>QLTV01000582.1:1135384-1149603 GCA_003457575.1 Thermophis baileyi
CTGAAGAAGTCATTCACAGGTAGGACATTGAAGCAGATAATTTTGTGTGCTACACTTAGGTCAGATCGAAGGCGGCGTAGTTCTAAATTTTCTAGGCCCAAAATTTCAAGTCTGGTGGCATATGGTATTCTGTTGCGAACAGAGGAGTGTAGTACTCTTCTTGTGAAATATCTCTGGACATTCTCAATTGTATTAATGTCCGATATGTAGTGTGGGTTCCAGACAGATGAGCTGTATTCAAGAATTGGTCTAGAAAATGTTTTATATGCTCTGGTTAAAAGTACAATATTAATTGGGCTATGGGTTACAATTTAAGTCCCTATAAACAAATACTTGATTGACTTGGATTAAGATCTGGGCACATTTAGTAAGGTAGTAGAATCAAGGTCCTTTCTTTCACAGTCCATTCCCACATGCTAAACAGAGTGTATGAGAATTCTGCTCAAGGAATGGGAAGTGATATGGTGTAAACTGTAAAGAGAAAGAGATTCCTTTCTAAGTGAGTGGAATTCCATCCATAAGCAGAACATTTTCAGGGATTTATAGGTATGATTTTATTAAGAGGACAAGGAAGCACATTTATGCCACCTATTATACATGTCTACACCTGGATCCAATTCGCTGATTATTTTGTAGACATGCATTGCTAGAACAACAAGGAGTATTGCTAGTGAACACACAGAAATACTTTGGGAATCATGTCAACAATTTTAATAATAGGTGAGTCTTCCACAGTAGCCATTTTGTGTGTGTGCCCATCAGATGCTTTCAAAATTCTAAACATAAAATAGAACCCCAGTTAAATTGAATACCACTGAGGTACTGAATGTACTTTACCTGTCTGAATTTGGTGAAAAAGAGATTTTGCAAATCAAAAGCAAAATTGTATATGCAAGGGACCTTGTAATACAATGCTTGTTTACGAATATGAACAATGCATTTAAAATAATGAAAGCTTTATGATTATAGTAACCAGCAATATTTAGTTTTTCTCCTGTAGATGATGAGCTCCCAGGTGTGAAGCCTAAACTTCTGACTCTAGATCTCTTTTTATTTGAGTAGAATGAAAACGGATGGCTCCAAGATCAGTGCATGAAAGTTGGAGATGCATATGTAATTGTCTATTCCATCACGGACCGGGCAAGCTTTGAAAGAGCATCTGAGCTAAGGATTCGGCTCCGCAGGGCACGGCAGATGGAAGACCTTCCTATTATTTTAGTGGGCAACAAAAGCGATCTAGTAAGGCGCCGTGAAGTTTCTGTTTCAGGTAAGGATGTTTCTCTTCGAATATTTTTGCTTCAACTCTTTAGATGCTGTAACTGTAGGCATATCTACATTATGACTTGTTTGCACAACAATGATGAGTGGGGATGGTAGAGGTGTTTTGAATTCCAAAAGACAATTCACTGACAGTACAGGTAGTCCTCGACTTGCAACAGTTCGTTTAGTGACCATTTGAAGTTACAACCGCGCTGAAAAAAGTGACTTATGAGCATTGCAGCATCCGCATGGTCACATGATCAAAATTCAGATGCTTGGCAACTGGTTCATATTTATGTCCCAGGCTCGTGAGCATCTTTTTCAACCTTCTGACAAGCAAAGTCAATGGGGAAGCCAGATTTACCACTGTGTTACTAACTTAACAACTGCAGTGATTCACTTAGCAACGGTGGTAAGCAAGATCATATAGTGGGGCAAAACTCACTTAACAACTGACTCAGCAACAGAAAGTTTGGGCTCAATTGTGGTCGTAAGTCAAGGACTACCTGTAGTGAAGTGGCACTACTGAAACAAACTTCATTCAGGGAGACATTTTATCTTTTAAGTCAGTGTTTTGCTTTCTGGGGGATTCTGGGAATCGAAGTCCGCATATCTTAAAGTTTCTAAGTTTGAAGAACACTGATTTCTAGTAATATTTTGTCTTCAAATATTTTGTCTTCAAATATTTTCCAGAGGGCCGAGCCTGTGCCGTAGTGTTTGATTGTAAGTTCATTGAGACCTCAGCAGCTGTACAGCATAATGTCACGGAGCTGTTTGAAGGCATCGTCCGTCAAGTTCGTCTGAGAAGGGACAGCAGAGAAAAGAACGAGAAGAGGCTGGCATATCAAAAGAGAAAAGAGACCATCCCTAAGAAGGCGAGGCGATTCTGGGGGAAGATTGTAGCCCGAAAAAACAAGAACATGGCTTTCAAACTGAAGTCCAAATCTTGCCATGATCTCTCTGTCCTTTAGGAACTTGGGGACACATCCAGACTTTTATCTATCACAAATATGCCACATAATCTCCAGAACTGAGAAAAATCAATCTATATTAGATTGGTCAACACAGCTTATCTGGAATAAAAATTGTGATTACTGTGATGGTGCGTGCCTGCAATACAGTAAGCATGGCCTCATGCGTGGAAGAAGGAATGTCATCTATATGTTTGGTTTATATGAGCGTACTGGATTGGGAACAGCATTTTTATGCTCTCTGAAAGAACATTCCAAACAATATAGTGAGATGAGCCTGAAAAAAACACAACCTGTTTCCTATGGAAAGGGGAACTCCTCTAGTTGCCTTCTTCCTAACCAACCAGTTGCTTTTCTTAAGTGTGCACTGCTAAGTCTTATTCTTACAATATCATCTGTTGCAGTGGCTAGATAGATACCAGCAGCATCAGCAGATAATCAAAGACTCAGATCACTAGGAACGCTAAAGCCAGCCACCCATTGATGGTTATTGTCATGAAGTCAAGACTGTCCCAATTCTAAATCCATTCACTTTCTGCCCTACTGGTCCTATGTCCATTTGTATTCTGATCATCTTCCTAATTGCACCTGGCATGTTGCTTTACAGCCTGAGATTCTAAAAGATAAAGTAGGCAGGCATTGCAGCAAATCTGATATTAAATTCAATTCTTTCTGGCTTTTGTATTATTCCACCTCCTTGCCTCCTCGCTGCCAAGTGAAACCATCAAAGCATGGCTACCTCTGAAATAAAAGCACATCCATCACAAACCAGCAATTGCTACAGCATAGCACCATTCAATTACTGGGGACCTTGTCCACTGAAGAGGCGGGGAGAAAATATCTTAATGTGGTATGCGCACGTGTGCCTTTGAGTCAGCATTGACTCCTGGGGACTGTCAGAAAAAGTCCCTGCATTTTTCTTGGCAGGATTTTGGAAGTGGTATGCCATTGCCTCCTTCCAAGGGCTGAGAGAGAGTGATTGGCCAAGATCACCCAGCTGGCTATGTGCCTAAGGCGGGACAAGAACTCACAGATTCTCAATTTCTAGCTGGTGCCTTAATCACTACACCAAACTGGCACTCCCTAATATGGTAGGGTTAATTATCTAGAGATGCTTATGTTGTTGTGATCCAATATGGAGAATTAGTCTGAATACCGATAATAAAGAATGTTGGGAATTTTAATTGCGTAATTATAGAATAAATATTTTCTTATTTCTCTGTAGAGCCATTCAGAATTCCTAAAAACAGCATGTTAAAGCCAGATATACTCAGGAAAGGAGAGGATATTAGCTCACTCATGAAGGGGAATTCCTGTCTGAATTCAGTTCAGTTTTTGCTGTAAATTACTGCGAATCGACTTTTGCTTGTATCACCCTACAGCAATGTTATGGTAGGAATGGTAGATCCTGAGACTGAAAAACTCAAGGGTGAGATGTACATTTTTGAAAAGGTGGATTGCTTCTTAGTAAAAACCAAAAAGACAGTTTGTGCTCAAAACAACTGTTTATGACATTACTTTTATATTTATTATCGTTCAATTATTAATTGTATTTTCAATAGGTGAGCTCAAAGAAAGGAGAGATGGAAGGACTGTGGAAAATGTAGTATTGAAATATATTTATTAAATGATTTCTTTAGAAAATGTTGGTTTTTGTTACTGTTTTCTATTATCTTTTGGATTAAACAACATTTATTTACATACCTTAAAAATCAATAAAATATCTCATTGCTTTTGAAATGAAATCTCAAATGTTCCTTCTTTAATGGGGCGATGAAAGTTTAGTTCACACAGGAAAATATTTGGTTTTTTATTTTTATGTAATACAATATCAACATACTGATCTACCAAAAGCAGCTTATATATTCACTAGTTCTTAAAGATGGTCAGTGTACTAAACCCTTCGTATTTATAATTTGTTTCTTAAATTGTGAACTCTCAGTTTACAATTTATAAATTTAATAAATAAATAAATTTAAACAAAAGTTTTCAGTCATTAAAAGCAAGTAACGGGAGCTCCCCCTGTTGAACCTGTTGACTTTCCAGCTGACAAGGATAACATACTGTGCTCATTTTATGCTGTGAGTTATTTAATTATCACATTTACATCTGTTATCTACTATGACTGCCTCTTCCCTATTACATCTACTCAGCCCACCAGAACAGGAAGGCAGGATATGTTGCAGGTCCCATCTATTAGGGATGTACTTCTGCTGGGACCATAAAAAAGGACCTTCTCGGTGATGACCCCTTCTCTATGGAACATCATTTCTCCTGAGGTACAATTGTCCCCAAGCTTGTTGCTTTTCTGAAAGACTCTGAAGATAGGTGGGTTATGTACGTGGGTCTGGGGACCATGAATAGAGATGGAGCTGATCAAGTGGTTGATTTGATAATGGTATTGTTGCCATCGGGTGGATTGGGGTGGGCTTTCATCGGTTTTTATGTTGTTGGTTTTTAATATTGTAAGTTGTCTGGACTCACTGTTGTGTGAGTTGGGCAGCCATATAAATTTAATAAATAAACATACTTATTATTAAATATAATCTAGTAATAAATAAAAATAAAATATATTATTAACATTAATTCAATATTAGGAAGAAAACTCAACCTCTTCTCTAAGCTTCCTAAAAATTCCTAGCCTGAATTCATCTCATAGACAGAAAAACAAAATATGGATTTGGATAAACACATTCACTTGCAATTTTGTCCTCACCAGCGTTATGCTGTAGGTCATAACCTGGTGATCTTTTCACCTCTCCTTGATAGAGAAGATCAGCTACAGATGAAAGCATTTGCCATGATGAGGGAAGCTATCCTTTTGCTCTTTTGGCTCTACATATCTGCATTTAGACCAACAGATTTATTATCTAAATGCAGGAACTAAAAAGTTTCCAAGGCAGCATGAGCTCATTGAGCCTTAGTTTGTTGGCCTCTGTCTTGTAGAATAAGTGAAATATAAATAAATAACAAACAGAATAACAGAGTTGGAAGGGATCTTGAAGGTCTTCTAGTCCAACCCCCTACTCAACAGAAAACTCTATACCATTTCAGACAAATGGTTGTCCTTCTTAAAAATCTCCAGTGTTGGAGCATCCACGACTCCTGGAGGCAAGTCGTTCTACTGATTAATTGTTCTCACTGTCAAAATTAATTAACAAAATTAATTTTTGTAAGAAAAGAGCAAAAATGATGGTTTTACTGAAAAGTCCAAACCAAAGTGAGAATAGTTGGCTGAAAAAATTATGTATAAAGTGTAAATATGTTGCTAGATAAGATGACTCTTACCATCTCAGTTAATTAGCTTAACAATAGAAAAAAAGCAATATGGATTTGGATTGGAATTAACAGGAAATTATCAAATAGAAATGCTTCTTTTGTTTGCTTTCTTTCTCTAGTATTTACTTTAGTCAGGGTTGATTGTTTACTTGCCCTGGAATATTAAAACACATACCATTTAGCATCCTAAAAGTAATGAGAAACTGTATTTTAATATCAGTATAATATGTACCTCGTTCTATTTAACAACTTTTCCACTTAGAAAGGCTTTCAGATGAAAATCAAATATCATGTTATGCATAAATAGCTTGAAGGCTATTTTTTCCTCTCAAAGCCACTTCGAAATGAAGAGATTATGAAGAAAAGATGGGAGGTATAGTAATTGGGACATAGTATCTCCAACCCTACCAAACAAACTGGACTTCACAACACCCATTTATGTTATATTTTTGAGCTGGAGAGATTGCCATCACAAACAGTTATTAAGAACTCTAATTTGAATAATCTCAAGAATTATCTCCAAGAAGACCAGTTCCCTTTTCCAGAGTCTTCTCAATTCCTTAAAAAAAAAATTGTATGTCAACCATCTGACAGTGATTTCAATATCTGGAGAGCCTGTTTCTGGTGGTATACTTTTATTGAAATAAGCCAAATTAGAAAATAGGCCATTATTTTTCAAATATAATGGAGTTAGGACATCTGAACAGCCATAAGTTGAACAAATCTACCATAGAAAGTGTGAGGTGGTGCTATATGTACATGTATCTAATCACATATTAGATTGAGATGTAATATGACTTGGTTGTTTTAGTGTTATTTATTTTTACCTTTGGATACATAAATCATAACTTATGATTTAGCAGCCTTATCCATGAGTCAGATTGCTGTGATTTATTTTTACAGACAAGCAAAATATGAGCCAAATTATTGGGAAGCTTTTCAACTCAAGGTATTTTCTGAAAGGTGGGTAACTAGAAATGGCCAATTGAACCTGGAAGGCCTGACCTGACCATGTCTTTCAAGTGATTTTTCAATATCTGAGTCATAGAGGCACTCAGTCTGAGTTACGGTGACTTTTGTCCTGGATATGGATAGGAATGACAACTTGTTCAAAGGTATCATCCTGTGGGTGGGTGTGGTTCTAATCTAGAGTACGTGACACAACAGTTCACTCTGAAACGATTCCCCCTTGAAGTGCATGTTTGTGAGTTATGACAAAGATTATAGTACAGGAGATTAATGTGACAGCACAGCCAGGGGTGGGTTCCACTTACCTTCCCCACTGGTTCGCATCGCGATGTTTTGCGCACGATTTTCATTTTCCTTGCCTAACCTCAGCTAAATCAAATAGCTTCTATTTATGATAATTACAGGTAGTCCTCAACTTATACCATGCAATACAGTATATCTGCAATGCTTTTACATACCTTAAAACAGATGCACAAGAAACTCAAATCCATGAAAAGCCAGTTTGCTCTAGTGCAGTGGTTCTCAACCTTCCTAATGCCGCAACCCCCGCCCCGCTGCCGCGGCCCCCTCCCCCCCCCCTCCCCACCCCTGGGCGAAAAGGTCGTTTGACCCCCAAAGGGGTCGCGACCCACAGGTTGAGAACCGCTGCTCTAGTGGTTAAGGCACCAGGCTAGAAACCAGGAGACTGTGAGTTCTAGTCCCACCTTAGCCATGAAAGCCAGCTGGGTGGCTTTGGCTCAGTCACTCTCTCTCAGTCCATAAATCACAGAATTACAGAATAACAGAGTTGGAAGGAACCTTGGTGGTCAACCCCTGCTCAAAGCAGGAAACCCTATACCATTTCAGAAAAATGATTGCCCAGTCTCTTCTTAAAAACCTCCATTGGTGGAGCATTCACAATTTCTGGAGGGAAGCCATTCCACTGATTAATTGTTCTCACTGTCAGGAAATTTCTGTTTAGTCCTAGGTTGGTTCTCTCCTTGATTAGTTTCCATCCATTGTTTCTTGTCTTGCCTTCTGGTGCTTTGGAAAATAAGCTGACCCCCTCTTCTTTGTGGCAACCCCTCAAATACTGGAACACTGCTGTTAGATGTCTATTAGTGATCCATCATAACCTCCTAATATCCATCAGTGGATAACTGAATTGTGAAATTCAGTGATTGGAAACTGGTTTACTAAAACATACAGGTCATTCAAGATCCTTATGGATTGGAGCAGTGTAAGTTCCAATGAGTTAAATATGTATAAAGTGAAAGGTAATGTAAATAACCATGTGAGTACTACAACTCAGAGAAGTAACAATAATGTATAATTTCTTACTGAAAATCTGTGCGTGCTTTGCTTAATGGAACTGGAATTTCATTAAAGCAACATAAAAAGAAAAATCTAAATAGAAAATATTGCAATGCATACGTATAAATGGGAATTTCACTGGGATAAAGATCCACTTACCCCTAGCTCCTTAGTCCTCAGAGATTTAAACTTACGAACATACCTGGGAAAATTTGTGCAAAGAATTGTTATCTTGGCATTGATATAAAACCAAAATAAATAAATATAAATAAATAAATATAGAAAATAAATATTTAATTTTGGATTAATTTTTAGTGCAAAATAAAACATGAACTCCTATGCTCTTAAAGATAAAACTAGAGAAGGAATTGTTTGGTTAACTGGGTGGTCCCCTAATTTCTTAACATTTATTTAGTAGTTCATGATTGGAAAAAGTTGGCCAACATTGTGGTAGGTTGACATTAAGAGACTGTGTGTCCCCCAGAAACATAAGACCAAGAATGGGCTGGCTCTATCCCTTAATCCATCAGTGTGCCCCTCTGAGATTTTTCACATTCAAAACTCTTTTTAAAACATTTCCTATGCCAAATCTCCACAATATCTCTAGCAGAATTTCTCTACTATAGGGATATTTTTTTCTCGTAGCAAACAAGGAAGACTTCCCAAAGACCTGCAGATGCTGTCTTCCTAGCACAGCGGTTCTCAACCTGTGGGTCGCGACCCCTTTGGGGGTTGAACGACCTTTTCACAGGGGTTGCCACGTGCGCTAGCCCGCCATCTTGGTGCCACCATCAGCAGGGGTGAAATGCTCCCGGTTCGGCCGTGCCTGCGGGTCACCGGACAGCCGGTAGTGACGGAAGTGGGAGACTTCGCCCACCCGCCCGGATGCCGCCATTTGGGTTCTTTTACCCTCTGTGCATGCGCAGAATGCTTTGCACATGCGCAGAGGGTAAAAGAACCCAAATGGCGGCGTCCGGGCAGGTGGGCAAAGTCTCCTGTTTCCGTCACTACCAGCTGTCCGGCGACCCGCAGGCACACCCGAACTGGGAGAATTTCACCTCTGGTGTCACGCCCCTTTGTCACCTCATCATGCGTGGGGAGGGGGTTGTGGCGGCAGGGTGGGAGTCACGGGGGGGTGTGTGTCGCGGTATTAGGAAGGTTGAGAACCACTGTCCTAGCAGAACAGATGTTTGTTCATTTTTGGATGGGGAATCTGTGGTTTGCCAGTTATTGCTGGGCTATGGTTCCCAGAGCTCAAGCTTAGTGTGGACTGTGGTAAGGAATGCCAGGAGGTGCATACAGCAATATTTTGTGTGCTGGAGGGCTATGCATTTCAATATGTTTCTGTTATGTGTAACAGCACTGCCAACTGTTTGTGGAACACGCTGCCTTAGAAGATGGTGGACCTTTCTTTGTTGGAGGTTTCTGAGTAGAAGCTGTATGGCTACCTATTATTGTTGCCCTAGTAGTGGGCAGCGAATAGCACTAGATGATGTCTGAGGGACCCTCCAAGTGTATGGTTCTATAAACTACCATACATTTTCAATAGTTGCCTCTTAACAAACTCACCATACTGAAAATATTTTCTCCTGCAGGATCCAATCTGGGTCGGTCACCGGGACCAGAGGTTTAGCCTTCCGAGCTTTCGGACTCATGCTGGAGCCCATCCTCAGGACCAACCCAGATTGGATCCTGCAACATTATCCTGGGACAAGTATATTCGCCTTCATTCGTGAGATTTCCTCCTTCCCAATATGTCTCAAGGATTCATCTTTACCCTACTTACAGAATGTCCTTGTAAAACATATCTACAGCTGAGTTTATATAGTTTGGTGTATATGAACTATTTACAAGTCCACAGAGATGCATTCCATTACATTCCAAAATACCACATTTCTAGCAACTTTCTGAAGTTTCTTGCAGAGGCTGCTTCCCATGACCTCCTATTGGATTATTTTGACTGGAGAGGCCCGGAGTTGAACTTGGCACTTTTCATACAAAGATGATTTCTCTCACCAAGAAATCCTGTCATTTCAAGTTGGGCATTTTTGCCCCAAACAGTATGTTGCAAGCCACTCTTCACTCAGTATAAACCGAAAGAAAGCTCCTGAGGTTTTTCTATAGAGGTCCTTCACTATGGTTTAGTGCTTGATCAGGGGGTTGGACTAGAAGACCTCCAAGATCCCTTCTAACTCTGTTATTGTATCAGCAGGAGGTCCTTCTGGTCTGTATGTTTGTGTGTATACAAGCAGGTGTAAGAAAAGTTAGATGTTTTCTTGATGGCCTGGAATAGCAATAGCACTTAGACTTATATACCACTTCACAGTGCTTTACAGCCCTATCTAAGCGGTTTTACAGAGTCAGCATATTGCCCCCAACAATCTGGGTCCTCATTTTACTGACCTCAGAAGGATGAAAGGCTAAGTCAACCTTGAGCCGGTGAGAACTGAACTGCCAAACTGCTGAAGGCCGGCAGTCAGCAGAATTAGCATGCAGCTATGGTGGCGTATTCTAACCACTTTGCCACCACGGCTTAGTAATTACTTTACTAAGTCCTAACTTATTTATATAATTCTTTAGTCACTTACGGTATATAATTAAATAACATAAGCAACTATTTTTCATATTATTTATTGACTGATTTACATGACTTACTGGGTAACAGAAAAGTGTAGAGAAACAAGGCAGATTCAGGCTTGCCTCTGAGTCATCAGAACTGGCTGGTAATGGTTTCTGGAGTTCAGAAACAGACGACTTTCTCTTTCTCAGTTCATCCTCCTCTCATGCTTAGTGTGCGCTTTTCTTCTATGCTGACTAAGCACACATTTCCCTGTTAGGTTGCCTTGAGTGATCCTATCAGTTTGGTCTACAGCCCTTGAATTTGTTGCAGGCTATGGGGTTGTCTGTTTTGCAGAAGGCAGAGCCAATGTTAGCTTTCTTGAGCATGGAAGCCGGCTGGGTGATTTTGGACCAACCGCTCCCTCTCTCATCCCAATGCATCACACAGGGTTGTGTTGTGGGGAAAACAGGAGGAGAGCACACCACCATAAGTTGTGCAAAAATAAAGGTAGGATATGAATCTAGTAAATAAACAAAGGATAGCTTTTGTTTTCAGTCTTGCAATGGATATAGTAAAAGTATAATCAGTAAAATATTTGCTTTTTGGTTGAATGTTAGTGATTGGAATCCCAGCAAAATTTCGTATTTTTTTTTTTTAGTTTTCTACATCTCTCTATCATCATCGCATGCAGTTCTTTTCACCTTTTTCCAGTTATCTGGGATGTGAAACAAGAGTTTCATCCTCAGCACTCAGTTACATCAAACTACCCTGTAGAAATGACAATACAAAAGAACACACAGTGGTCCCGGTGACCAGACTGGATTGGATCCTGCAACAAAAGAACACAGGCTGTGGTTTCTAGGGTATCTGTGCCACAAGGGTAGAACTGAGTTTCCTAAGGGTCCCCCACCACCACCACATTTCCCTTCCAGAAGATGGAAAGAGGATATGGAGCAGGGGTGGGTTCTAACTTACCTCGTGGGCGCGGGTGCTTTGCGCACGCGCACATGCTCAGTGCAAAAAAAAAAATACAAAAAATCCCCCCCCCCAAAAGCCAAAAACAAGATGGCGACACATGTGCAGTGCCAGAATCCCGGCTTCTGCGCATGCGCAGAAGAAAAAAAACCCGGAAAAAAATTTTAAAAAAATAATCCAAAAAAATTAATAATAATAATAATCCAAAAAAATTCAAAAAAAGATGGCAGCGTCCACGGACCGGCACTGACCGAACCGGCTCCGTGACATCATCGTGATGTCACCAGCGGGTCGCTACCGGTTCGGGCGAACCGGTCCGAACCGGGAGGAATCCACCTCTGATGTGGAAGTGTTGAGAAAATGTTTTGCAATTGCTTTACTGGAAAAGAGGAGAGGAGTAGCCTAAACAGTAAGTTTGGATATGCCCACAGCCTGATTTCAGTTTTTCAATGGAAATTGGAAGCAGCCAGGAGGACAGGATGTCATTTCATGTAGGATACGAACTGGGAGGTCTTGAAGTTGGTTGACCCAAATATTCTTTTCCAAGTTTGATGCAGAATCAGCCATTGAGCTATGGACTGCAGAGGCCTGTTTGCCTCCACTATACTCTGCTTGTATATTTTAAAATGAAACAGATTTTATAAGGCATCATAAATCTTTTGACCTCTCTTTCATCCAAGAAATTTAAATCTGCCAGCTCTGCTCCTTAATCCTCTCCCTGCTTAGAGAAGAGGGGACTGAGCCCATAACACCATAAATTCTGCTTTCTTTCATACTTACAATCTTTCATACATATTTGATCATTGGAATAATCTCCTATTAAGAAATTAAGGCTGAATTTTTAAAAATTAAAATGGTGACTACATATTTAAGGAAGAGTGGTTACACTAAATAAAAGATATTCCCTTCCTCCGTTGCATCATATTTTACAAAGAATATGAATAAAACTTGGGACCATTATATTCACATTTAAGGTAGAAAAGCAGTTAGCTTGGAGTTCTCCACTGATATGTTGCCCACAAGTATGGGCTAAGTATGGTACAAAGAAGCCAATTTGGACACAGAATCAAGGAACAAAACAACAAAACCTTGTTTATTTCTATACAGAAGCATAAGAGGATGAGCACACCAGAAATTAGGCACATTTTTTATACAATTTAATATGGGAAACAAAAATAAGAGTATTGATGATTGGTCACAAAATTTTAATGACAGACACACATGCACACAAAGCAAGGCCATCTCCTAATACTCCATTACTTATTTAATCCTATTTCATTGTCATAAAAGTATCTTGGGGTGTTTTTTTTTTACTATGCTAAAAATGAGCGTTATTTACCTCTATGCCCTTGTCCGAACTCCTCTGACCATTGCTTAATCTAATTATGATACTTGCCTTGAGTCCAGTAATGCATTTGTTTGCAAAGTGTCTTAGCTGAGTGTTAAAGCCACAATCTATTAGCTAGTCTACATGGGAGACATTCGTGGCCAGCCTACAGAGCGTTTGTGGTAGACCCCTCTAGCTCTTGCTTGCAGGTGTTAAACAAATAGCAACAGCACTTAGACTTATATACCGCTTTACAGTGCTTTACAGCCCTCTCTAAGCGGTTTACAGAGTCAGCATATTGCCCCCAACAATCTGGGTCCTCATTTTACCCACCTCGGAAGGATGGAAGGCTGAGTCAACCTTGAGCCTGGTGAGATTTGAACTGCAGAATTGCAGCCAGCAGTCAGCTGAAGTAGCCTGCAGTGCTGCACTCTAACCACTCTAACCACTGCACCACCACAGCTCATGACTAAATGTTATTACTAGCAGACAAAGACATAACTAATAACTCTGGCTAAAATTAATTCATAGCTTGCAAAAGTTTCTAATTATTTCTTAATAAGCTAACAAAAACTAGGCAAATTTCCACTCATCCTACAGATAGATATAAAAGGGGAAAAGACCCCTGATATTCCAGAGAAATGGAGAAATGAGCAACATTAACATAGCAAACAGAGATCAACTGAGGCAAGAAAAAAAGCAAGAAGAAAGTTAATGGATAGCAGAGGAAACATAAGCATGAGAAAAGTTGTATATGGAAAAACTGACTCAAGCATTAAACATCTTACCACTCAGTGGGTTTTCATCATTCACACTCAAAAATGTCACTGAGAAAGAGATTTTTTTTGTTGCAAATTTTCTTTCACTTAGAGCTATAAAAATGCTTGATTTGGATTATTTTGTAAGTTTTATTTCCTGATATCCATGGTCTCCTTTGTATTTGCCTTTTGATTTATTTTGCTATAATCTGGAGTTGCTTTTAATTATGGAACGCTACCTCTATCAACTAAATAATATTTCAGAAGGTGAATTTTCTTCAGAAGGTTGTTACTTAGAGAGAGTAGAGTAGGCCGTGTTCCCCTGTCAAAATTGTTTTTGCCCCATTAATGGTCCTCAATGGAAGCCTAACATTACATTTCTTCATCATTTTCAGTTTCAGCTAACTAATTTCTAAAATACAATTAATATGGGCACTCAGATTAGACCTCTTGGATTTTGAAGCCCACTGTGTCCTGAGTTGATGAGCAAGAGATTTGCGGGGGGATCCCAATAAATCTCCTACTTGATCCTAGTTGCAGGGATCCATCTTTAGCTATTGTGATCTGTGCTCTCTTAGGAGAAATAGTCAAGTAGCCAGGATCACCCAGCATATATAGAATAACCATTGTTGTAGTGTTTTTTTTCCCTCCAAAATCAAAATTAAAAGCCTATGTATATCTTTTCCCTGGTTTTTCCATAATGTTATGTGGGAAGAACTTAAATGAAATTAAGCAGGCTATTCTACTGCCATCTTTTTAAACATTTTAAACATTAAAAACTATCATACTTTTATCTATAAAACAACTGAGTATTTAGAATAGAATAG
>QLTV01000582.1:1167513-1179157 GCA_003457575.1 Thermophis baileyi
CACCTGTGTACCAAGTTTGGTCGAAATTGTTTCAGGCGTTCCAGAGTTATGCTTGAACATACATACATACATACATACATACATACATACATACATACATACTGTACATACATACACATACTGTAGGTAAGAGCCGAGGTGGGGCAGTGGTTAGAGTGCAGTACTGCAGGCTACTTCAGCTGACTGCTAGCTGCAGTTCGGCAGTTCAAATCTCACCGGCTCAAGGTTGACTCAGCCTTCCATCCTTCCGAGGTGGGTAAAATGAGGACCCAGATTGTTGGGGGCAATATGCTGACTCTGTGAACTGCTTAGAGAGGGCTGTAAAGCACTGTAAAGCAGTATATAAGTCTAAGTGCTATTGCTATTGCTATACTGATTTATGGCCAAAGAAACTCCCTTATACAACCCTCAATAATTTAAATACAGATGATCTACAGTATTTGCAGATAATGTACTCAAACATTATCAAACTATATTTTTGCAATTTCACTATTAATGCTTCAAAGTTAAAGTCAAACTTATGTTTTGAATTTGGTTTTACCTCAACTTTAGGAATTTAACTGGAAATATTTTAGACTTTCTTGATTATTTTGATTTTTAGAAACTTCTACCAGGATTCATTGTGTTCAGTATAAATGTAAAATGCTAAACACTCTTGTCTGTTATCTGCTGAATCTTTTGGAAAGAAAATTTATTACCCATTCTTAAGAAAGTACTGCTATTCCCTCTACTATACTTTCAAAGAATGAACCTGCTTTGGCAATTACATCATACCTCCTTGTATTCAATTAATATGGAAAATTATAGTAAACTCTGTCATTTCTTGTCCTTGCAGGTTGCTTACCTTCTTGAAGATAACTTGCAATCAACTGGACCTTTGGAGAACAAAGTTTTTTATGTTGAAGAGGGTAAAGCGGGACCACAGTATTTGTACATGGTAATGTCCACTGACTCTTCTCTTTCTTTGGAACAAATCTGAAAAATGATTGAAGGTGTATGAAGAGGAAATAAATCATGCTGTCCTTTTAAAACAGAATGGGGAGAACAAAAAAAGAAAAGAGGGGGGAATTTGATTTACATAAGAAAAAATGGAATTCTGAGTTTCTTCTTTTTCTTCATACCAGTTTACATTTCAACCCCCTACCTACAGTGTGAGGCTGACTGGTGAAACAGATGACCTCATAGAGGTCACACCAAAAGATGGAGTCCTGATTGTCAAGGGGCCTCTAGACTGGGAATACAAAACACAATATAGATTACAGGTAAATCAAAAATGATGTTAAGTGTTCTGTTATTTTTCCCCAAAAGGGTGAGTGAAGGCTTCTAAGATGAAAACAATAATAATTAAAAGCAAAACAAAACTGGTAACTTTCTTCTAGTCCAATGCTTATGTTTCTATGGAAGAATGGATGGATGGATCATGGATGGATTGATCATTTATTCTGTTTTTAATCTGGTAGTACAGGACATGATGACCAACATATTAAATTAAAAAAAAATGGTAAGAACAGAAAAATATAGCACAATATGCCACAATTGGAAAGAGAAATAGAATTAAAATAAAAGTCACCATTCATGTATAACATTTTAACCTAAGATTCAGAACCTAAATTTATCAAAGATCATAAACCGTATAAAAATGCAAAGTAATATTACCCCTTTCAGAACCATTGCGTTCATAGTAGGAGTGGGTATTAGTGTAGGAAACTGACAATTCTAAAAGCTTTTTTTGGGCTTTCAGGCAGAGCACATAACAACAATATAGTAATTATATTGTAAAAGACAAGACTGCAAACTTTGGTCATCCTTGAGGTATTTTGGTTTGGGGTGCCTACCCCCCCCAATAAAATAGGTATATTAAATGTTATTATTGCTACCTCTATTTATAGAGAAAGAACTAAATATCACTTAGTTTAGTGGTTTGCCATTGAAAGTAGCATATTCAGTAGCATATTCTGGAGGGCTTGGACCACATAAAGTGGTTTGGGGTACTCTGTCCAATTTATTGCCAACAGACTTAATAACGATTGAGAGGCAAATAACATCAACTACACTTGCAAAAATAAAATAAATGGAATGCTCTCTACCATCCCTCTAATTTCTGCAAAACTATAATTCCACTTTTATTCACTTCCCCTACCTATCATGACCTATTTCTCTCTTTCCCACATGGGTCTCCTCTTCTCAAAAAAAAAAAAAAAAAAAAAAAGCTCACTCTTTCTCAAATCAACCCTTTCTGTGGCTATTTCATTTCCCCATGAATCAGTATTTCTCAGCTTCAGCAACTTTAAGTTGCATGGACTTCAACTATCAAAATTCCCCAGCCATGCTGGGAGTTGAAGTCCACATATCTTAAAGTGGTTGAAGCTCAGAAACACTGGCGTAGAAAACAAAAGCTATATATAACAATGGGAGAGCACTGCCAGTTTGCTCAATGGAGGCCCATTACCCATTTCACAAATTCTGCTTTCTTAGCCTGTTGATTACCATAGTTTTAGCCTTGACAAGAGAGAAGCAGACAAGACTAGGAATAAGCAGATGAGAAATTTTGAAAATGAACTGTAACATTAGTTATGTTAATGAGTGAGAGACTAGCCATTTTGCTTTTGTCTCCTGTGTTGTCCCCACCTGTTTCTTAAACTCACTTCAGAAATTTCAATCTGCATTACAATGGATTAATGGTACTCGGTCCAAATCTATAGGTCTTACAAAAGCTGATTGGCCATTCTCCTTCTTCCTCTTCCCATTTGTGCAGGGAATGTACCAGAGGTGGGTTCCTCCCGGTTTGGACCGGATCGCCCGAACCGGTAGCGACCCGCTAGTGATGTCACAGTGATGTCACGGATCCAGTTCGGTCGGTGCCGGTCCGTGGGTGCCGCCATCTTTTTAAAATTATTTTTTATTATTTTTTTAATTTCTTTTTTGAATTTTCCAGGTTTTTTTTCTTCTGCGCATGTGCAGAAGCTGAGTTTCTGGCACTGCGCATGCGTCACCATCTTGCTTTCGGCTTTTTTTGGGGGGGGAAATTTTTTTGGATTTTTTGGCACTGCGCATGCCCTGCGTGAACATACAGCCGCCGCGCCCACCTCTCGCCTGCCCTGCTCCCTCATACCTGGGGGCAGCAGGGACAAGCTGCGGGCTGAGCTGCAGGGGAGCAGCTCCAGACGAGCCCGCGTCTCCTGAAGCCGCCGCCGTTGGAGCCACGACAGGCGAGAGGCAGGCGCGGCAGCTGTATGTTCAGGCAGGGCGAGAGGGGGAATGGCCCCGGCCCCCCTCAACCACACCAGCAAAGAAGCGCAGAAGTTTCAGCCCATCCGCCCCACGAGCAAAGCGGGCGGCATGAAGGAGACCGCTCGGCAGCAGCAGGTTGCGTGGAGGAGGGGTGCCGGGGGCAGGGGACCCCCTGCCCTCCCCTCGCAGGGCAGCAGAAGCCAGAATGCCACCACAATCTGAACTCCCTTTGGAGTGGGTTGCAAACAAGGTGGAAAGCGGCTCCCAAAGAGAACGAAGCAGGCGTGGCACACCCAGAGCTGCCGCTTCTTTGCAACAGCCAAGGACGGAAGAGATGCCTCTTCCGTCCTCGGCTGTTGGAACACACCGGAGGTGTGTCCGCTTTGTTCTCCGGTCCCTCTCCTTCCCTCGCTCGGCTGCTACTGCCGGGGTGCTGCCAGGACAAGCATGTGTGTGTAGGGGGGGCATGGACCATTCGGTGGTGAGGTAGAAGCAGTTGCAGTGGCGGGTAAAGTGAGGCTTCTTTGCCAGCCTCCCAGCTGGCAAAACAGAAATTTTCGCCGTGGCTAGGTAGGAGGGGCATGGGCCTGAGGCAGGGAGCGGCTCGCCCGGGCGGCTGCTGCAATAGCTGCGGGAGGAGTGACCCTTCTTGCCTCTGACGGGCCTTCCCTGCTGTTGCAGCCGCAGCACCCTGCTCCTGCTGGTGCTGAGGTAGAAGCAGCCGCCGCGGCGGGGAAAGCGAGGCTTCTTTGCCAGCCTCCCAGCTGGCAAAAATTTTCGCCAGTTCTGTGGCCGTGGCTAAGTGGGGGGGCATGTAACTGAGTGGGCGTGTGCATGAGTGATGTCAAGTTGGCCATGCCCACTCAGTCACATGCCCCCAGCTAGCCACGCCCACAGAACCGGTAGTAAAAAAATTTAGAACCCACCCCTGGAATGTACGCTTGGCTTAACTAGTCTACCAGTGCTTTCAAAAAACTGCAATGTTGAACTGACAGGTCAAAAAACTGCAATGTTGAACTGAAACTTGAAAATGTGGGCATGTTGTGCATTTGTAATGGGCTGTGAGTGGGAAGAGGATGATGTTATCTGTTGTACTCAAGAAGCAAGGAGTGGCTTGTGTTGGTGATGGGCCACATGTCATTGTTTTAACCATTCGGTCATATCTGACCCTTGATGATTTTATAGGCAAGTGGTCTCCATGCTACCCTGTCAAGCACAGCTTCTTTCAGTTGTTGGATGTTCATCTTTGTATCAGTTTTGATGTTATCAAGCCAGCATGTTCTTTGCTTGCCCCTTCTTCTTGCTTATGTAGTGTATGTATATTAGAGGTGTAGACCCTTTGAGAGCTGTATGCAATGAAATTTCATTTTAATGTATGCTGATTAGTGTACATTCAAAGTGAAAATAAAGTTATTCTAATTCTAAATCTAAATCTTTCATTAACCATTTCTAGCATCACCCTCTCTAATGAATTTGCATGCATGACATGGCCAAAATAAATCAGACGTAGTCAATATCTCTGATGGGCCAAATAAAAAGTGTGGATTTGATCCAAATAAAAGATAATTCAGGTAACTGTAGGTGAGAGTGTAGGTTAAAGCAACATAGCTTAGTATTACGGGGACTTGCAAATTACCTTAAGTCTAGCCTTAGTTTGTTAAGCAGGAGTATACGTCTGGCCCAGCACGAACGAAGAGTCAGAGTTCAATTCTCTCTGAGTCACACTTTTATTCAGATCTGGACAAAGGAGGGTCCTCCTATAAAGCTGGAAGAACCCCAAACGATTTATTCAGCATGTCTTTATACTTTAGTTGATTAAAGAAGAAGGAAATACAGTTGTTTGAACAAAAGTAAATAAAAAGCAGAAGTTGCTACAATAGCAATAGCACTTAGACTTATATATCGCTTCATAGTGCTTTACAGTCCTCTCTAAGCGGTTTACGGAGTCAGCATATTGCCCCCAACAATCTGGGTCCTCATTTTACCCACCTCGGAAGGATGGAAGGCTGAGTCAACCTTGAGCCTGGTGAGATTTGAACTGCCAAATTGCAGGCAGCCGGCAGGCAGCAGAAGTAGCCTGCAGTGTTGCACTCTAACCACTGCGCCAATGACATTGCTCACCAAGTACTTTTAGAAAGAAACATACTCTATTTAGCAACCTATTGTGCCCTATCTGGAGTTTCCTGTTATACCTTCCCTGAACTATGGACAGGTACATGTTATTACAACTCCTTTATTCTCTTTAATTCAGCCATTTCAATGCTTGATTGTCTTAATCCTGATCAACAAGTTTTCAGAACAGTACTGTGCTACAGTACTGTGATCTATTATGTTGTTTTGATTTGGTTTCTTTCCTGTTATTCTCCAGTTTTCATCCAAAACATACTATTCATTATTACATCTTCAACTTTCCTTAATGTACAGGCATTTTATAAAAATGTTGTATGAAAATGTTAGCACTAATTTCCTTGAGCTTATTTCTTATGTACATTTTCCTGTCACAGGGAATCTTTTACAAATCAATGTTCTGGTTTGTGCTGATTTTATTCCAAAACCCCCATGAACCTATATATTTATTCCGTTTCTGCCTATGTAGAAGCAGAGCCTGTGTTTTGAAGGATCATTCACATCCGCTCTTTCATAAATATATACCAGATGATTTACTACATCTATAAACATCACTAGCTAATTATTCCCCATACTGGCTAGGGAATTCTGGGAGATGTAGTCCCAGAATTAAAATCTCCAAGGCTGAGGAACAATCATGTAAGCAGCAGCATTGCCACATTATCTGCAACACACAATTCTGTTCTAGCTTATACAGTAGCTGACTAACTCAGGAGTGTTCATTCTGGCCTTGTGAGATTCATTAGACCTCAGCTTCCATCATTTTGAGCCGTACTGCTTGGGAATGATGGGAATTGTTGGCTGACACTTCATGAAGGCATGTGGCTGGGAAATCCGGCAAGCCAATTTAAACAGGAAGGAGACAATGTATTGTGTTATGGAAGATGCTTTAACACTGTTTTTCTCCACCTCTCTCCCAATTTAGTTGGAAGGTCTAGATCAAAATGACAAAAGGGTGCAAGGCCCTTATTCTATCATCATAAATGTTGTGGATATCAATGACAATGCACCACAATTCAATAAATCAGCCTACTTTGGCGAAGTTAGACAACACTCCAGACCAGGTATTTGTTTCCATATTTATTTTGACTTATGTTTGAGCTTCCCAGAAATTTTAAATATTAAACATGAAACTGAATATAATATAAAAAGCTACTTTCCCTCTGTCTATGGAAATTCTCAGTCATCCAGGTCATGGTTGTCCCAAAGGTGCTTTTTCAAGAGGCAACTGGACTTTCTAGTTTTTTCTTTTTCTTTGAAGATGTTTCGCTTCTCATCCAAGAAGCTTCTTCAGTTCTGACTGGATGGTCCATTCCCCACCATCCAGTCAGAGCTGAAGGAGCTTCTTGGATGCGAAGTGTAACATCTTCAAAGAAAAAGAAAAAACCAGAAAGTCCAGTTGCCTCTTGAAAAAGCACCTTTGGGACTACTTTCCCTCTATTGTATTTCCAAGCAATCATGGGAAGCAATCATGGGAGACTATGACAAACAGGCTAAGTTCCTGAAAAACCTACAGAGCTATTTTTGAAGACGCTAGCTCTTTCGATGATCCAAATTTAATAAGCATCCTGGATGCTTCTTTATTGGGCACACCTTTAAAGAGAAAGCACCAAGTAAAATTAAATGCCATGTTTTTTTCCTAAATTTACATAACTATTTCAGGGATCTAGGTACCTTTGCAGCTTTGACTGAAGAGCAGAGTATAGTACTATTGCAATTTCCTCCCAAGTAGACTTAATTCAATCTATCCTAAACCACTTTTCTTCATGTCCACTTTGGGGTTTCTTGAAATATTAGGCTGAGGAACCAGATGGGAAAAATGGCTAAAAGATGTAACAGTTGACATGTGAAGGATATAAAATAAGAGAGCCAGTGAAAAGTTATTAAAAGAAAGGAATGTTCCTAGGGTCTCACAAATCAAAACCATGTGAAAAAGATAACCCCCCTCCCTTTAAAATGCTAAAATATCTAAAGCCAATCTTGACCTGGAGGGTTTTTCTTGATGTTTCTAACTAAAAAAATTATGCTTAGGATGTTCCATTTAAAGAGATTGACATGTATGTTGAAACTCAGTGATTCTCCTTTGGTGCAGAGTGAGATTTTCCAAGCTGTGTTTCTTTTCTTTAAAAAAACCCCCACCATACAGGAAAGCCTTTCATGTATGTTACTGCTTTTGACCGTGATGATCCCAGCACCTTACATTCAAAGCTCAGCTATAGTATCCTTCAGCAGTTTCCCAGCACTGATGAGATATATTTTCAGATTGACAATGTTACAGGAGCAATTTCTACAACTCATGCTGGTAAGTAACTTTTTTCATAGTGATACTACGAATGTATAATGAAATATGGCATTCATTTATACAAAATATGAGAGGTCATAAAAAGATAGTCATATAAATGTATTAGAAATATATACATATTTGAATAATATTTGCATTAGACAAGTATATATAGAATTGTTACTGTGTATTATAATGGTATACATTATGGTTTTTTTTTTAATCGGATTTCTTGCACCTTTTCATTAAAGTGCTTTTTGTCTATTGTTTTCTTTTCTTTGACACTATTACCTTTGTGTTTTGCTTTTTTCTCTTTTTTGTTATTAATTAAAAATCAATAAAATATAAGATGAAAACAATTAAGTCTTGTACAGTTTAACCTAAACTTCATTGGTAACATATGGCCATGTCAAAGTCAATAGTCTTTCACCTTTCTAAATCTAATTTTCTCACATTTCTCACATCTAAATCCCCAAGTAAACTCCTAGTAAAACCAATCCTAGAAGGTTTAAATCCCCCCCCCCAAATGTAGAATGGGGTCCCAATGTTTTACTAGCTACATAGGGTTTGGTGTATATACTGTATGTGAAAGATACATAAAGAAACCATTACATAACATCTGGCTCCAGTACTGTTGCTGGGCAAATGTGATGTAACTTCTGAGAAAACGATGGCTGGCAACACTGGAAACTTAGCAAAAGCACCAATATTCTCACAAATGCAAAATATTTATGCAAACTGAAGAGAAACCAAAGATCCATCCCCAAAGACCTCCACAATCATACATCATCAAAATCCGCAGATAAATGAAGCAGAAATAGATTCCTGTGCTGTTATATGCCAACATGTCTTCTGTAGCTACTTGGTATTTGGGATCCTCAATAGACTTTGGCAGAAGAGATGAAAAGAAAGAAAACTAGGAATTGACTAATCACTTGTAAAACTGACTTTCACATATCTGTGTTTGGAAACCAGGGTTACAGCAGCAACTGCCATTATTCAGAAACATAAATATTATGGTAACAATCAAGCTTTATGAGAAAATAAGTGATGGGGTTATTGCTAAAGAAAGGGAGTTGTGATTGTTTCAGAATGTAGGAGAAAGAATGAGTGCATATTTTCAAGTTTTATTCTCTGTTACATTTTCAGGATTAAAATACTTGGATCCAACAGTACGGAATGATTTTGTCCTTGCGGTGAGAGCAAAAGATATGGCAGGACAGCCCATAAACCGTTTTGCTACTGATACTGATGTGAAGATCACTGTTTTGGAAAACTTTTGGAAATCTCCTCCAGAAGTATTGCTCCTGGAGAACTCTACAAAGCCACACCCCATGAAGATCACTCATGTAAGCTCCTAAAATTATCAGGCAACTCACCATCAATTATTAAAGACACAGCCTTTGACTTCCACCATGTATGCTACAACTGGGCCATTCAGCAAATTCACTTCTCAATAGCTTCCAATTGAGCAATGCCACTGTAGCATGCAAATATGACCTTGGATAATTAGAACGATTACCCTGAGAAAAATTATAGAGAGAAAGAATGGAAACCCATGATTGTAACAATTTTATATTGCAATCTAATTTAATTGGCAGGAGATTCCCTAGAGGGAAAAGAAGTACTTCCTTATGCTTCAAAATATGGCCAGTTGTCATAATAAGCTTGGCTAGTTTTGATAAAGAGGATAGAAATATCGCTAGAGAATGTCATATGTAACGGAAACATGTTGATATCACATTGATATCATGTTGAGTGATATGTTGATTGTTTGATGCCTAGAAACATTTGACTGGCTACTGTGAGTAGTAGAAAAAGGAATACTGAAAGGTAATCTTTGGCCTAAAATATTATCTCCAGATAATAGAAATCTTTATTTGAATCTCTAGAACCTAAAAAGCAAATGTGTCAGTCCATTGGAAAAGAATATCAACATATTCATACCTGGTTATATCTCTACTATTTCAAAATGATCATTTTCTTTGGGTTGAGAGCTCCAACCAAGTGAATTCATGGATGCACAAATATAGTTTTAGCACCAAAATAGAAGCAGTATCCAATTTTTAACTTCGAGACTATTGTGTTTTCTGCTGTTCTTCCATCAAGGTAATAGCCAGTGCTTATTCTACATAGGCCTTTGTCATGATTATCTTGTAAGTCCTTGAGCAATAATCTCTTCATTAGACTCATTGTCAGATGCAGGAAATCAGGAGCCAGGACAGAATTCAAAAGCATTAAGAGTTTATTTCATTCTACCTATTAATAAGAATCTGATCTACTAATGATCAAAGTAATTGGCATCAGATAAGAGTCAATGGACTTCAAGGGACTGGACCTAGGTCTTTTACCGAGGCATAGTGACTCCAAACTGATGACACATTTCACCCCGCCTTTGGGCTCAACCTGGTCATCTCTTATACCCATCCAGAATATCAACATGCACAAAACTTTGATTTTCCCAGAACTCTTCAATAGGCAAGAAGTTACAAAAAGCAACAGAGGAGGACAATGCAAGAGAACAAAAATGTAGGCCAAATACAAGGTTGTCAAGATCCTATTCGAGATTCCTTCCAAACATTTTGAGCATTTTATAGATCTGTCGTTTCTTTCTCAAATAACTGATTGGTAGTCTTTGGTTAATGATGGCAATTGGGATTGGGATTGGAATTATTTTTATTATTATTATTATTATCTCTTTTATTCATTAAACATGAAACTCAGTCAACTGAACATTTAAAAGTGTCACAAATACCACTGACTGGTGCTAATGTTTGATACGGGTTGCTGCCAGCGTCCTAGGTATCAACCAAGTATCTTCTTAAAATATATGATGTTCCGAGTAGCGCAGTCTTTTGCAGTTCCGCTGGTGTTATTGCAGGAAGCTGCAATTTCTTGATGTGTTTTGTGAAATTCTTGGACATGGTACCAAGTGCCCCGATGACAATGGGTATCACTGTTACATGTTTCATCCATAGCCGTGTAGTTTCAACGGCCAGGTCGCGATATTTCATAATTTTTTCCAGTTCTTTTTCTTTGACTCTGGCATCTCCTGGTACAGTGATATCAATAAACTGTACTCTTCGGCCCTTGACAACCGTGATATCTGGCAAGTTGTGTTCTAAATGACGATCTGTCTGTATTCAAAAGTCACACAAGATCTTCACCGTCTCATTTTCAGTAACTTTTTCCACTTTGTGCTCCCATGACTTTTCGGATACAGGTATGTCATATTTTTTACATAATGACCAGTGGACCAATTTAACAACTCGATCATGTCTAGCATTGTAATCAGTTTGTGTGATTTTGCTGCACTCACATATTAAGTTTGAAACAGTTTCAACTTTGTCGTTGCAAAGTCGGCAGTTTGGATTGTCAGTGGGTTTTTGTATCTTCGCTTTCATGGCATTAGTTTGTAGTGCTTGTTCTTGAGCAGCGAGTATTAAACCTTGCGTTTCTTTCTTGATTGTTACCATTTTAAGCCATGTCCATGTAAGATTGTGATCACATTTTCCTTCAATGTTTTTCAAGTGTTATCCATGCAAAGATTTGATTTTCCATCTATTTAATCTGTCATCCAGCTCTTTTTCCTTATATTCTGCCTTTGTTTCTGTTGTTTTTACAATGTTCTCTGTTTTCATAGCCTGCAGCGATTTTTCTGTACTTTGGTTCACATAATCATTCAAACTTCGTTTTTCTTCTTCTACAGTTTGATGGATTTGCAATAGCCCTCTGCCTCCTATTTTTCTTGGCAGGTACAACCTGTCAATGTCACTTCGTGGATGTAAAGCGTGGTACATATTCAAAAGTTTGCGCGTTTTCCGGTCCAAGTTTTCCAGTTCAGCCAAAGTCCAGTTGATGATTCCAGCTGAGTAGCGTATCACTGGAACTGCCCATGTATTAATGGCTTTAATTATGTTTCCAGCATTCAGCTTTGATTTTAATATTTTGCGGACCCTCCTGATGTAGTCCTTTTGCGTTGACTCTGACTTTTCCATTCAAGTC
>QLTV01000582.1:1179294-1197339 GCA_003457575.1 Thermophis baileyi
TCTTTTTTTGGCATTGAAATGAAGAATAAAAAAATTGTCAACCCCCCCCCCCCAATCTTCACTTCCATGAAAGAAAAACAGAGCAATTTATTTTAGTTACCATGTAAATTAGTTCGGTTACTATTATCACCCATTGCTGGTGGTAGAGAGTTCTGATCATATTTAATGTATTTTTGAAGAAAATGTTAAAATTTGTAAGCCAGGATCAGACCTTTCCTATTACTCATAAAACTCATTCTGTTAAATGTTTTAATGTGTAAAAATAATATTTCATTAAGCAACATCCAGGAATAATTAGTTCATCAATGATGACTTGGAACAAAAGCCCTTGGTTTACTTTTAACTTTATAAGTTAGGCACTTTTGATGTGTGAAACACATCTGTGTCTTTTAAGAAAGTAGAGAGAAAAATATTGAATTGTTTACCAAGACTGCGGGTGAAAGTTTTCAAATGACAGTATCCCTTTGGTTCCAGAATGTTGCTTGTAGGCTAAAAATGGCCGATTGGCATGCTGTGTATCAAAATATATTATATTATTATGGTTTATTGCACAGTCAGCCAGATGTTCAGACTGTATTGTTGTTGTTGTTGTTGTTGTTGTTATTATTATTATTATTATTAAAATTTATTTGCCACCCATCTCATTCTGAAGCAACTCTGGACAGCTTACGTTCTAAAGGAATTGGCATTGCTAAGTAGCATGTTGGAAAGTAGCATGATTTGACATGACTGCACTGCTTAGCAATGGCAATTCTGGCAGCCCCAGTCGCATTAAAGAGAGAAATTTTTTTAAAACCATCTATCAGGTCAAAACTTTTAATTTGTATACTTGTTTACTTTTACATTGTAATAATAGGTACAATGGAACGATCCATATGCAACGTATGAAATTCAACCCAAAGAAAAGTATTCTGTTGAACTCCCATTTACAGTTGATCAGAATGGAACAGTTTATGTAACTAAACCACTAGACAGAGAAGAGAAAGACTACGTAAGTACATGAAAGTGGATAGCAGGTATGCTTTAAAATATGGGGAAAGCTAAACTACAGTGCCTTTCAGGTGGTTTTCTACTTGCGTTTCATTATCAGCATTGCATTCTATATTATTATTTTTTTGTTGTTTAATTAATTATTGTTTACTCAGCTTATTAGATATCAACATTTCAAATAAATTATGCTGCTCTTGAATGGGTTTTATATGAGATGGGGCAAAACTCTGATAATGTAGTTTGCACTACATTAGTAATTCCTTAAGCCTGTATTCATTATTCCTGCAGTTTTTAATTATATAATTTTAATTATATATCCTATTTCAGTATTCATTCTATATCTTTGCAAACGATGAGGAGGGAGACAGGCTGGCCTACCCAGTCACTGTTTCAGTCCGTGTTGTAGACATCAATGACAACCCCCCTGTGTGTGACAATGTTTTGACTAAATTTGAAGTTCAAGAAAATGAGGATGTGGGTAAGAAATATTGCATTTCATGTGCTGTATGGGTAAAAATAATTTAATGCAAAGCTTCTTTGGAAGTTAAATGAGTATAACATTTAATATCATCATATCAATTCTTATGAGTTTAAATAGCATAAGAAGCTCTAATAGAAGGGAATATGTGTAGCTCAGGGTTGAAGTGTGGAATCCTTGGTGCTCTCCAAGGTAGGCTGTTTGCTTGCAGACATTTCACTACCCAACTAGGTAACATCATCAACACTAAATGATAAAGCAACACATAGACTTAAAACCAGAAATATTTTTGTTAGGTATATTACCAGAAAATTATAATAAAGGGATTACATATTTAATAATACATGTACTGACAGCAGCGAGAATTGTATTTGCACAATATTGGAAAAATGAGGATACACCTACAGATGAAAGTATAATTAGAAAAATATTAGACTGTGCGGAGATGGATAGACTGACAATAATAAAAGATAAGGAAGAAACAGAATATTTTTTACATGGGATTTATTTTATCAATGGTTAGATAAAAGAGGTAGAAATTAGAGGATGAAAGATTACTGATATGTATAAGTAAATGATGCAAGAATTTCATTATATATAAGTAAACATCAGTATTATTGTTACTGTTATTATTATCATTATTACTACCAGTATTACCATTAATACTTTGTATAAGCAAATTGATCCAGACAATACACTGTTTATTAAGCACTTATGTATTTTAAAGAAAAAATGTATAAATAAAATTAAAACACACACACACACACACACACACACACATCTGAAAGCAAACAGCTCAGAGAGCACCAAAAACTCTACAATATGAACTACTTACGCAGAGGTGCTAAATATATAATTTAGGAGTTGTTGAGAATAAAATCTGCACACTTCAAACAAGACTGCCCCTAGTCTCATCCTATCAGAGAATTAATTAGTGCTTGGTTCCCAAGCTCAGGACATGGATGACTTAGCCAGAATAAAAACTTACCTTCTCCTATCCCCTAGGAGTTACCTTGACCATACTAAAGAACCAGTCCTACACAAATAGATCAGGTATGAAAGAAGGTGGTCAGATCCTTGTGAGTGGTACAGACACAAGGATTTGATCATTCAAATAGATCTAGTATGAAAGAAGATGGTCAGACCCCTGTGTCTGTAGTACTGTTCTCAGCTATTTAGAAACAGCTATTTAAAAATTTTAGTCTTTCCAAAATTGCATGTGTGCATCCATGTAGGGATGTCATGTCTTAATGGGATTGGCTAGTTTATGGCTTAATCTCTTGAGAGCAGCAACCAGTTAATATAAGTAATCATATATCGTAGCATGTTATATGAAATGTGTCCTTTTAGTTTATTCATCAAAGTATGATCAAGTAAATACTAAGTTCTCTGATTTGATAAGATGAGTAGGAGTTGAGGTCATATATTAACACTGGATAAATGCATACTTTGTGCTTGGCCCACTGCCTACCTAGCTATCACTTCCTCAATAAAGAAATGAGGTAACCCCCTCCTCTCCTTCCCTCTCCTCTTGACATATATATTGTAAATGTATCCTGAACCTACATCTTCCAGATCTGCTTCAAAACTACTGTTTTCTAACCTCACCCATTTTTATATCTTCCAGAATGGATGGTTTCCTGTTCTTTATTCCTTTCTAATAACAAGTTTAATTTTCTGCAATGCTTTGCATACCCTCCTTCCAGTAGCTGGCTACTGGGCTGACACATTTTCTGCTAGTTGGCAGTTACTATATATTTTTAAAAAATCTTGAAATTGATCCAACAATAGGCCATTAAATCAATAAGCAAATGTCAATCCTAAACACTCATGCTCCATTCAACACATCTCCCAGTGGGCCCCCCATTTCATTAATGTTAATATTAATATTAGTAATATTAATAAATATGCATATAGATTGATCCTAAAGCATTTTGCTTTCCAAGCTGCTACTGTATGGAAAGGTTCTTTATACATGCAATCCCCTTACTACAAGGATGAAGTTGGAAAAAAAGTTATTTTGCTCATCACTAATCTTTTTTTGGCCACTCTGGATTCCACTGAAAAATATTAACTGCCTTTTGTTAGGTTTTAAGGAGATCATGTTCCACACAAATAGCTGTATCATGAATTTGTGAGTAAGTGTATATAGGAATCCTGTTAGTTCCCTTGCCCAATCCCAAAAGTTATGTTTGTCTTTGTATAAGTAATTTATTTTATTGTCTACTATGCTTGTTTGCTATTGGTCTAACTACAGTTTTCTCTGCGACCAACAGGGAATTTAATAGGAAAAGTCCTTGCCTCAGACAATGACGAGAAGGGGTCTCTTAATTCTCGCCTGCAGTTCAGCCTTTTGGACCAGAACCCCAAAATCCCACAAAACAATCTCTTCCGCATTGAATTGGGAACTGGGTCAGTCCACTTATTCAAATTGGAATTAAACAGACAAGTGGCCAAAACTTACTATTTGGAGGTGAATGTGACAGATTCAGGTCAGTGCATCACACATTACATGTATTCTCCAAATACATGTTAAAGCAACATGGATCACAAGATAGTCTACACCAGGGGTGTCAAACTTGATTTCATTGAGGGCCGCATCAGAGTTGTGTTTGACCTCAGGGGGCCGGAGTGGGCATGGCCAGGGTGGGTGAGGCCACCTCAACATCACTCGTGTCGGGGGCGCCTGTGGAGGCCGGAGTGCTCTGCCAGAGAAAATGGACTCCTGAGCTCTGTTTTCGGCTGCGACAGCCTCCTGCAACCCTCCGCCAGCGAAAACAGAGCTTGGCGTGCGGCCCTCCCGAGCTCCGTTTTCACTGGCAGAGGCATCGCGGGCCAGTCCTTCACTGTTTCCAGGGTGGCTCCTGGGCCTTGAGTTTGACACCCCTGGTCTACACTCTCTCATCTATACTTCTTTCATTTTTTCCATCCATCCCTTTTCACTCCTTCTCTCCATTTTTCCTTTCATCAAGAGCTATACATGTAAAAGCAAAATTATAAATCTTTTATGTGCTCTTTTTAAAAAGAAGGTGTCCGTAAGATATGGTCCAAAAGGGCAATATGCTGTCTACATGGCAGTATGACTGAAGCTCTACCTGAAACTCCAGGCCCCCTAGCTCCTTATTATAGCCCCGAATTACCTTTTGACCATGCTAGTGAATTTCATGGCAAGATTGCTGAAAATTGGCATCACGGTTTCCTTCCGTGTTGGAGTGGGAGACGTGAATATTCAGACATAAGCTCTAAAATAAAGGAATAACATTAAAATCCTTTAATCCCCTTAAACTACTACTACTACTACTAGTAGTAGTAGTAGTAGTAGTAGTAGTAGTACTAGTACAGGTATCTCTTACTTATGATCAGCTGTTTAGTGACCATTCAAATTGCAATGAAACCCAAACCGAAATGACCTGGATTCAAAGTTCTGACGGCTGCCCCTCCCTTCCCCCTTGGTCATATAATCACATTTTGGGTACTCAGCCACCAGCAGGGTCCTGCATCCCCATGATGGCAATTTAGGTTTGTGGGGGGTTTTGGGTTTTTTTGGCAAAAACCAGCAATTACTTCTGATTTTTTGGCAAAAAAAAAAAGAAAAAAGAGCCCATTGCAGAGGAATGGGTTTGCTTAACAATCACAGCATTCATTTTACGACCACCACCAAAAAGCCATAAAATTGTGTTGGTCACATGATGACCTGCTTAATGACTGGCATGACTTACGACTAAATTCCAGGCAAAGTATTGGCTGTAAATTGAGGACTGCCTATATCCTTATTTGTTAGACGTATTTCTTGTTTTTCCTACAAGAAGTCAAGGCAATGCACATTATCACTTGCTTCTCAGATTCCCCACATACATCCCATAATGGCAACTTTTGGTAGGGTGGACTAAGAGTAAGTGACTGGTCCAAAGTTCATACTTGAGCTTTCAGAGCTGGGGTGAATTTGAGTCTGACTCCCCCTGATTCTATACCTATGAAGGGCTATTAATTGCTGTGGGATGTTTTATCAATATTTGATGTGTCTAAAAGGTTTAAGAATCTGTTCTGTGCAAATCAGCTCACATTTGATTTCATTATATCCTTTTCCTTGTAGTTTTCTCAACTATATGTGAAGTGCAAATTCAAGTCATTGACATCAATGATAAGATCCCAATATTTGAAAAATCAGATGTGAGTATCTTGTTAACTAGTTTTGCCTTCACAAGATGTTGGAAAAATATCAAACTTTTGGTTTGATGGTATCCTCTTCTGAGATATTTGCTTGGCATGTACATGTTGTTGTTGCATATCTGTGGCTAGTTAGGTAAGTCTTTCCCCAAGTCGATTCCCACCAGATATTTTAGGACTACAATTCCCAGAACTTCCAGCAACAGACATGTTGAATGGGAATTTTGAAAGTTGTAATCCTTAACACTTCTGGAGGAAATCAGATTGCAAAAGTCTGCACTGGAACTCAGAAGAAACTCAAAGGAAAAATGTTGTTGTTTTTTTCATAAAACGGCTCCACACAGTTACTTTGCCCTATTCTCATCTCAGACTGGTAGGATTAACACTGCCTAAATTGAAGTACATGCTTACTACATGAGTCCTGAAAAGATCCATACTATGCTGCTGCTGTCCATACAGCTTTAATATACATGCCACTTAAAGGCTATGATTGGTAGTTCCCTCAGCTGAAATTGCATCACCATCTAGCATGCGAAAATTATCCTCCAACTGGCACACACAATGTTCTGATTACTGCATGCACTCATCTTTTTTCTTTCCTGTCAGTTAACTTTTTATTTTTAAAAATATCTTTATAACAGGGGTTCCCAACCCCTGATCCGCTGACCAGTACTGGTCCGAGGCTCGGTCTGGGTCGCGCAAATGGTGGGCGAGTGCAAAACTCCATTTGTGCAAGTGGAGGGCATGCGCAAAAAACCATTGCCTCCCCACCACCACTGCTGCCACCGGTCCATAGAGCCTGAAAGTTTGGGGACTTCTTCCTTATAACTATCATTTGATTAGTTGAGCATTCAACCTATAGACCTGTAGGTGGCAACAAAGAGTTATTTATGCTTCTTGGCTGCCAACTGGTGATTGGTTGGCTTTGTGCAGCCCAGATATGTTGTGCAAAACTGTTGGTGAACAGCTGGAGTTTGAGAAAGGGGCTTTGTTGTGGATGTCAGTGTGAGAATTGTGATTATGTGAGGAAAAGGAAGAGCCAATTGGATAGGAAAGGGAATTTTCCACCACATTACAAAGCAGAAGAGACAGTCCTTTTATTATGCTTTCAATTACCTTTGTTAGGTTGGAGAAAAATAGTCTATCATAAGGCTTTGCACAATTAAAAAAAAATAAAGGTAGTTGTAGGAGCCACAAATCCAGTCTCCCTAGCATCTAAATGAGAACCATAGAAGAGATCCTGAACCCTGAGATTAAATGGAAGAGGTTCCCACAGCACATTTGCTGAATCAACTGGAGCCAAACAGTAAACTCTAACCCAAAGTCACCTAAAGTCATCTTCTCCGTGTGTCATGAGTTGTCCGGATGGAAGATCTTGAGCATGAATAAGAGGAAAAACAACATTTCCAGGATGGAGAACTTACAAAAATCAGGCTGAGGAGATGTTTAGTGGAGCATCGTCACCAGGGGTGGGTTCTTCCTAGTTCGGACCGGTTCTCCCGAACTGGTAGCGGCCCGCTGATGTCATCACAATGATGTCACCGAACCGGATCGGTCGGTGCCGGTCCGTGGGGGGTGCCATCTTTTTTTTGAATTTTTTTGAATTTTTTATTTTATTTTTTTCATTTTTGATTTATTTATTTTTTCCTTCTGAGCATGCGCAGAAGCCAACTTCCGGCACTATGCATGCGGTCGCCATCTTTTTTTCGGCTTTGTTTTTTTTATTTTTTTATTTTTTTCAGATTTTTTGTTACTGCTCATGCACGTAACGAGGTGCGCCCACACGGTGCGGGAGGGAGCGAACTGGCAGCGAGGTAAGTTAGAACCCACCCCTGATCGTCACACCAGGGCAATGAGGCTGTCTGGAGATGGTCTTAGAATGTTGTGCAACAGCAAATTATGATTTCAAGTTATTACATCAGGGGTCCCCAAACTTGGCAACTTTAAGACTTGTGGACTTCAACTCCCAGAATTCTCCAGCCAGCACAGCACAGCTGGCTGGAGAATTCTGCGAATTGAAGTCCACAAGTCTTAAAGTTGCCAAGTTTGAAGACCTCTGTATTACATCATGAAGCTCTCTTCAAAATAGCTAGTTCTTTTTTAGAAATGTTATTTCTTCTTTTCTGTTCTATTGTTTTATATTGATTGTGTTTTGCTTTTCATTCTAGTATGGCACTGTGATTGTTGCAGAAGATCAGAAGAAAGGATCTCTTATACTTGAAATTCAAGCTACAGATGCTGATGAACCACTCACTGGAAGTTCTCAGATTATTTACACCATCACAAAGGGTGACCCAAATAATAGTTTTAAAATACTGACTGATCCAGAAACAAATATAGGAGCTATTATAATTAACAAGGTGAATGAATGCCATTTCATTTATTGCTATATTACATAGATTTAATTAACATTTCCTCAAGGCAAGGCAGTTAAATGACTAAGAACAATGCTACATTAATTAGCGAATAGCAATAGGATGTCTGTATGATGCCTACAAAACCTCCATATTTAAGAAAATTGGAGAAAAATGTCTTTATATGGTTGCAGTTTTGCAAGAGATTAAAATCTTATGAGATTCTATTTTCCTTTGAGATCTTGTGAGTTTTAAGGCCAAAATGCTAAATGACATAATGAATGCTTTCACACTTACCAAACCTGAAGAATAGTTAAAAACAATACACTTAGAGATCTACCCAATAAATCAGTTTCTTCTTCCTAGTTCCTCCAACTATTTTGAAGGCAATCATGTGATAAACACAAACATCTTTACTTATGGTAAAGATAAAACACAGCCATATTATCTTGTTGTCTTAGAATACCAAGAAAACATGGAGATGCCACATGCTCCCTTGAGGGGACTAAGGAGAAAACTCAAAAACTCAGTCAATCAAAGCTTCATGCTGAGAAAATGCCTCTTGTACACCTCAATATCAGGCACTTCCCACAAGTAGGCAGATAGCCGAAAAACTGACAAATCTAATCCTAGGTTGCAGAAAATTTAATTACTGGTAGTCTTTCTAAAAATTTGACCTCTCTTCTGGCAATGTCTAATCAAACAGAATGGTTGACAGTAAAAACAAACAAACAAGCAAATAAATAGATGTTTGCAGTAGTGGGTTCTAAAACCCGTTGCTACCGGTTCGCGCGCGCACTCGCGCGCATGCACAATGCTTCTGCACATGCGCAGATGTGTCCTGAGTGGGCGGAGCGTCTCGCCGCCGCCGCCGCTACCGGTTCGCAGAATAGGGCCGAACCGGGAGCAACCCACCGCCGGATGTTTGGCACTTTAGCATTTTGACCTTAAAACTGTTTGAGATGCGTTTGATCTGTTTTGTTCTAAATAAGCAATGATCATTCAAGGTATCTGAATTGTGCAGTTTCAATTGCTGCTGTCAGGTAAGCTCTCCATGGTCTACCAAAGAGGGAAAACCCTTTGTTCAGCTTACCCTCAGATTAGGCCACGTGAACTAGTGGGGGGCCTAGTTCAGGGTCTACTTCGAGGTGGCCTGGCTGCAGATAATGGAAAGTTGTAGTGTCCTAGAATCCTTCCTAGAGGATAGGAAGTTGGGGAACTCTGCTATAAATATATTTCGAGAAGATAATGTTTTCTTCTGGTGTAAGTTCCTGGTGGGTTGTTATCCCTGATTTAATTTCTCCTTTGCTTTTTGTAGGATCTTGATTTTGAAACAAATTCAGTGTATAACCTTACAATCAATGCTACTAATCCTGAACCTCTCGTGGCTGGAATAAAGTATAATTCAAATTCATCTACTTTCTTACGGGTCCATGTTACTAATGTGGAAGAACCACCAGTTTTCCTCCGTCCCAGCTACACAGTTATGCTATATGAAAATGTGACCATTGGTACCAATGTGACAACCGTAAAAGCTTTTGATCCAGAAGGATACCCAATAAGGTAAAGGCAAAAATCTATTTTTGGGGGGGGGGGAATTAGAGTTGTATTAATTGCATTGCTGAATCCAATCCAGAAGATTCTCCTGTTTTCTTGCCTTGAAAGAACCTCCTAAAATGTCATATTGTATTTGCATAGCCTGTTTAACTTGACTGCAGGCATTTTTTGGATGAGCATAAAATATTGTATCACCAAAACATGATACAAGGTTGGGTTTGTCATCTAGGACATTTATCCAGAAAAGGAGAGGAGAGGAGAGGAGAGGAGAGGAGAGGAGAGGAGAGGAGAGGAGAGGAGAGGAGAGGAGAGGAGAGGAGAGGAGTTAAATAGATAGACCATTTGCCAGATAAAAATGGCTCATCTGTTCTTATGGGCAATGAACAGGGCTAGGATTCTAAAAGTGATGGAGAGAATATTGATGCATGCTACTGTTGGAAACAACACTTTTTGGCTAAGTTTGTTTCTTATGTCTTACTTTCCTGGTTGCAAGGTACTTGCTGAAGAAAACTCACCGGAATTGGCTGGAGATTGATCCTGTCAATGGACATATATATACAGCTGCCTCACTGGATTATGAACTTAACCGTACCTACATAGTAGAAATCATTGCAACTGAACAAAGTAAGAAAGCAAAACTTTATCCTCCAAGGATACCTTGGCTGTTTGAAAGGGCCTTGGATCTACGTTTGACTTTCTCCACATATATATATATATATATATGTATATGTATATGTATATGTATATGTATATGTATATGTATATGTATATGTATATGTATATGTATATGTATATGTATATGTATATGTATATGTATATGTATATGTATATGTATATGTATATGTATATGTATATGTATATGTATATGTATATTATTTATATTTATATTTATAGTAAACATTTAAATCATTTTATTTAGTAAAAATATAGTTATAAATCCATCTGCTGGTGATTCTGGTCATGTTCACATTTCCAGTAAACATTCCTACTAGTCTTTATATCCAGTACAGTTGCAGACATGAATGTCAGAGTCATATTACCTGTTCTGGTCCATTCTGTGGGAAGAAAGAAAACCTGCTTTTGGCTATGAGCAGTTAGTGCTAATGCCTGGATATTTATATTTATATTTATATTTATATTTATATTTATATTTATATTTATATTATTTATATTTATATTATTTATATTTATATTTAACATGGCAGCTTGTGCTGCCTGGAACGTCAGTCCACAGCAGATGTGTTACCAGGGCACTGGGATGTCATTGATGCCAAGAGATGAAGGTGGTAGCACCAGTCTTGATCTTGTCTCGATAGGTATTTTAGCAACTTATAAACTTGAAATGGGGTAACTCACAGCTTTAATAAGACAAGTTGGTAGTAATGGGGTTGTAGATGAAACCAGATCTCCTCTTCTCCATTATGAACTTGAAATTGGTTATTCATTATTTCCAGTGTCAGAATGATAGAGAGAAGTGGTTTTCTGTTAAGATCATAGCAACTACCTTCAGCCTACAAAACAACTTCTAAATGTTGAAATCTGCCCCTTAGCTCTGTTCTTTTTTGTAATAATGGTGGGTTTCAAAATTTTTTTACTACCGGTTCTGTGGGCATGGCTTGGTGGGCATGGCTTGGTGGGCGTGGCAGGGGAAGGATACTGTAAAATCTCCATTCCCTCCCCACTCCAGGGGAAGGTTACTGCAGAATCCCCATTTCGTCTCGATCAGCTGGGACTCGGGAGGCAGAGAATAGATGGGGGCGGGGCTAGTCAGAGGTGGTATTTACCGGTTCTCCGAACTACTCAAAAATCCCGCTACCAGTTCTCCAGAACTGGTCAGAACCTGCTGAAACCCACCTCTGGTCTACAAGCATTACCAACCAGCTATAAATTTCTCAAAACAAGTTTTAAAATATCCTCTTGCTCTATTCAAATGTACAGGCAGAGCACTTAAAAGCAGTGTTGCACAGCTGATACTGCATCTCATAGATGTCAATGATAATCCTCCGCATTTAGTAAGTGAGACTGTGTTCTTATGCCACCCGCTCCAAAGAGACAAGAGTGCAAAATTTGAAGTCGCTGATCTAGATTCAGAAACTCCAAAATTCACATATTCCCTCATTGGCGGAGAGCATGAGGACAACTGGATCATTTCTAAAGTGGATGGTAAGTATGTTTATGATAACACTAATAGCACTTAGACTTATATACCGCTTCACAGTCCTTTACAGCCCTCTCTAAGGGGTTTACAGAGTCAGCATATTGCCTAGCGGTGAAATCTACTTACATTCCCTACCGGTTCGGAAGCGCGTGCTTTTTCACCCTTGCTCCGCTCGCGCGCGCGCGGTTTTTAACCCTCGGCGCATGTGCAGAACACTTTGTGCATGTGCAGAGGGTTAAAAAAAAGAAAATGGCGACGTTCGGGCAGGTGGGCGGAGCCTCGTGCTGCCACCGCTACCGGTACACCCGGACCGGGCCAAACCGGTAGCATTTCACCCCTGATATTGCCCCCAACAATCTGGGTCCTCATTTACCGACCTCGAAAAGATGGAAGGCTGAGTCAACCTTGAGCCGGTGAGGATCAAACCCCTGGCAGTCAGCAGAATTAGCCTGCAATACTGCATTCTAACCACTGTGCCACCACAGCCCTTTTAAGCTGGAGACAATCTTCATTTAGAATTTCTTATCTCCTTTGTCTTAGGATACATTTGAATTCCTTTTTGCTTTCTTCTAGTTGAATGAACACATTTATTTCTTATGGTTATTAGATATGTGAGTGCATCTCTTACTGTCTTAGGATAGTCCTCTTAAGGAATCAGGTTAAGAATTTGTGCTTTGTATCTGAAAACTGAGATTACTGCTAAAGCCAAAAAATCTTTTGCCCACTTAAATTGGGCCCATTTCTGATAAGATCCGAACTGCCCATGGTGACACCTACTTCTGTTATACAGGTAGCCCTAGACTTACAACAGTTCATTTAGTGACCGTTCAAAGTTACAACATCAACCGTTGCAGCTTCCCCATGTTCATGTGATCAAAATTTGGATACTTGGCAACTGGCATGTATTAATGACGGTTGCAGTATCCTGGGACGATGCGATCCCCTTTTGCGACCTTCTGACAAGCAAAGTCAATGGGGAAGCCAGCAGTGATTCACTTAACTAGTGTGGCAAGAAAGGTTGTAAATTGGGGCAAAACTCAACTCTCTCACTTAGCAACAGAAATTTTGGGCTCAATTGTGGTGGTAAGTCAAGGACTACCTGCATCCAGATTTAATTATTGCTACTCACTCTGCTTGGGACTACCGTCGAAGAGCCTTCAGATACTCTAGTCGTGGCAACGTGCATCTGCTTGAATGATAGTGGATGTTCATCGGCATAACCATGTTGCACAGTTCTTCAGAGGCTGCATTGGTTAAGTCTTGTGTTGAGGCACAATTCAAGCTATTGCTGATAACATTTAAAACCTTAGAGAATAACTCAGGAATCGCGTCCTTCCATGCCAGGGATGGTGAACCTATGACACCGTGCCATAGATGACATGCCAGGACATTTTGGGTGACATGCCAGTATTCACCAATACCCGACAACTCTTCTCAAAAGCACACCCCATTTGCATATGATTTTCAAGGCCTCAGGGGCCACACAAACATGGGGTGTCCTCTCACATGGTCCCCGGAACCTCCAAATATTGTGCAAAAATGGGACATGCTTTTGCATAGTTTTTGGAGGCTGCAGAGGCCACAGAAGAGAATTCTCCATAGTCGCTTAAGGAACTAGGGCCTTGGGACACCTGGAGCAGCCTTGAGTAGGGGCCTGTCAACAGAAAAAAGACTACCACATTAAGGTTAGTGGCACATGGTAAACCCTGGGGAGCACTGGGTTGCAAGGCAATTGTGCCATTCCCCAAGGCTTGCGTGCTTGGGGAACGATGTGAGGTGGTCTTTTTGAGTGGCAGCAGTGGGGCTAGGACTGAAGTAGTTCTACTTCAAGCCCGACCTCAGTGCTGCTATCGAGTGCCGCTATTTAGGGTAGTCTAGATGGGGGTTGGGCGAGATAGATAATTATTTCTGTTTTGTTTGGTGTGTGTATGTGTGACATGCTAGCAGGGATTGGTTAGGCATTCAGGAGTCCCTGTGCTCAGTCATTCAGGCCCTAGCCATCTCATGTTTGGACTATTGTAACATGGGGCTATCCTTGAAGAGCGTTTGGAACAGGAGTGTGTTCCGACTTACCTCGCTGCCGGTTCGCTTCCTCACGTGCCACGTGGGCACACACGCCTTGTGCGCCGTGCGTGCGCATGTGCAGTGCTAAAAACCAAGCTTCTGTGCATGTGCAGAAGCAAAAAACAGCTTCTGCGCGCACAGAAGCAAAAAACAAGATGGCGGCGCCTATGGTGCCGCCGAGAGAGCTGGTTCGGGGGCATGTCCAGCCGGCCATTGCTGCCGGTTCGGCGAGCGGGGGTAAATTCCCGCTAGCAGTTCTATAGAGCCAGTCCAAACCAGCAGGAACCAACCTCTGATTTGGAACCTACAGCTGGTGCAGAGTGCGGCAGTGCAGGTAGTTCTTGGGGTTTCAAGGTCGGCCCATGTAACACCACTGCTCTGTGAGCTGCACTGGCTGCTGGTTTGCTTCCACGTGCAATTCAAGGTGTCGGTAATCACCTTTAAAGCCCTTCATGCCATGGGTCCAGGCTACTTGTAGGACTGTCTGATCCCACTATGATTGGCCCAACCCACTCATGCTGGCAGAGGAGGCATGCTGCTGGTCCCATCAGCCAGGATATTCCGGTGGGCACAGTCCAGGAGGAAAACCTCTTCTGCCATTGCTCCTGCCCCCTGGAGTGAAGTCAGCTTCAACCCACTTGACCTTCCGCAAGAGTCTAAAGACCTGGCCCTGCAGCTGGCTTGGGGCTCCAGTGTCTTCACAATGACAGACTAATAACAGATCCCACCCCCCCCCCCCCCCCCCTCCCCCCCCCGCTCATCCTATTCACACCTTCTCACTCCCTCTCCATGTTTTTTATTATTTAGTCCCTATTGTGCATAAGTTTTATAAAATTTTATCTTTTTAATATTCTAAACCGTCCCGAGTTACTTTGTGGTTAGATGGGTGGCCAATAAATGTAAGTAAGTAATTAAGTAAGTAAGTAAGTAAATAAATAAATAAAGATAGATAGATTGATAGATGGTCGATAGAATAGAATAGAATAGAATAGAATAGAATAGAATAGAATAGAATAGAATAGAATAGAATAGAATAGAATAGAATAGAATAGAATAGAATAGAATAGAATAGAATAGAATAGAATAGAATAAAATAGAATAGAATTTTTTATTGGCCAAGTGATTGGAATTTGTCTTGGTGCATATGCTCTCAGTGTACATAAAAGAAAAGATAAGTTCATCAAGAATCATAAGGTACAACACTTAATGATAGTCCGGGTACAAATAAGCAATCAAATCATAGTAGGAACCAGTCAATATAAATTGTAAGGATACAAGCAACAAAGTTACAGTCATACAGTCATTTGTGGGAGGAGATGGGTGATGGGAACGATGAGAAGATTAATAGTAGTGCAGACTTAATAAATAGTTTGACAGTGTTGAGGGAATTATTTGTTTAGCACAGTGATGGCGTTCGGGAAAAAACTGTTCTTGTGTCTAGTTGTTCTGGTGTGCAGGGCTCTATAGCGACATTGTGAGGGTAGCAGTTGAAACAGTTTGTGTCCAGGATGTGAGGGGTCTGTAAATATTTTCACAGCCCTCTTTTTGACTCATGCAGTATCGATAGATCAATAGATCGATAGATCGGTTGATCGATAGATCGGTAGATAGATAGATAGATAGATAGATAGATAGATAGATAGATAGATAGATAGATAGATAGATGATAGATAGATAGATGTCATTTTCTGAATTTTTGACTCGGGCAACCCAAAAGTTCATCTTTCTGCCTGTTTCCTAAGATTTGACAGATACTCCCTTCTCTTGTCTCAACCTGGCAGATGCATGTTTAATTGAGACAAGAGAAAAGACAAGTTCTTTTCATTGGCCACTACTAAACTCTGGAACTACCTTTGGAAGCCTGGTTAACATCCTCTCTATTGGTATTGCATCTACTGGTTACAGCCTTTGAGGTTTTTTTGGAAGGTATTCTCTCCATAGGCAACATCAATTTTAGAAGTTACTATGTATTACTACTATATATTATTAATAAATAATATTTATTAAATATTATTAAATATTTTTGTCATTGTTTTTTAAATGTTTTGATATTGTATTTCTTTTTCTATCTTTTCTCTTAAACACTTAACATTTGTACCAAATTTAAACGTTGTAAACTTATGTGGGTGAAAAATATGCATTGGAAGATTAATAGACTTCCAATAGGCTACAAATCTTTATATATAAAAATTAAATAACTAAATGAATGTTGAATTCAGCCATATTGTAATCAGTGAGCCAGTGAAGATTTGATATTTGTTTGGATGTGGCCAGAAAGTGAAGACCTTTTAATGCTTTAATTATTTAAATTAAATTATTTAATTTTTGCTAATTATTATGATCATTATAATAATCACAATATCATCATCCTATTTGTTTTGGCAGGCAATCATGCTTACATTACCCCAAAGAACTTGAAACTTGAAGAAAAGGTCTATGATGTGCCTCTGAAAATTAGTGACAATGGAAGGCCACCAATGAAAGCTGCTGTCATTCTGAAAGGTATACAGCAAAAATGTCACTCATTGTGCTTTCAAAATTGTCTTTTTATTATGGCACATGCTAGAATTCATCTTATAATGGATGTATGTTTTTTTATTATAGTGAATGTGTGCAGGTGTATCAATGACAGGTGCTATATAGAAATCAACAATCCAAATTCATTTCCAACAGTAGCAGCAACAATTGGCATACTGGTTGGTGTTCTGCTAGTTATAGGTAAGTGTTTGTTTTAAATACAGAATACAGAATAACAGACTTGGAAGGGACCTTGGAGGTCTTCTAGTCCAACCCACTGCTCATGCAGGAAACCCTATATTATTAATTGATATACCTATCAAGAGTTGAGTTAATGTCCATGGGGCTTGTATAGAATAGAATAAAATAGAATAACAAAGTTGGAAGGGACCTTGGAGGTCTTCTAGTCCAACCCCCTGCTTAGGCAGGAAACCCTATACCACTTCAGACAAATGGTTGTCCAAACTCTTCTTAAAAACTTCCAGTGTTGGAGCATTTAGAACTTCTGGAGGCAAGCTGTTCCACTGATTAATTGTTCTAACCATCAGGAAATTTCTCCTTAGTTCTAAGTTGCTTCTCTCCTTGATCAGTTTCCACCCGTTGCTTCTTGTCCTGCCCTCAGGTGCTTTGGAGAATAGCTTGACTCCCTCTTCTTTGTGGCAGCCCCTGAGATATTGGAACACTGCTATCATGTCTCCCCTAGTCCTTCTTTTCATTAAACCAGACCTACCCAGTTCCAGCAACCGTTCTTTATATGTTTTAATCATATGGTTGTTAGTAGGTCTGATTACTAGAAGCTACACTAGAGCTTCCACCTATTGTTTTGTTTCATGGAGTGGCAATGATAATTGCTGGAGGAATAAGAGAGCAATAAAGTGACCAAAACTGATACGGAATTCTTGGTGCTCTCTGAGTCTGGTTGTTTGCTAGCAGATGTTTCATTACTCATTTAGGTAACATCATCCGTTTGAACACGGATGATGTTACCTAGTTGGTAATGAAACATCTGCACAAGCAAACAACCAGACTCAGAGAGCACAAGAACTCCACCTTTTAGCCCTGAGATTCATATACAGGTAGTCCTTAACTTACAACCACAATTGAGCCCAAAATTTATGTTGTTAAGTGAAACATTAGTTAAGTGAATTTCCCCCATTTTATGACCTTTCTTGCCTCAGTTGTTAAGTGAAGCACTGCAGTTGATAAGTTAGTAATCCGGTTGTTAAGTGAATCTGGCTTCCCCATTGACTTTGCTTGTCAGAGGGTCGCAAAAGGGGTTCACGTGATCTTGGGACACAGCAACGGTCATAAATACGAACCAGTTGCCAAGCATCTGAATTTTGATCACATGATCATGGGGATGCGGGAAAAGTCATAACTGTGAAAAACGGTCATAAGTCACTTTTTTCAGTGATGTTGTAACTTTGAATGGTCACTAAATGAACTCTTGTAAGTTGAGGACTACCTGTATTCTTTTCTATTGGAAAAACTGATATTATTGCAATACAATATTTGCAAAAGAATACAGCATTTTCTGGACAACATATAACTCTAGGTAGGCGATAAGAAGAGATTGGACAGTCATTTGTCCAGAATAATATAGGGTCTCCTGCATGAGCAGGGGGTTGGACTAGAAGACCTCTAGGGTCCCTTCCGACTCTGCGATTCTGTGATTCTGTAAGGGTCTCCTGCTCGAGCAGGGGGTTGGACTAGATGACCTCCAAGGTCCCTTCCAACTCTGTCCTTCTATTTTACAGAAA
>QLTV01000582.1:1198466-1214879 GCA_003457575.1 Thermophis baileyi
ATAGCAATAGCAATAGCACTTAGACTTATATACCGCTTTACAGTGCTTTACAGCCCTCTCTAAGCGGTTTACAGAGTTAGTATATTGCCCCCAACAATCTGGGTCCTCATTTTACCCACCTCAGAAGGATGGAAGGCTGAGTCAACCTTGAGCCGGTGAGATTTGAACTGCTGAACTGCAGCTAGCAGTCAGCTGAAGTAGCCTGCAGTGCTGCACTCTAACCACTGCGCCACCTCGGCTCTTAATAAGTGTGGGATTGTTACTTAAGGCCTGCCACCAGATGATTTTGCTCCAGTCCAGATGAAAATCAGAATAAACACACAGGGAAGACTTCACTACTGTGTATCCCCGAAAATAAGACATCCCCTGAAAATAAGCCGTCCCCCGAAAATAAGCCCTCCCCAAAAATATTTAAATACATGCGCAGCCGGTCCCCGCCATTTCCCCTGGTTAGGGTTAGGGAGACAGAGCTGGAAATCAGGTAAGACGGCAAGAGGAGCCCCGTCTTGCTCCACGCGCCCCAAAATAATAAGACCTCCCAAAAAATAAGGCCAAGCACTTATTTCGGGGTTCAAAAAAATATAAGACAGGGTCTTATTTTCGGGGAAACACAGTAGAAAGGGCTTTCTTTTGCTCCAGGAGAAAATCAGAATAAAGAACTGGAAAAGCCTTCACAGGAAGAGGCTTTTTTGTTCTGCTCTGGAAGAAAAATAGAAGAACAGAGAAATCTTTACTGGAAGAGGCTCTCTGCTTTTGCTCCAGAGGAAGCAAAAGGCAGTTTCTTTTTGAGGCAGTTTCTCAATGGGTAGGTTCCTTCAGGCAAGGTGATTTGCAGCTTGGAACATTTTAACGAGGTGATAATTGTTCTTGGCTGAATGCCCAAACATCTCATTAAAGCTAGTATTCCTGTCCCTGCTTGGGGTTTTCGGCTTGGGGGGGGGGTGAGGAAAAAAGCGGCAAAAAGTGTCAGTTTATTATTCTATCTCATTTGCTATTTCTTAGCTCAGCTCCGCTCTGCCGCGTGAAATCAGCTGAGCTAATAAACAACAGAATATAGGAGATGTGAGAGGAGGGGGAGGGCAGGTGTGCGGGGCCAATCAAAATTTTCCCTACCGGTTCTCTGAACCAATCAAAATTTCCCCTACCCGGATGCCAGAACCGGTCCGAACCGATAGCATTTCACCCCTGCCTCCAAGGGTCTTTCCAATTCTGTTATTCTGTATTCTAACATGATGCTTATATGTCTAAATGTTTCATCTTGACTCTACTAATTTATTCTCCAAGTGCCAACTTTCTACAGTTGGATAATAGTTATTGTGTTTAGCCTGAACAAGACAGTTTGATAATACTAGAATACACTGTACTGCATCCCTTTCCTGGAGATGAAATGAGAATTCTTGGGGAATTTGAAAACACTTAAAGGAGCCAGGATGACTGATAGAGCTATTAAAGAATTTGCCCTTTCAATATATAAATAAAAAATAATAATATTTAGACTATAGATATGTTTTTATAAAGATAGAACTTGTGAAAATAGATTGAGTTAGCCAAGATCTGGATTTTTAGAGGAAAAATATTTATAATTCATGAATTACATAAAACAGGCTTACTTTAATATTTGCCTGAGTGGTAGATCCAGTCGCCAGTTCCGTGTTTGAAAGCAAGAGCAACCATAGACTCATTTTATTGTATTTCTTGGCCAGGAACTCTTGAAATCATCAAGAGTTACAAGAAATAAGCAAAAGCAAAGTGTTCCAGATTTTGAGCTTGAGGGCCTGAGACCCCAACCCTGAAAGCATTTCATTTGAAAAAGGAACGTATTCTTTTCAATTCTTTTCAGTCTGGTTTTGTCTTGTCTGCATAGAAACTCAGAACAGGAAGCTGCCGGCAGCTTAGTTAGGTCAGAACAAGATTTGCACACTTGACAAGGAAGGCTGAAAGCAGACCCTAAAGAGCAGGGGTGGGTTCCAACTTACCTCGCTGCCGGTTTGCTCCCTCCCGCGCCGCGTGGGCGCGCCGCATGGGCACGCGCACGCATGCGCAGTAACAAAAAATCCCCTCCAAAAAAACAAAGCCGAAAAAAAGATGGTGACCGCATGCACAGTGCCGGAAATTGGCTTCTGCACATGCTTAGAAGGAAAGAAATAAATAAAAAAATTAAAAAAAATTAATTAAAAAAATTTAAAAAAAGATGGCGGCCCCCATGGACCGGCACCGACAGATCCGGTTCGGTGACATCATCGTGATGTCACCAGCGGGTCGCTACCGGTTCGGGCGAACCGGTCCGAACCGGGAGGAACCTACCCCTGCTAAAGAGAAACCATAGCTAGATGCAGAGGATGTGGTTAGAACAGTACCTAGAAGCTTGTTGAATCTTGCGTTGAGGGGCAAGCAGGGGTCTATATGGTATAGGTCATGCTAAGAACACCTGAACAGCATGATGTCCGCATGTGCTTACCATGCTGAACAGCATCACTTACACACATGCTGTATTGATAAGAAATTTGTAACCAACCATTTTATTTCTGTTTCGAATTTCCTATACCCTGAGGTATAAAAATAGAATGCCAGTCCTGCTCAGTGATCCCCCCCAGCTCTTTGCTAACAGAGAGACCCTTATTTTTGATCAGAAATAAAGAGATATATTTCCACTTTCCTCAACCCTGCATTGAATGGCACTTGCGCTGGGTAAATGAACCACAGTTTGGCTCTTGGCCAACAAGCTGACGGCATCAAGAAATGCAGATAAAATAACTGCAGTACCAGAACACAAGCCTAGTATTGTTGACCCGGGGCCCTGATGACACAGTATACGTGCAGCTGGTTCCCCTTGCCTCAGGTACTTGCTGAGTCAGGGATTCAGAGTCATGGGAGGTCACCGGGAAAAGCGCCCAAGATCCCAAGTCATCCGAGAACATGCGGTGTCTTTAGGGAAACACCCAAAAGAACATCTTTAGCTATTTCTGGCGATTTCTACTTCCTTTTATCTTATCTATGGTGCACCAGCCTCTCTGGGTAAATCTGGCACAACACTATAGTATATCTGTCATGGTGGATGTTTGCATGACATTGTCCTTTAGTCCTGGGGTCTCAAACCTTGGCAATTTTAAGCCTGGCGGACTTCAACTCCCAGAATTCCCTAGCCAGCTTTGCTGGCTGGTGAATTCTGGGAGTTGAAGTCCGCCAGGCTTAAAGTTGCCAAGGTTGGAGACCCCTGCTTTAGTCATTATCATCAGGTAAATGGCAGATGCTGATTTCCATGGAAGGATTATTGCTCAGTTATAGAACACAATTATTTTTATATGAGGACAATTCCAGGCCCAGCAGGCCCTTGAAACTTTGGTGAAAAGATGTTATGGTGTAGTTTTCTTACTGATCAGGTTTGACTCTGCTTAGCTTTTCAAGTTTGACTGTTATCTAAATGTTGCCTCCTAACTAGGTTCATGTTTAAATTAAGAACAATTAAATGAAATTACCTCATTGTAATTAATTTTCTAATAACAGAGAAACACACCACTATATTCGGAACCATTAAACTGTTGATTGAGAGTTGACTTCATATGTTTCCGAAAATAACCACATAAAAGGTTCTGAACTTAGTCTGGAGAGTACCCTGTACTTAGGCAATATATGAACCCATTCAAACCCTGGTTTAAGACCAAATTATAGTACATCTATGATTCTTAGGATACAATACAGTGGTGGGATTCAATTTTTTTTACTACCAGTTCTGTGGGTGTGGCTTGGTGGGCGTGGTGTGGCTTGGTGGGCGTGGCTTGGTGGGCGTGGCAGGGGAAGGATACTGTAAAATCTCCATTCCCTCCCCACTCCAGGGGAAGGTTACTGCAAAATCCCCATTTCCTCCCGATCAGCTGGGACTCGGGAGGCAGAGAGGGCGGGGCCAGTCAGAGGTGGTATTTACCAGTTCTCTGAACTACTCAAAATTTCCGCTACCGGTTCTCCAGAACTGGTCAGAACCTGCTGAATACCACCTCTGAACATTCATTGATATCATTTAGATTAATCACAAGTGATTGTTAATAAGATTGCATTGTTATGAGAAATTGGAGGAAGAGAAAGGAAGAACACCAGACAGAAAAACTCAAGAAAGAGAAGGCAGGTCTATGGGCAGCTTATCTCATAAATGGAAACTCAGCTCAGGTTACAAGAAATTTGGGAAGAAATGCTCTGAATCATTCACAGACTCTGTCTTAATGAACCAGGAGTGAGAAATTCTTCCTACCATTTCCAAGATTTTGTATTTATTCCCTGACTAGTATTAAAGGTAACTTCCTGAAATCTGTGAAGTTCTGACAATTGTTAAGGCTATTTTGGGACACACTTAATGGAGAATAAGCTCTATTGAACACAACGGGATTTTAATTGAGTAAGCACATACAGTATAAGCACTGTGGAAATACTGTTTTGTTTGTGACATGGTTGCAAAATATGGTTTTGCGTAAAGCAACTTTCCTGGACCTAGCACTTCTTAGATATCTTAGGTGATGAGACCCATGATCCCCAGCCAGCATAGACCATAGACTGAATTAGCAGGGGAAGAGGCAGGCTACATCTAGAGGGTTCTAGTTTGAGAAAAACTGGGTTGAATAAAATTTAAATTTGTTTTCCTGTTTGTTTGTTTGTTTGTTTGTTTGTTTAGGTGTCATTCTGGGACTAGTGTTTTTACATCTCGAGCGTAAAAAGAAGAATGAGCAAAACATTACCGCTGTTGCCATCAGGCCCTCTGAACTGCATGCTTTGACTTAAAGGATTAAATGAAAGTGGACATTCATGTTTTTCTTGTTGTCGTTGTTGATCTCTCTTTTTTAAAAAAATAGTTTTTATTAAAACAATTTACATAGGTAACAAGAAATACATTCAAAAAAATACTGTGAAAAAGGAAAAAAACAGAAAAGAAGATAGAGAAAGAAAATAAAAGAACAGAAATCATACACAGACACACAGATACACAGACACACAGATTGTGTAGTCTCACCTCTGTTTTGTCTCCTATCACTGAACGTTAGAAATCTTTTCCACAAATAATGCATTTGTTATCTTTCTTTCCTCTTGTTTTTAAGCAGAGAAGTAGAACCTCCCAATCATTTGGAAGCTATGGAGTTCAAGTGCACAGCATGTGAAATAGATGCCAGGGTGTAAAACTCATAAAACTTCTGAGACAGGCTACTGACAAGCAGGGGTGGGTTCTAACTTACCTCGCTGCCGGTTCGCTTCCTCCCGTGCCGCGTGGCTGCGCAGGCATTGCATGCCGCGCAGGCGCACACGCATGCGCAGTGGTGAAAATTCGCAAAAAATTCCAAAAAAAAAAGAGAGCCGCAAACAGTGAAAAAAAAAAAATAGTAAAAAAAATCCAAAAAAAAGATGGCGGCGTCCACAGACCGGCACTGACAGAACCGGATCCGTGACATCACCAGCGGTTTGCTACCGGTTCTATAGAACCGGTGCGAACCGGGAGGAACCCACCTCTGCTGACAAGCTACTGAGCAGGATTGGGGGAGTAGCTTCTGCCTAGCACTAATACCTGCTTGATGGGAGAGGTTTTCACTCCTGATGCAAAGTGAGAATAATTTAAAACCAGTACAGTAGTTATACCTTCTAGTCCTGATACTGCTATCCACCATAAATTAAATTAAATAACAGAAAAGCCTGGTACTGTCTATTAATATCCTATATTATCCTATGTAATTTGGTCTTTAGAGAGAAAAACCAAAATGGAGCTAAAATTTTGACCATCAAATTATGAGCCAACAATCCAATCCTGCTTAGTTTGGTTAGCTTCATTGCTTGGAACAGATTTTTAAAAGTATGACTAAAGCATGGGTGTCAAACTCGCTGCGTCACGTTGCCGTCCTGTGACGTTTCGCGATGTTTTTCCCCTTCACGGAGCTGGGGTGGGTGTGGCCTGCGCGTGACGCATCCAGCTCACGGGCCGCCAGTTTTACACCTGTCACTAAAAGTAACAGTCCTTCGCTTTTCATTTTTTCCCCCTACAAGTAAGCCTTATTGAACACAGTGTGGCTTACTTCCAAATAAATATGCATAAATTGTATATAATTCCCAGTTTGGTGCCATATAAGGATATGCCGTCTCATCCTGTTTAAAGGTAAAAGTAGCCTACATCTACCGAAAAAGAAGCACGAACATTCTTCAGAAATTAAACAGAAATCTATAATGACCTGCCACTGAAATTAGTCACTCTTCCTTAACCCCTTTAGTAAATATTGACTGTTTAAAGATAAACTAAGAGCCGAGGTGGCGCAGTGGTTAGAGTGCAGCACTGCAGGCTACTTCAGCTGACTGCTAGCTGCAGTTCAGCGGTTCAAATCTCACCGGCTCAAGGTTGACTCAGCCTTCCATCCTCCCGAGGTGGGTAAAATGAGGACCCAGATTGTTGGGGGCAATATGCTAACTCTGTAAACCGCTTAGAGAGGGCTGTAAAGCACTATGAAGCGGTATATAAGTCTAAGTGCTATTGCTATTGCTATTGCTAACTTCATTTTCCCTTGGTTCTGCTTGCTCTCTAGTGATGGCCTTATCAATTTTACACAAATTCAAATATGAAAGGGAATTGATATGTCTATTTTGAATTCTCGTAAATTTATATTGCACTGAACTTGGGATAACTGCAAGTGAAATTTCTTAAAACTACATCATATTTTTCCTTGTAATACGAACTATTCTGGACTGTTTCTGGGTACTTTAGCCTCTCACAACTGATAAGTAGAAGAGACCAGGACATAATTCTTCAGGTCTGCAGTTTATAGGCTCTTATCCTTAATGGTTATTAAGGAATATCAAAAGGACTGTACAACCAATGAAGTAACTTCCTTCAAATGGCTATAAGAAAGGTGCTTAGATATATCACAAGATCTTGTCCAAATATTTTGCATCTTCTCTCTCTCTCTCTCTCTCTCTCTCTCTCTCTCTCTCTCTCCCTCCCTCCCTCCCTCCCTCCCTCCCTCTTTCTTTCTTCCTTCCTTCCTTCTTTCTTCCTTCTTTCTTTCTTTTTTCTTTCTTTCTTTCTTTCTTTCTTTCTTTCTTTCTTTCTTTCTTTCTTTTTTTCTCTCTCTCTCTCTCTCTCTCTCTCTCTCTCTCTCTCTCTCTCTTCCCATTGTTCTCATTTGTCTTTGAGGCCAGATCTAGAAAGTATTAGAAAGTACTCCTGTAAAGTATGTAACTATCCCAGAATATGCCAGGAAAACCCCCCATGAAAACTGCTACATGTATACTTTTCTGAGATCATATGAATGTTACCAGTGATGACAGTATATATATTTATTTATTTATTTTATTTATTTGTCAAACATGTACAAGATAGCAGGTATAGGTATAATCATAAACATAATCAAAGTGAATACAGATAGATGAAGACAATAGGACAGTAGGACAGGGACGGTAGGTACGCTGGTGCGCTTATGCACGCCCCTTACAGACCTCTTAGGAATGGGGTGAGGTCGACAGTAGACAGTCTAAGGTTAAAGTTTTTTGGGTTTGGGGAAGAAACCACAGAGTCAGGTAGTGAATTCCAGGCATTGATCACTCTGTTGCTGAAGTCGTATTTTCTGCAGTCGAGTTTGGAGCGGTTTACATTAACGGTTTTCAGGTCAATTGGTTTCCACATCAAGAAAAACATAGACAAAAAAGATAACTCACACTAGGGTTGCCTCCCACAGATAAATAGTAAAATAATAATAATTCAGATACAGATTTGCAATACTTTTCTGAGGATTATCAAGTCTTTCTATGCTAGGTTATTTTAAAGGTCTTTCATCAACAAGCTACATATGTAGAACACATCTACCATGGAATAATGGAATCTGCAAATCATTGAAGTAGCATGGCTAATAACCTTTTAAAGAAAGGAGTAATGTAAGAACAACTGCCTTAATATAGGATGCCAGACTTAATTTCCTATGAGATCTACTTTTATTCCTTTTTTTAAAACTTTAGCTATTTTCTAATTTTAGCTTAACTGCAGATTTTCTGCCAAGGACAATATTATAGCCTAACCAACCTGCTGATGGAATCATTGGGGAATGTGTTCCATGACTCTCTTTCTTAGACAGCTTTGCCTTTGAGTTTCTTTTATTAGGCACGAAGGCAACAGAGAAAGACTGATCCAGTCCCATTGTAATTTGGATCATTCCTCGTCAAACTTTAAATATTAACTCTAGAATTCATGGTATGCCTGAATTAAGTGTAATTAAGTAGTGTTCATTGTAAAGCCTGATAAATACAGACCACATTTGAACTCTGAAGAAAGCTATATAGCAGGGGTGTCAAACTCAATTTCATTGAGGGACGCATTACGGTTGTGTTCGACCTCGGAGGGGTGGGGGTGGGGGGCGTGGCCAGCTCAACATCACTTGTGTCGGGGGCACCTGTTGTGGCCAAGTGCCTTCAGATCCTCCCTCACTCTCATTATAATCCCTCCTTTCCTTTCCTTTCCTTTCCTTTCCTTTCCTTTCCTTTCCTTTCCTTTCCTTTCCTTTCCTTTCCTTTCCTTTCCTTCCCTTTCCTCCCCTCCCCTTCCCTCTCCTTTCCCTTTCTCTCTCTCTCTCTCTCTCTCTCTCTCTCTCTCTCTCTCTCTCTCTCTCTCTCTCTCTCTCTCTCTCTCTCTTTCTCTTCTCTTCATTCTCCTTTCTTCTTCCTTCCCCTCTTTCCTTATTTTTCCTTCCTTGCTCTCTTCCCATCTTCCCATCTTCCCATCTTTTTTTGTCTTCCCATTTTCTCTTTCTCTTTTCCTGTCCCTTCTTGCATGCTCAAATGCAAAAGTGGAACCATTTCTCCTTCCGAGCTCCATTTTCGCTGGCAGAGGCTCTGCGGGCCAGTCCTTTGCTGTTTCCAGGGTGCCTCCACGGGCCAGATCTAAGCACCCCGCAGGCCAGATCTGGCCTGTGGGCCTTGAGTTTGACACCCCTGCTATATAGCTATGGCTAAAAGGGAAAGGATTGTATTTGGGTTTGTAAACAACAGTACACATCTATACTTTTAATAGAATGTTAATCATAAAATGTGGCCTATTAATAACCATGGTGGTGGGACAAGAGTGCAATGTATTTCTCTGCATCAGAAAACTTTAGTTCTCTAATCGGGCTACAGAAAAGGTGTACAATCAATGGGGCTACAACAGTATCAGCTTGATCCAGATTTTGCACTCCCAGAGCCTCCCAACTTTCATAGATATATTTGGCAGCAGTATTTTTTTTTCTAAATGTTTGTGCACGCACATGGGCATGGGCACACCCGCAAAGCCTAAAATAGTCATGTTACATTTTTGATAGGCTTATTGTACCTATTTTGAGCGTATGGAACAATTAGATTACAACATCCTCAGGAGGCTCCAATTGTTAAATAAAAGATTGGATATATAATTTAAGATTTCTCTTGTTAAGTTCTTAAATCGTGCCATTAATTTTCAGAGAGCCCAATAAAATGACTAGGTTTTTTTCTTCTTCTTCTGAATCTTTCTGACAGACAATGCCTACCATTTGCTGGATAACTTTGTTTTTCCCACAGTTGTTATCAACTCACTTCAAAAACCATGCATTCCATGGTTTTTGAGAAATGCCAGAAAAGGCTTATATAAATATTATGAAAGAATTCTAATAGTCAAAGGAAGAAACAACAGAATACGAGAGATATGAAGCAAATGTTTTTCAGGGAAAGGGAGGGGGAAAATTAAATGACAGTACTATACAGAAGATTTTTGAGGCTTATTTTGAAAGCTATAAAATAGAGGCAACAATCTTGTATATATGTACTTGGGAATAAGGCCTGGTGTTAAATAAGAATAGATATGCCTAGAACATCAATATAAGAAACAGAAAAATACATTTGCTGTCAAATTATTACTACTAACTTAAATGAGGTTTATTCCTGAGTAGATTTAGGATAATAGCTTGAAACCACAAAATTTATTCCAAGATAAGTTTTGTGCATTTATACCATATAAGTTAATAGAATCTTAGAATCATAGGATTAGAAGGTCTATCTAGTCCATTCCCTATGCTGGCTGGGGAAGTATGGGAGTTGACGTCTACACATCATAAACTCACCAAGTTTCAGAAGTACTGATCTAATCCAATCCTTGCCCCAGCTAGAAATTCTCATACTGTTCTCCACAAATAACTGTTTATCTTTGCTTGAAAACTTCCAGAGCTAAAGTACCCACAACTGCAGGAGAGAGGTTATTTCATTGTTTAGTAGTTCTCATGGTCAGAAAATTCCTCCTGATATTGACATTAAGGAGAATAAATCCTTATTTATGTACTTTTGTGGCTGCCAAAAGTTGAGAATGCAAGCTTTGAAGGTCACCTATTATCCATCAACTACACTAAGTGCAGCATTTGGCTGACCTTGCTGGATTGAAAATCTCCAACCTAAAAGATCTTAGTTGTTCAAGTGATGTCAAAGCAAGGTATTTATGTGGACTGTTCTTTGCAACTGATAGACTGAACGGAGGCAACTAATTTGGAAAGCCAATCTTTTAATTGTGATAGTTTACTATGCAAATTACTTATCTTGGTAGTTCTTGATGCAAGAACTTGCATCAAGCATCAGCTTGCATCCAGACTTAGCTAAATGTAAATAAGTTCTATTTAAACCAATGGTCTTAGCTAACTTATTTTATTGATTGCAATGTGTTTATTATTATAAGTATTATTAATTCTCCATTCAGCTCAGTCCTAATATCTACTTGTCATTTTTGAGGATTGAATTCACTTGTGCCCTGTTCTACAATAAGATGTTCGCTTTGAATTAGCAAACCAAGTTAATTTTTGTACTTTGTAAATCATAGTTTACAAAGTTTATTAGCATGTTGTGTGAACTCAGGCAGTAGTAATTTCTTTAATAAGTTGTATTGCCTAATTTGAAGTAGAAGACGTTAGTTTCACCCTGTTGTGTAAAGAAGATGACTTTCCTTATCTTCAGTTCCTAAGAAGAAATGATGTCATGAAGCTGCTGCAAGTCATGTTTTTTTAATGTTTTAATCCAGATATATTCTGATATTAATGCTATCCTTGCCCTTGTGGTTCAGGATGGTTTCAGGCAGAGGTGGTATTCATCCGGTTCGGACCGGTTCACCCAAACCGGTAGTGGAAATTGCGGGTGGGCCCGCCCACCCGTCCACCCGTCCCGGCTCTATGACGTCCTATGTAGGGATGTTTTTGAGGCCGGGCGCATGCGCAGAAGGTGTGCGCATGCAAAAAGTGCATGCGCAGAAGACCGGGCACAGGTGCGGAAGGCAGACACGTGTGCGAACCAGGTGCACACGTGCACAAAGTGAGCGTGCGCACGTGGGGAGAACCGGTAGCGGCAAAATGGGAAACCCACCCCTGGTTTCAGAGTGGAGGCATAAAACTACACGAAACCTTTGTCATAATGCTTTGTGGTTGACACTGAGTAAGTAACAACTGAAATGAACTCTATTGATGATCTACCAGTGTGTTTAATATTCTTCATTATGGTAAGACACTAAGCACAAAATAAACTGGTACTTGTGAATAATCCTTGGGGGGAAAAGGCATAAAGGGCAAATAAATACTACTGCAAGCCCATCTCTTCCATCATTGCACTCATGATAAGAAGGATTACTTAGTTTATACTTCCAGCTCTGTTTCTGAAGATGAAGTTTGGATAAAGTTGAACTCCAAAGGAAACAGGGCTTCGTGGCTTTTTAAAATCTCCTCAAATGTAAATACTTACGCTTAGAAATGACAGTTTAAAACAAACTGTCAAACTGTAACAACCGCTATAGAAAAGTTAGCCATGACAAACATTGCAGTCATCAATGTTTTGTGGAAGGGAATGACAAATACAGTACTGTACTTATGGTTGAGGAGAAGGCACAAAACATAACAGACTGTCCTCCTTTAGTGCTCAAATATCAAGCAAGATCTCATCTGTCCCAGGCAATTAATTTACAGGTTGATACTTGTACATAAATATATAATGTGGCTTGTTCAATTTGGGTTTAGGTTGCTGAATAAACTCAGCCATCATGATTTGTAAATTATAGTTTATGGTTCAGTGTGATTTGTGAATCCAGCTTTATGACTCAACCAGCAAACCAGACGAAGGAAATCATGTGGCATTGTCCATTTGATAGGTAGGTGCCATTGGTGTGTGAAGAAGCAAAATAATATCAGATTAAACATCATTATGGAACCCAATAATCCCGATATTAGATTGGCTTCGATCCTGCTGGTCTTCTATAAAGCACTGAAGACCTGGATGTGCTCCAGGGCATGGAGTGGGTGGCAAGACATTTGAAGGTCCATTAGTGTTATTGTCCTGTCAAGTGTTTATTGCATTTGTTCATTGCAACCATCATACATTGTTATGCTTTGTTGATATTGTCCTTATATTGTTTTAATGTGTTGTTAGCCAGCCAGAATTGTATCTGAGAGATGGGTGGCCATATAAATCGATTTAATACACAAATAACATAGAACAAAACCATTGACCGATATTACTTTTACAGTCACTCATAATTTAATGTGTTTTCTTTTATTGCTGTTATTTATTATGTTGTCTTATTGTGAGGCTGTACTGCTGTTGCATTCTGTTGGTTGCTGTGAAACCTGGATCCAAAAGCAGAACCCCCATGCTAAATAAATGAAATATTTGCTTGGTTAAGACAATCTCCAATGCATCCTGGAGGTCAGGGGCTGTTGGATTACCCCTTCCATATTGGAGTAAGACCAACATCAAAGAGAAAATTTGACATTGCCTTTCCAATCCACTTCTCTGCTAAAGACATGGCCATTACTATATTATCTTTTGAGATAGGTATAATGTTATGCAAAATTCAGGGAACATAACTAAAGCAAGTTCACACCAATATAGTTCACTTTCTCTCTCTCTACAGTGTTCTATACATGTAAGTCATTCTTAATTACTCCCTGGTAGACACTTCTCAGATATGACAGACATGACAGTGAAATCAACTCTTAGGCTATTTTTTTTAATGTGCATTGCACATGTGTTGCACATAAAAAATGGTACAGCTTAAATCCCCCTGTCATGGCCATCAATTTTTGAGGACACCCCTAGCATGTCTTCGTATATTGCCATTCTCTCTTTTTCAGGATGTATCCAACCTGTGCTTTCTTGGCCTTCCTCTTCCTAGTGATCCATTCACACTTTCTTCCTATATTTGTTTCGTAATTTGATCTTCATTCATTTTCTCCATAATGAATTTTCCATTTTCTTCTTTGGAGTGGTCACTGCCCTGTGACCAATATGCATCTTTCATTAACATCTGGAAGAGAGGCTGCTTTAGATAAGCTAGTTCTTCCTATTTACTCTTACAAGCTATGATTTAACAAACTTCCAACTCTAACCCCAGTTAAATGTAATTACTTCCCTTTTTTGACACAGGGGTATCCAGTGCTTACTATACACTTAATCCCCATTAATACCTAACTTTCCTTTGTTGATGCCTAAATTGAGCAATTTGAGGGTGGAGGGAGAAAAATAGGTTGCAGGGCTAGAAAACCTGCCCAATGAAAGCAACCCCTTTATGAGATGTGTTCTGAAACACTTGCCTGCCAATTGTGCTCACAAGGCTGTCATATCCTTCTGATGCTATAAGTATATTTAAGGGCAATCGCTTAATAAATCTTTTTCAAGATTTATTACTGTCCTGGCATCTGCCTTAGTGTTCTTGTTCTTTCATATCCATCCTGCAAATTCTAAATTAAGTGTTGACGCACAGATTAAAGACAATAGTCAATCACTTTAGTATTCCGTTCACACTCATTCCTGATCATCCTTCGTCTTCTTTTACCATATCCATTTCTTATGTACTGCATTCCCGTTGCAGCTTCACATGGATGAAAAACGTCCTATAATTCCAGACTATTCATTTCATTAATGTTGACCTCTTGTTCTCTCGTTTTAATCCTGCCTTTATTACTTTTATAAATAACCCAAGATGACAAACATGCCCAATGTTCCTACTATTTTCCCTGTAACAACAACATTGCGAGGTGGGTTGGGTTGAAAGAGAATGACTGGCCCAAGATCATCCAGCTAGCTTCCACCATATGCCTTCCCAGGCACACTTCACAAATAAATTCCCCTGCAGGTTTTTGCATTCACTCCTGCCCCCCTCCCTTTGCAGAAGGAACCAGTAACGGCATTCTTCCAATTGTCAGTCTTCACAAACATTTAAATGCACAGTACAGCCATTCCATAATCAAGTCACATCCATATTTTAATATTTTCCCAGCATGCAGCCACACTGTTTTTCTCATTCCATTTAGGATTAATTTTCTTGGCCACTAACATTTATAGAACTTGTGTTAATTCCACCCATCATTCTTTCACAAATTTCTAAAATTCTTCCAGCATTCTCTTAGTTTAGTTTCATCCACATCATTTATTCAGTTTAATTTTTAATTTTATTCACTGCACTGGAAGCTCCTTGTTTAGACTTGTTTACTCGTTTTCAAAACAAATTTCTGTATTCTAAAAAAATATTTCCTTGTTGTATTATACATTTTCTTTGCCTTTTTAATTTTAACTGTAATTTACTCTCTCTGGCTACATAATCTTTGTAACATTTTCTTTCTATATACTTTATACAGTATCTTCTACCCCCATTTTTAACAGCAATGTTTCTCTTTAATAGCTATAAAAATGGTATGGGTCTATTCAGAACTGCTTATTATCCTTCTAACCTTTTCTTTCAGTCTTGCATAATAAATAATCAAATGAATCCTGCCTTTAGATTTTATATTAATCCCTTTTCATATGTATGCATTAGCAGACTTATGCTTAACCCACATGTTCTAAACAAATAGATCTCTTCCTAAAGAGATGATCACAAAAACAATAATCTGGGAGTCTGATTGGCTGAATCAATTAATTATCTCCATATGATTAGACCACATTCATTTGGATCTCTTACATCAATCTTTTCTCTTAGTTTCGTCAACAAATCTCTCCCTCCTTCCCTTTCTCCCTCCCTCCCTCCCTCCGTGGCCATCCTCAGATGGATCTACTGATATTGGTCTCTATCATGGCTTTGGTCAATTTGGAATTCTGGATTCTGGAAATTCTGGAAAACCTAAAAATGGAGCATGATGGGAGTTTTGCAAGGCTTTTCTAGATCTGGTCCAGTAGAACTGCTTCATTGATAGAAGGATTTCAGATGATGCCCCTTTTAGGTGATATCATGGGAAAACAATTATAATATTCTTTAAAGGCTCTGCCAATGAAAGGCAGTACATGCTGATAATTTGGAGGTATCAAAATACAGTTTGAGCTATTTCACATTTCTGTTTTACATCTGTTTTTATATGCTTATGGATGCCCCTGTTAGAACCTCAAAGGAACTTAACCAGAGGCAATTACAAGTGATTTGCATGCCAATTTAGGGTATTCTGTTTGTAGTGGTTAGATTAAGTTAAGGAAATGAGCACAGAAGCTGCCTAATAGAAATTTTGGACTGGGAGATGCAAGTAGTGACTCATCTTCTCTGCCCACTACATAAAAAAAGAAAACTTCTGGACTTCATGCTCATTTCTGATGAATATCAATGCTAAAGGACATTTTCACTGAATCCCAAGAAGAAAGCTTTCTTGATTGAATAATGAAAGAAAGAAGCACAGAAAGGCAAGGTTCCTTTTCTCTTGAAAACAAAAAACACAATGTTCTGGAAAGCAGCTGTGATTATAGAATAGAATATGCATTGCCCATTCAGTCAGTGGAATACAAAATGCAACTGTGGTGTGTGACTGGCTAAAATGGTCCAAGTACACAATTTGTTATTTATGCTGAAATGTTTGAGTATGGCGAACCAGTTTGGTGTAGTAGTTAAAGAATCATGCTACAAACTGGAAGCCTGTAAGTTTGAGGACCTGTCTTAGGGACAAGATTGGGTAACTTCTCCACCCCGCGTCAGTTCAGTGAAGCGGTGGACGTGATGTGCCGGTGCCTGGAGGCTGTGAGGGTCTGGATGGGAGTTAACAGGCTCAGACTTAACCCAGACAAGACCGAGTGGCTATGGGTATTGCCTCCCAAAGACTATGTCGACTGTCCATCCTTGGTTCTGGGGGGGAAAAACTGTCCCCCTCAGAATGGGCTCACAATTTGGGTGTCCTCCTAGACTCACAGCTAAAATTAGAACAACATTTGGTAGCTGTAGCTAGGGGGACCTTTGCACAGGTTCGCCTGGTGCACCAATCGCGACCCTACGTGGATCAAGAGGCTCTCCTCACAGTCACCCATGCCCTTGTCACCTCACAGTTAGATTATTGCAACGCGCTCTACATGGGGCTACCCTTGAAGAGTGTTCGGAGACTACAATTGGTCCAGAATGCGGCTGCGCGAGCTGTCGTGGGTACACCTAGGTACACCCATATTACACCTATACTCCGC
>QLTV01000582.1:1226845-1257969 GCA_003457575.1 Thermophis baileyi
ACCCCATCCCCTGCCCCCCCTCGCTAACTCCACCCCGGGTGTCTCGGAAGGCCTACCTGTGGACGCCGACAGCCAGCGATGTCCTCCCTTCGAACCGGTCCCTTCGGCCGTAGAGGCCACACCCAGTACCTTCCAGGAGCTTCCATGCTCGAGCCCCGGAGCGGCAGCAGACCTGTCCGCACAGGCCGCTGCCTCACCACGAACTGAATTGCGCAGGTCCAGTAGGGCTCCAAGACGCCCGGCCTACCTGCGTGATTACGTATGCTGGACAGCTCCATTCAGGAGGGGAGGGGTGTTATGTTCCAACTGTTTAAACTGTGTTACATGGTTCCAACCAGGTCCAGCGTTTGAGCGGGAAAAAGCTCAAACGCTATTGGCTGGTCTGTCTGACAGCTACCTATAAAAGGGCAAGCTGTCAGACTGCTCTTTGCTGGTTGCTGACACAAGAGCTGAAATAAAGAGCTGCTTTGGAAGTCTGTCTCCTGTCATCTCTACCCACTATCTAACAGTGGGTAGAGAACCTGTTAGAACCGGTAGGAACCCACCTCTGCATAGAATACACAGGTTGACTAGATAAAGAGTCTTCCTGAGTCACCAGTTTCTCTGAGTAAGGATGAAAAAAAAAAAGGTTTGAATCCAAAAGCATGAAAACATCCTACTTTATGGCTTTATTGGCCAGGGAGAACAAAATGGTGAATATATGCATTACTGATACCTCATCCTACTCTTATGCTGACACCAGGATTCATTGACAGGCAAACAGAGGAAAAATATAGGACAAATTAGCAAGGAAAGGACTGCTCTTTAGTTGCCAGATACTGCTATGACCTTCAGTTCTCACCGAGAGAGTCTTTTCTTACTTCTGATCCCAGGCAGGATGAATGTTTTTAAATCAGATGACCTCATACTTTAAATTTCATTTAAAAGGTGAGTTTATTTAGCAGGTGGGTTTATTAATATTTTTGTCCCTCTAGGGCAGGGGTGTCAAACTCAAGGCCCAGGGCCCGGATCTGGCCTGTGGGTGTTTAGATCTGGCCCACGGTGCCACCCTGGAAAAGACGAAGGACCGGCCCATGGTGCTTCTGCCAGCGAAAACAGAGTTTTCACATGCAGCCCTCCCGAGCTCCATTTTTGCTGGCAGAGGGTTGTAGGAGGCCGTCGCAGCCAAAAACTCAGCTTGGGAGCCCATTTTCTCTGGCAGAGCTCTCGGGCCACCACAGGCGCCCCCAAGACGAGTGACATTGAGCTGGCCACGCCCACACTGGCCACACCCACCCTGGCCCTCTGAGGTCAAATACAACCCTGATACGGCCCTCAATGAAATCGAGTTTGACACCCCTGCTCTAGGGTCATGCATGACAATTCCCATTAGCATTGTTCCGGTCTTGGATAATTCTGGGAATGATCCCAAGTCTGAATGAGCTGTCTGATATTATTGGCTGCATTTTATATGCTAGACTGAAGTAGATTCTGCAAAGCATGGGCTATGCTTGCCAGAGAGTCACATATTTTGAAAAGGGAAACATGTTACTAGACATACAGCATTTGAAATAGATTTCTGAATAATATAGGAATCGGATCTGCAAAAGAAAACAAAAAGTGTCTCCCCCTTCTTGTACCTTGCACTTATGATCATTGTAAGCATTACCTACAGTCACGTGATCAAAATTTGGGTGCTTGGCAACTGGCATGTATTTATGACAGTGGCAGCACCCCAGGATCATGTGATCACCATTTGTGACCTGCTGTTGTGACCCAGCATGGCAAACCCCCAGGAAACGACACACACACACTGTTTTCCAAAACAAAGAAGGCTTTACCACTAATAAATGCTTAGTAATAAGTTGATTACAGGGTTTATACCAAAGTTCTTGTTGCAAATCACAGAACGCTTTGGCCGGGATTCCAAATACAAAAAACACAAACAGGTCATTAAGTCCATAAATTATCCTCACTTGCTGGAATTGGCCGAGAGCCCGGACTGGAGTTAGTCCAACTGATATCACCAAAGTTCAAACAGCAGCCAGGTAAAATACGTGCGTTGTTTCCAGCAAGAGTTTCCGTTGTGATTCAACCTTATATAGTCTTAGGGCGTGGCCCCTCTGCCTGCCTGCCCTGCGTGCCCTAGCATCAATCAGAGGCTCCTCTTCACTGGAGTCAGTTTAACTCCTGCTGGGGAGGTGCAGAAGGCCCTGGTTGATTCTCATCCTCTGGCCCTGCGTCCTCCTCGGTCTCAGACTCAGGTGCCGGAGATACAGAATGATCTTGCCACCCCATGGTCGGTTCTTGGTCTGCCAGATCCATGAGCAGCTGCGCGGGACTTGGGCAAGCCACAACACCTGCCCAGCCAGCTTCTGACAAGCAGAGTCAATGGGGGAAGCTGGATTTGCTTAATGACCACCTGATTCACTTAATGACTGCAATTATTTGCATAGCAACTATGGCATAAAGGTCGTAAAATTGAGCACAACTCACTTATCTTGCTTAACAGAAGAAATTCTGGCCTCAGTTTTGGTCATAAGGACTAGCTGTATATATTTCGTTCCAGAACATTGATCTAGAGCAGGGGTCCGCAACCCCCATTTCTGCGGCATGCCGGCAACCAGAGCGCACAAACAAGCAAAGCCCCATCTGTGGGATGCAGGCAGCATACGAAACCATGCCCCCTCTGGTCCGCGGATAAACCTCTCTCCATGGAACCGGTCCCTGATGCCCAAAAAGGTTGGGGGTCGCTGATCTAGAGTATTCTAGGATCTACAGCAGGGGTGTCAAACTCAAGGTGGGGTGCTTAGGTCTGGCCCGTGGGCCTGCCCTGGAAACAGCGAAGGACCGGCCCGCCGTGCCTCTGCCAGCAAAAAGGGAGCTCTCTCCCGAGTGGCCCTCCCGAGCTCCGTTTTCGCTGGCAGAGGGCTGCAGGAGGCCGTTGCGGCCCAAAACAGAGCCTTGATGAGTGACATCGAGCTGGCCATGCCCCCCTGTCCCCCTGAGGTCAAGCACAACCCTGATGTGACCCTCAATGAAATCGATTTTGAAACCCCTGATCTACAGTCAAAAATGTGCAGTACTAGGGCAAAAAAAAAAAAAAAAAGAGGGGGAAAAACNAAAAAAAAAGAGATACAAAAAAAAGAAAAAAATAAGAAAAAAAAAAAAAAAAAAAAAAAAAAAAAAAGTGGGGTAAAAACAATATGTGATCTACTTTTATTAATTTATGAGCTGCAGTGGCGCAGTAGTTAGAATGCAGTACTTCAGGCTACTTCTGCTGCCTGCTGGCTGCCTGCAATTTGGCAGTTCAAATCTCACCAGGCTCAAGGCTGACTCAGCCTTCCATCCTTCCGAGGTTGGTAAAATGAGGACCCAGATTGTTGGGGGCAATATGCTGACTCTGTAAACTGCTTAGAGAGGGCTGTAAAGCACTGTAAAGCAGTATATAAGTCTAAGTGCTATTGCTATTTATTTATTTGTATCTCACCTTTATTATTATTTTTTTATAAATAAAGTGGTGAACATATCCAACCCACCTTCCTCCTCCTATTTTCCCCAGAACAACAACTCTGTGAAGTGGGTTGGGCTGAGAGGGCTTGAAGTCACCAAGCTGACATTCATGGTTAAGGTGGGACTTAGACTCATGGTTTCCAGTTTTCTAACCTGGTGCCTTAACCACTAGATTATACTGGCTCTTTATATCAAATGTAATTAGAATTAAATGCAATAAATTAATTACAGCTACTATGATTATTTTTCATGTGCCACATATTGTTTTTTCTTTTTGCTCCTCTAAAAGTTATAGTTCAGTTGTAGAGGTTCTTGGATGCACGCAATGTTGTGGTACGACAACAAATAAGAAAATATAATCAAAGGAACGGACATACACCAGGATGCCAATATTTCTACAAAATATTCCTATCCTGTTTCTTGTTGGTTTAAAATCAACTGTGATAAAAAGAGTCGGGTCAATTATTAGGTGACAAAACTCCAGAATGCACACCTACAATCTTTTTCGTTGAAGATAAAAGTTGGCCAGTGGAAGAAATGGGTGGAACCGCACAAAAGAAGGAACCAAGTGGCTCTTGACAGCCTAGCCTTATAAAAGGGAATTTAGGAGCATGATTCAAACTGGAAAGGAAAGAGGAATGCTGGATTTAAAGCATTTGGCACTTTCGGAGAGGCCCACTGAACTCAACTTCAATGGTTTTCGGAGTCCTCTGGCCAACTGAAAAGAAAAAAAGCATGTTCAACAACAACATTCAAATATAAAAACAGTCCTGATCTTACAACATTTGGAATTCATTCTCCATTACCCTAATAAATACCTAGTCTCCATAACAAGCTTTTCATTCTGTCTCCTTTTAATAAATCAGAGAAGCAGAAGTTTCCTCTTCTCTAGAAAAAAGATTTCCAACTTGTTTAGCTACATATTGAACATTGCAACAGCAAGAAAAATTGCTTGTTATCTGCCGTGGGTTACACTCCCATCTCCCTTGCACTTTGTTATTGCCCAGTGCTAGTGGGGGAGCCTTATTTCTGTCTTTACATTTTAATAAGAGTTAGGGAGATCTACTTTATTGAATCATGGAATGCTGAAGATTATGAGAGGGTTTCAGGATCAGGAAAGTTGGCAACAAGGGCAAACTTCAACTGCAGAGACAAACGATGAAGGAATCAGGAGGACATCATGAACTGAGTTTAAGACATAATCAGAATGACTAGTGTAGCGCTGCGCTACCCCCAAAAGGGCCGCTGGAGTCCGGGTTCTCCTGGCCCTTTTTGATATGGCCACCGGTCCACACTGGTCCCTCGCTCAGGCACCTCTACTGGCCTGGGTCATGTAGGTGGTCAGTCTCCTCTCAGCAGGCAGCTCACGTGGTGGGGTGATGGTCAGTCTTTTCCCAGTCAGCGGGTCATGTGATGGGATGGTATTCATGTGGCTGGTCAGCCTTTCTTCCTTTCTCTCTCTCTCCTCTCTCCCTGTACAGAATTGCCTGCTGAGCTCTCCTTCCACTGCCTCTGCTCCTTCATGGATTCCTCTGCTTGCCCCACAGAAGCCTTTCCTCTCCTATCTCCTTCTCTCATTCAGGCTTGCCCCACAGAAGCCTCTCCTATCCTATCCCACTTCTCTCCCTCAGGCTTGCCCCACAGAAGCCTCTCCTATCCTATCCCCTTTTCTCCCTCAGGTTTGCCCCACAGAAGCCTCTCCTATCCTATCCCCTTCTCTCCCTCAGGCTTGCCCCACAGAAGCCTCTGCCCCACAGAAGCCTCTCCTATCCTATCCCCTTCTCTCCCTCAGCCTTGCCCCACAGAAGCCTCCCGTCATATCCCCTTCTCTCCCTCAGCCTTGTCCCCCAGAAGCCACTCCCACCCTATCCCCTTCTCTCCCTCAGGCTTGCCTCACAGAAGCCTCTCCTATCCTATCCCCTTCTCTCCTCAGGCTTGCCCCACAGGAGCCTCTCCTATCCTTTCCCTTTCTCTCCCTCAGGCTTGCCCCACAGAAGCCTCTCCTATCCTCCCTATTGCCTTCACTCCTTCTCTCTTTCCCCAGGCCTCTTTCTCCATTTCCCCCTTGCCTCTTTTCCTATCCTCTCAGGCTTCCTTTTCTCTCCCATCCTAGGAAGGATAGGATCCTCCCTATCTTTACCTTCCAGCCTTTCTTCCCCCCTCCAGAAAAAAACCCTCCTCCCTCTGTCTCCTCCTCTTCCCACCAAAACCTCCTCCTCCTATTCCCTTCTCCCCCCTCCCCTGCCACACTCATGGTGTGTTCATTTTTCCCTTCCCATGAGCCAATAACCTGCTTCTTTATTAGATCAGGCTGCGATGAAAAGTGAAGCAGGGTCGAGCAGTGAGACCAGACCCATCAGTCTTCTCCCTCCTTCAGATTACAGAAGAGCAAGTGATTGGAAATAGGACCCATGAGGTTTCTGCTGAAATGCAGGAATCTTTGGCTCTTGTTTCCTTGAAATTGTTGCTACTTTGGTTAGGCATTATTAAAAAAACTGATAACCTAGAGTCCAATTTGGCTTTTGTTTGTTCCCTAATTTCCTTTTTATACCATGCAGTATTTTTGATTCTGAAGAGCCCAGGGACAAGAGCTATCTTATTATTTATCTTTGTATGACTTCATGGAAATCTTTTATTTTAAACCAGAAGAATTATCATGATCATCATCATGCTATTTCCCCAGCTCAGTGAGTCTTCTAAATAGTAGTGTGATGCTGGAGCAGGAACTCACCTCTCTGCTATTCTTTATTTAGACGCTATTTAGATATGGTAAAAGTGATCAATGTGCATGGTTCTAAAAAGACATTGGGTAAATTCACGGAGGAGTAGATTGTCAGTTGCTATTAGTCATAATTGCTGTTTGTTTCTTCTTTGATTATAGGCAGCCTACCTAAATACCACTTAACTTGTTCTGCTATTAAGCTACCTAAATGTTTATGGTTGACCAAATATTGGCTTGATCCAGCAGAATACTTCTTATGTTCTTTTGAATTTCATGCAATTCTTAGATTTAATACTGGTATCTTCATTTAAAAGAATTGTAGCATTTGACTGAAGAAAAAAGAAACTTATGTGAGCTGCTACAAGTCAAAGTTGGGATAATTGTACCGTACATATGAGAAAAACCTGATTTTTGATAAGTTCAAATTCATTATTTCTTGTGACATTCTCCTTGCTATTTATTTTATTTATTTTTATTCTGTCTTTATTCTTTTTATAAGTAATTCAGGGTGGCGAACATACCTAATACTCCCAAAGGTGCTTTTTCAAGAGGCAACTGGACTTTCTGGTTTTTCTTTGAAGACGAAGAAGCTTCGTCTTCTTCATCCAAGAAGCTTCTTCAGCTCTGAGAGCTGAGAAGTGAAACATCTTCAAAGAAAAACCAGAAAGTCCAGTTGCCTCTTGAAAAAGCACCTTTGGGACAACCATGACCTGGATGACTGAGAATCTCCATAGATACCTAATACGCCTTCCTCCTCCTATTTTCCCTACAAAAACAACCTTGTGAGTGGATTGAGAGAGAGTGACTGACCCAAATTAACCCAACTGACTTTCATGCCTAAAGTGGGATTAGAACAGTCTCCTGGTTTGCAACCTGGTGCCTTAATTACTACACCCCACTTATAATTGATGTCTAGGCAGGACATCAAGAACACTTTCTTCATCTTCAAAAATTGCCCCCCCCTTTTTTTAAAATCAGGGGAAGATCATGAGCTTCTATCCACTTTTATTTCATGCATTGTCATTGACACTGAAATAGGCTGCTATTTTGGATGGATATAGTAGACCCTGTGGAAACATGCATGGATCCAAGTAAAAGAAAGGCAGATCAACCTTTGCAGGATATATCTTAAAGCTGATCCTAGTTTGGTACAGTTGAAAGCCAGTCTTGGAAAGCACATTTTGTCACTCATAAAGCATGAGACAGAAATCATATTGTGGTACGTTGTATTGCAATTCAGGAGAGAAGTAGGAAAGTGTGCTCAAGGTGCACAAAAACTTTGTTCAGAGAGGACTAAGAAGACAAATATGTTATGTAGGCCATCTTTTCTTTCTGCTGCATACAGTTTCACACTTTGAAATCTCTTGTTAACCATTGTTTTGGAACCGTTGCCTGGATACTGCAAGGTCTGGTTTCAGTTGGGCCAGTTAATTTGACATTAAACTTTAAAAATACCAGATGCACGGCAGTGTTGAGAAAGCTTGCTAGATGAAAAACATCACATTGGTAGACAGTGGCATTAAATTGAGACTAAAGGCACAAACACTTTGGCATGCAGTGCCCCCTACCCAATTTTTATTGCACACTGGCTAAACCCCAAACTTCATTAAAAAGTAACTACTGATTTTTTTTATATGTACAAATAGGACTTACATTTTCTATGACCAGCCAAACTGAACTTTTTTTCTCAAGACCTGACATGATCTGGATGCACAACAAACAGAATGATTAATATGCTGGCTAAACAACCTGCCAATTCTTATCAGGTATAATTGCACGTAGAAATTGTGCAATAAGATTTTTTTATATACATTATGCAGAAAACTGCTGGTTGAGTTATAGAACTATGGTTTGTTTTATATCATTTATTGAATGCACCACATTAAACCTGGATCCATGCAACATGATAAGCCATACTCTCCTATTTATAACAAAGCCAAGCCCCCCTCAAGTCAAAGTTTGTGGACATGTCCTTAAACCTTTATGGACGCATCCATGCAGTTTTCTTGGGAAACAGTCTGGAAGTGTTATTTTCCAGGGTTTTTGTTTTGGTATGTTTTTAATTTCAAATACCCTGCGATTCTCTGGTTGTCTGCTATCCAAGCACTAATGAGAAACAAACTCATTTAGTTTTCAAATCCAGATAATCCTAGCCATTTACTGACAATGCTGTGATCATAATCTCATGAGAACTCAACATTCTCTATATTCTAAAGCAAAGTTTTTCCAACCTTCTAGAAGTTTTGAGATTGCAACACTTAGGATTGACCCAGCAGGGCCAAAGAAATTCTAGGAATAGTAGGCCCAACCCTTAACACAGGTTGCTCTAGATCATTGTTTTCAAACTTGGCAACTTTAAGATGTGTGGATTTCAGCTCCCAGATTTCCCCAGCTAGCACTTTGATCACAAAATGCTCAATATTTTCTTGTCTACATTTTATCAATTTAAGAACACATATCTCACCCTTTGAGATAGTTATTCCTGATTCATCTGAACCAGGGGTGAAATCCAGCAGGGTCTGACAGGTTCTGGAGAACCGGTAGCGGAAATTTTGAGTAGTTCGGAGAACCGATAGTGGAAATTTTGAGTAGTTCGGAGAACCGGCAAATACCACCTCTGGCTGGCCCCAAAGTGGGGTGGGAATGGGGATTTTGCAGTATCCTTCCCCTGGAGTGGGGAGGGAATGGGGATTTTGCAGTATCCTTCCCCTGGAGTAGGCACGCCCACAAAGCCACGCCCACCAAGCCACACCATGCCCACCAAGCCACACCAAGCCCACCAAGCCACGCCCACAGAACCGGTAGTAAAAAAATTTGGATTTCACCACTGATCTGAACTATATAATATAATAATACATTGTATAGTAATATAATATATATAATAAGCAGACTATGACTGGCAAAGTTTTTAAAAGAATGAGATAACCTAGGAGTTATAAAAAGGTTTAAAGAGTGAAACAGCAAATATTCAATGCTTTTAAAATTATAGGAAGTAAATGGGATTGTAATTATATGTGGGAATGACTCTGGGAGACAGGAGGAAGAGCTGCAAGTTAGGCAAATTGTCTAACAAATTAAACTTGAATCCAAAAAAGAAAAGGTGGTGAAAGGATTCCTAATGGGACCTCCCTAATTTTCAGAAAAGTAAAAATTCCTAACAGTTCTGCTCTCTTTGTCCAAGTTTCTCAAGGGAAACTGGGAGTTATATTCAAGCAGTACTTAAAGTCGTCCAAAATGCAAGAATAGTACAACCTATTCTCCAAAGCACCTGAAGGCAGAACAAGAAGCAATGGATGGAAACTAATCAAGGAGAGAAGCAACCTAGAACTAAGGAGAATATATGGGTTTCCATGGAAGGCTTTCAGGTTGATCTGCTCTAAATCTAAGTCTAAATCTGATTTCAGGCTGCCTGAGACCACACAGAAGAAAGGAAGCAAGACTCATAGTTAGTCACACAGGCTGTTTCTGGGTTTGCATCCAAGGCAGGAATCGCTCATCCTTGCTCTGTTTCCTTCTGCATCATGCCCCTTCGGTAATTGAGATTTTTTTTAAAAGCAGTCTGACTGCTAATGAAAACAACATAAAGGCTAAAAAAGAAAACTTGGATTTACTTTTGAAAAGAACTTTGATGCAACTAAAACAACTTTTTGGAACTGGTTTATCTATGCTTAGATATGTCCAATTTGTCACCCTCAAAAGCTTAAATGTTCCTGTGAAAGAAGATAACTAGCTTAAATAAGGAGTTGTGATTTCAGTAATCTTCACAACTACAATTGCCTGTGGTTCTGCCTCAAAAGGTAGTAATTTACTAGGGAAAATCCAGCACATTAGAATACCCACTGTAATTCAGAGAAACATGCTTCAGATAACAATATAACACAGAGATAATTTCTGTGTTTACTCTGAAATGTGTAGAAAGCTAAAACTGAGAAGTTAGTTGAACTGCAATGATTATAGTAATTATATTTCTCTCTCTCTCTCTCTCTCTCTCTCTCTCTCTCTTTCTCTTCCCCCCCCCTCTGATATCTTCCCATAAAATTTATTTTCAATTCCAGTCAGGAGAAGAATGAAGTAATATAATTAATTTGATCTAGGGTTAAAGTACCAGGTTAGAAAGTCAGAGACCGTGAGTTCCCATCTCAGCCATGAAAGCCAGTTGGGTGACTTTGGGCCAATAAAGGTGGGATATAAACAAATAAACTCTTATTTCATTTTCTTGTTGACCCTTATTTAACACCAAGATAGTACTAACCATTAGTTGGGTAGATTCTTGTGCATAGACATGATTAATAATAAATCAATTTAATTGGAACTTCACTTGTCTTTGGTGCCTGTCAAAAGTGAAGAGATGAGAATGGCAAAAGACTTTATCAATTATTTTGCAGTATTCCTAACAAATCTATTTTGATTCATTTTTGATGATTGTTATTAAATAATTTAGGTACTAAAGTTACATTCTATTGCAGGGCTGTCAAACTCAAGGCCCGCGGGCTGGATGTGTCATGCGCTGGCCATGCCCACACCCAATTTATCGAAGGGGGGAAAAGTCCCGATACGTCACGTGACGCTGCCGTGACAACATGAGTTTGACACCCCTGTTCTATTGTATTAGGTCCAACATTATGGTTTCTGCAGCAAACTAGAGTTATGCCAAAGTGATGACATGTATGCTATAACATCACCGTGCAAGTGACACCATTACATAATTACTGTATATCCAGATATCTGTCACAAATATGTAATGGTGTCATTTGGATGGTGATGTCATAGATGATGTCACACTTGTTTATTCATCACCGTTTCTCTCTGCAAGGTGCATGATCTAACAGTGAAACTTTAATGCTATAGATGTACAGTTATGGGGACTCGTCCCCTTGCTTTAACACAAGGAAATGTAATATTAATAAGCACAAAAACTCTCATAGTCTTCTTGATTTATTCACAAAAAAATAAAATGTAATTCTTTGGTGGTCTGAGAACATATTTTCAGCTTGGTAAGAAGTGACATCGGGAAGGCAGAGCAAAGGAAAGCAGAAAGAAAAATTAGGTTTTGCGGTTGCTAGAAAACAAAAACAGAAGTCGTTTTTTAAAAAAGCTATTTGTTCTGAAATTATAATTTGCTATTTGGTAGTTGGCAATATTAAGAATACAAATGGTAGTTTAAAAAGTAATATAATAAAATAGTTGGGAAAGTTCATCAATCTTGGCATGTTTTCACCTTAGACCTCTTTTGAGTGTTCAGATGAATATGTGGAATCTTCCAACTGGATAAAAAAAATACTGTAGGACACTGCACCTAGCACTCCTTATTTAACTAAACCTTTATTCTGTCAGTTGGTGTGAAGAGGAATTGTATTTGCATTTGCTTGAATTGGAGTGGAATGATATGCACAATTCAGGTTGCTAAAAAAGGTCACAGAAAAAGTGGTAAATACACAAACAGTTGTTTTTAGACTTCTGACAAGAACATTGGAGGTTGGAGCAGTATGTTTGTCAGGTTCAAGCTCTTGTGCTTTCAGAACAAAATCTATTCTCAGTTTCAAGTGTTAGTATTAATTATATAATACAGTAGGGATTGCAGAGGTGGGATTCAGCAGGTTCTGACCAGTTCTGGAGAACCGGTAGCGGAAATTTTGAGTAGTTCAGAGAACCGGTAAATACCACCTCTGACTGGCCTCGCCCCCATCTATTCTCTGCCTCCTGAGTCCCAGCTGATCGGGAGGAAATGGGGATTTTGCAGTAACCTTCCCCTGGAGTGGGGAGGCAATGGAGATTTTACAGTATCCTTCCCCTGCCACGCCCACCAAGCCACGCCCACCAAGCCACGCCCACAGAACCGGTAGTAAAAAAATTTTGAATCCCACCACTGATTGAAGGTGAAATATTTGAATCAGCCTCACCGTAAATTGGATGTTTTTCTATGCATGGACTTCAGTTACCAGGAATTGCTTAGCCACTTTAGTCATGGCTGAGCATTCTGGGAGTTGATGTGCACACATCTGGATGATGACTGATCTGAGAAGGGCTGAACTGAAGGAATGCTTCTTCCCATACATTTCTTCCCAAATCCTGAGGCAAGAATTTGAATTCCAAGTTCCGAGACTAACATCAGAGCCCTTTCAGACTAATATTTTCTAAATGATGACTTGGAAGTCGAACTTTTCAATAATAGCCATCAACTCTGAATACATTCCAGAGAAATTCACCTGGTTCCTGCTCTGTTATTATTATTTTTTACTTTGTAGGGAAATATCACTCTGGGGAGGGGGAGGCTTTTATTATATTTGCATTTTTTGCTGTTACGTGGCATTTTAAACAGCTTTACTTTTGCTGTATTTTTATCCTCTGTTGCTTTTAACTGCAGCTTTGACTGAAAGCTCAGTGGTTATTAGTCTTGCATTAAGAAGGTCTTTTAAGATGAAGGTGTCTGTTACTATAGTAGCCGCAAGAGAAGATGAATCAAGCAAATGGGTAGACAGCATACAGATAGTGAAGAGCGATAGTGTCAGTAGAGAAGTTTATGGTTGTAAGATTATTGAAAGTAGACAGACGACAATAGAAACAGCACAGAAGAAGCAGGAATAGGGAGTTTTGGGTGCCTGTGGTGGGCTGCACTGGCCTTTTTAGCGTGCATATGGCTCCTGTGCTCCAAACTGCCCAGATATGAAGTTGTTTTGAATGTTGTTAAGAGGAACACATAGGCTTAGGACTGGAAGGATTGGAGTGTACTTCAAACTAGGTTTCCTACTCTAGATCAAAGAATCACATAATCCTGCTGTGAAGTATCTTTCATAACATCCAATGTCAACAGGGCTAATATCGTGCAACCAGCCTGCTGCTCTTACTTTAAAAGGCATTGTCAAGTTAGAAGAATCATTTGATTTAGTGACAGAGCCACTTTGTTTTGAATTAGTTAAGAACATTTACTCCTTTCATATACGGGCACTTTTACTCCCTTGAATTGTTTTATGATTAGGAAAATTAGCCCTGATTAAAATTAAACATTCATTTGGGATTTGTGTATTTCCCCCAGTCCCCTTGGGCTTTTAGGAGGAGTTTGGGGGAGCCTGCCACTCTATAACCCTTGAGGTCTGCAAGCCATTTGTAAAGTGCTGTATCCCTAACTTGCTTTTGCTCACAGCTGAATGAAATTTTGGAGACTTCAAGCATGAGTCATAGCTGGCACCCAGTTTCTCCAGTGATGAAGCAAAGCAGAGGAGAAATGTGCATGCACTAGAAAGAGTAGTTCTCTTTATGTGGAGGCATTAGTGGGATAAAGAAGTTAGTTTCTGGCTACTACAGAATAGTCATATTTTTTGTTTGCTTGCATCATCTTACTACCACGGGGTTTCCTCTATATGTTTTTTCTCATAAGGTAGACTTCTATGTTCAATCTGTTCTCACTGCAGTTATGATGTATTTCTTGCTTTAAACCAGAGGTCTTCAAACTTGGCAACTTTAAGACTTGTGGACTTCAACTCCCAGAATTCTCCAGCCAGCTATGCTGGCTGGAGAATTCTGGGAGTTGAAGTCCACAAGTCTTAAAGTTGCCAAGTTTGGGGACCCCTGCTTTAAACTAACGAGAAATGGTGCCATCAACTTTCATTCATCGTAGTCATAAAATGGTCTAGAACTTTGGGCCAAAGCTAATCTCAACATGTCCCATATACTACATGAGGATTAGTTTGGTAGCTTGGACATACAAAATGTCAAGTATTTAAAAAATGATGAAAATGAATAATATCATAATATGCTATTAGATTTAACAGTAATAATAACAGACTTTACTCCCAAATAGCTACTTGTGAAAGAGAAACATTTCACTTTGGATACTTAACTTGACAGTGTTTTTCATTAGCCAAGAGAACATTGGTACTTGGTTTTATTACTGAGATGTTATGCAATATTTGTTCAAGATCCTATCTTGATCATATTATCCTAATATAATCTATGACATCCATCCTAGAACTTTTTCTTCTCTATCCTTGGTGAACAGATAGATCTTACTATCCTTTGGTCCTTTTTGTTTGTTTCCTTCCTTCCTTCCTTCCTTCCTTCCTTCCTTCCTTCCTTCCTTCCTTCCTTCCTTCCAAGAAGTTCAGTTCTTAGAACTGAAGAAGTTTCTTGGGTGAGAAGTGAAATGTTTTCAAAGAAAAAAAAAACCTTAAGAAAGCCCAGTTACCTTTTGGAAAAAGCACCTTTGGGACAACCATGACCTGGATGACTGAGAATCTCCACAGACATTTGCTTATCTGATGTCTTCTTACTTCTTGACTAACAGAGAGATCCTCACAATTGGGTAGCATGACCCAATCCCCCTCCTCAGTTACGTCCTCCTTCCCTCCTCTCTGGAAGGTCCAGCCTCCCTTTCCCACTTTCCTTGCCTAAGCCTCCACTGCCCATGCCTGGAGAGTCCAGTGCCATCTCAGAAGCAACTGCCACCAGAGAGTGAAAGAGCAGGCAAGAGTTCCCAAGGCTGGTGCTGTTTGGTGTGGGAAGTCCTGGGGCATTGACTATATAGCTTGGTTAATGAGGCCTGACAATTGCCAGAAGACCTGCTGGTTAGGCTAAGGCAGGTTACTATACCACTCTTCTTTTTGGAGATCTGGCAGTATTGTCAGTGCCCAAACAGCATTATAACAGTTTGCAGAAAATGACCTGCAGGGCAGCATATGGACCATAAGTCTGAGTTTTGGTCTAATTCCATTATCTTGAATCCTGACAGCAGAAACCCTCCTTAACAAAAATCTACCACAGATTGAAGCTTCACCTTCTCCTAAACTAAGCTATGGCCCTGATCAGATCAGATCTGCTGGAAATAGTGGAGAGATCTAATAAATTTCAACATTAAGATTTAAAGGCTTTGATCTATTTTAGATCAACTTTCTTTAGGCACAACTTTCTCCGTGTGATGAATCCCAGATGGATTGGATTTCAGTTCTGCAATTCTTAGTTATTGCAGTTTAATGGACTTAATCCACAACATCTACAATCTGTGGAGAATGTTTTCTTTCTGGATGAAAACATTTGCCTTACAATGCTTACATGCTTTAGTGTGTTTCTCCAGTACCACAAACCTAGCCATTATTTTTCTGAAGTTTATAATTGTTTTTATACTATAACTATACAGTTATAATTGTTTTATAACTAAAGATTGTTTTCAATATTTTCAAACTTTGGGAACTTTCACAGCTATAAACACAGAGTGTTCCCAAATCAAAACCATACTGTAGGAGGACAAGCAGCAGAAACCATTCCTAATGCTGTTGTGACAGGTCTTTGCAAACACTCTTTAAGCAACATGGAACAAAGAAACCTCTTGGATGATTTGTACAAAAATCCCTTTCCTTGATGTTCAACCTGATTCTTACCACTATTCAAACGAGTGTGTGTGTGCATTTTCTCAATACTCCCACAAATGTCTTCAACATGGGTTAGTCAACAACTTGCAAAATCCCAGTTTGTGCTCATATTTAGGCAGAGGTGGGATTCAGCAGGTTCTGACCAGTTCTGGAGAACTGGTAGCGGAAATTTTGAGTAGTTCGGAGAACCTCTGACTGGCCCCGCCCCCATCTATTCTCTGCCTCCCGAGTCCCAGCTGATCGGGAGGAAATGGGGAATTTGTAGTAACCTTCCCCTGGAGTGAGGAGGGAATGGAGATTTTGCAGTATCCTTCCCCTGCCACGCCCACCAAGCCACGCCCACTAAGCCATGCCATGCCCACAGAACCAGTAGTAAAAATTTTTGAATCCCACCACTGTTAATTTAGGTGCCATCTCATATTCTTAATCCTGTGAACTCTAGAACCAATAGGCAAGAGGATTGTGAGAACTGGCTGTTCTAAAAACAAATTCGACCCTCTGGATCTGACTTGGATAACAGACTCAATGCAGTGAAAACTGCCCTGCAGTTTCTCAACAGTTTGCTCTCTCTGTGAAAGGGACTTGTTTTTTTTTCTACCTTATTCCCAGGGCGCTTGAAAATTCCTGTTGAATTTGTCTTGTCATGAGTGGTTGTTTTTGAACATTATTTATTGTTGGAGGTGGTGGATGGTATGGTTAGCAGTATCACTGTTTTCTGTTACATAGGTTTCCATCACTCAGAGGCCTTTCTAGCTGCTGATATTTTCCCATATGGAAAATAAAATGCAACAAAAAGCATTCTGTAATGAAAACATGCCTGAGGGACTGGCTGCAGATTGCTGGAGACAGAAATGCAGAGTCACAAACTGCACACCATCCGCACAGCCCTCTTGGCAGCCTTTAAATGGAAGTAGTGCAAAAACATTTGTTTCCACCTATGAGCATTTCACGGAAATTCTCTCCTCCTCAGAAACAATTTCAAAAGCAAATTGTCTTTCATCTAATGGATCAGATTCGACAGGGATTTGACAGATGTTTAAATTAATTTTATGCTCTCTTACAGAAAACACGTGAAAGAGGCAGGAGGCCTTGCAAACTACTGTTGCCACCAATGTCCGTACATGTCCCAACAGCTTGTTAAGTCTCCAGTTTCCTTGTATTGCAACAGCTTGTTAAGTCTCCAGTTTCCTTGTATAGACTTAACAGCTTGTTAAGTCTCCAGTTTCCTTGTATTATATTGTTGTTGTTGTTTTTACACAAGCAAGTAGAACAGTCTTTGAGCAACCAGGAAAGTAGGTTTGCCAATCATGTGAAGGTTCATTTCATTTCTGACAATCACGATAGAAACCATCTGCATGTTACTTTCCATGCAGTATGGAGAGATCAGAGACATCAAGGGTCTGGCCTGCATGCCTCTTTTTCTAAAAAATCTCCTAACTATTCAATCTTAAAGCAGTTGGCCATGCTAGTGGGAAATGTTGAGAGTTGGACTCAAATGTGTCTGGAAAGTTTCAAGTTGCAGAAAGTTGGCACAAGTCATACAAGCATAATACAGTGCAGAAGATCCCCCAACCTCCCTTATTCTATCCATATTATTTTCCAGTTTGAGAAAGTTCAAGAATGTTTTGCAAGTACAACTAGATTAACTTCTTCAGGCAGGCGGCAGGCTAGGATAACATGAAATAACCACAGGTCTAACTCAGGGGTAGGTTCTGGCTTACCTCACTGCCGGTTCGCTTCCTCACCTGCTACGTGGGCGCGTGCATGCGCAGTGCTAAAAACCCAGCTTCTGCGCATGCGCAGAAGCAAAAAACAGCTCCTGTGCATGTGCAGAAGCAAAAATCAAGATGGCGCTGCCTATGGCGCCGCCGAGAGAGCCGGTTCAGAGGCGTGTCCAGCTGGCCATCGCTGCCGGTTCGGCGAGCGGGGGGAAATTCCCGCTACCGGTTCTAAAGAACCGGTCCAAACCGGCAGGCATCCACCTCTGGTCTAACTAACATAGAATAGAGAAGAACAACCTTGACACTGTATTTTTATGGATGCATCCTAGGATTGCATTTGCTCTCCTTGAACCTATAATTGCACTGTTCGCTCATATTCACCAAACCATCATAATTCTCCTCTCATGTACTTATGCCCAGTATTGTTTCCCTTTCATTCTGGGCACCACAGTTTAGGAAGGACCATGACAAACTGGAGAATCTGCAAAGGAGAATAACCAATATAATTACTAGAACAGAGCATTTCAGAGAATGTTTGTGCTTAAACAGAGACTGAATAGTCATCTTTTGGAGATATTAGTTTCACATAATGGGCAAGATGTAGGAATAGACACTTCCAATCTCTACATCCAATGATTCTATGAACAAAGGATTACATCAAAAATATGCTGGCTAGTCAGAGACTGTAACATCTGGTTGACAATGGAAGTCTGAAACAAGAGGGTAAACGTTTGCCAACAATGAATGTCATTGTAGTTCAACGTGGAAGAGAAGAACATCGCCTGTTAATGCAGAGATGATCTTCCTTTTTCTTTATTTGGATTAAGAGTAGCAAAAGTTCTTTGTTCATCCTTAAAAACCATCATGCAAACAAAATATAATAGAACATTAATCACACGTCAGAGTCTTCAACATGAGGCCCATGGAGCTTGTTGCTCACAAATACCTTCCTGGCTCCTTCCATACTCTCTGATCCACCTGTTTACAATTTAAAATGATAATTTTAAAAAGTGCAAGCTGGATCATTGCAAATCTGATATCATTTTTGTTTTCAAGTACTGTATGCTTTTGGCTTTGATATTAACTTCAGAATCTTTCTTGGAAAATAAAATTGAGCAGGGATTGACTGGGCTCCTGGTTTTCTTAATTACCCTGTAGATGGCTTTATGATTTTCTAATAATTTTAGGAAATTATTGTTAGGAAACGTATATCATATAAATTATTAGGAAAACAAAAACTTATATGTTGACTATAATCTGTTGTCTGGACCAGGTTACTGAATCCTCAACGCTGCCCAAAAGGTCCTTCATTTTTGAAAAGATGCTTTCTGTGCTAGGATATGTTAATTTTGTTCTGCTATGAGACAAAATTAATTGCTAAAACTAATATCATTTGGCGGCTGACTCAACAATAGCTGGTGATTCCTTAGGGTTCATTTAATAGCTAGAAACGACAAGACAGGCAAGGTTCCGTTTGACATTGTCACAAGCAGGAAGCTAGCAATGAGTAAGGCCCATCATGTATCCTCATTGTCTATTTGCTCTTATATGCAGAAATCCAAATAGGATCTGCTACTCAGAATATGGGCAAGTGTCTCTTGAAATTAAAACTTAATTATGTTTCTGTCTCTCTTATTTCTAGCAATGCATGTAATGGCCATTTTGAATGGTTTTGTACTCTATAACAGTTCAAATGGCCATTACACACATTCCTATGTACTGTAACTATTTTACTAATGGGCCTTTTAATCAAATCAACTCCTTCACTTTTTAAAAAGTTTAGGATAGTAATTGCAGAATGGCAGTGGATAGCAGATAAAGAATGAAAGTGTAGTGGCACATTAGCAATGATGTTGGCCCTTGAGAACAAAGGGGCATATTTTTCATCCACAGAATACTGATTCCTGGGAGATGACTCTACACCTTAGAAGCAATGATGCCTGCTTAATGTCTATAGCAACTTTCACTCTTATAACACAATTAATTACAGTGGCAAAGCCAAGGCTCCAGTGAACAAGTCATACTGTTTTTCAAGTTGATTTGCCAAGCAACTTGGCAAATGTTTTTAACTTTTCGCAACCTGACAACTCATTTTTTAATTTTATTTTCCTTAAGACTGCTCTATAACACAAGTGACTCACCAAGATAATGGAGCTCAGCAGCAGGGGATCATGGCCTGTCAGATGCCTGGTACATCTTCTTTGAAGAGAATATACGTAGCTCAGGGTTGAACTATGGAGTCCTTGGTGCTCTCTGAGCTTGGTTGTTTGCTTGCAGATGAATATGGAGTTTGCTGCCTGTTTACATATAGTAGCTTGACTTGCCAGTTTTGGTGGGAATATGTTTTTCCCCCCTTTGTAGTTCCTTGATTAGGGTTTGTTTTTTCCTGCTTGAGTGTTTGGCTACTGCTTATCTAGATGTTGACTGCTGGAGTGGATGTGTTTTGGCCTTTTTGCTTCCTTCTTAAATTTGTTATTGCTTCTTTTGAATCTAGTATATGTCTGTGTCTAAGATGGTTGATTTGTCAGAGTGCCAGGCTTCCTGGAATTTCCAAATGTTTTTGGATTTAGTTTGGTCTAGGATGCTTACTGTTTCCCAGTTGAAACTATGGATGAGTCTGTCCATGTGTTGTCAAATAAATGACTTTTCATTGTGTTTTCTGACTACTCCAGGGGTGGGTTCCTCCCGGTTTGGACTGGATCGCCCAAACCGTTAGCGACCCACTGGTGATGTCACAGATCCGATTCAGTCGGTGCCGGTCCATGGGCGCTGCCATCTTTTTTGGGGAATTTTTTGTCAATTTTTTACTGTTTGGAAGGTTTTTCCTGTTCTGCTGCTTGAAAAAGGGCCCTCCCGCCCACCCCTGGGTTTATACTGACCTTTATTCCTTCGCCCGAAGCACAGCTGATCAGCTCCTCAGCTGTGTTTCAGGCTGATTGCAGCTACTGAGCGAGCGGAGCGTACGCGCTCACGCAAAACGTCGCGATGCGAACCATTGGGGAAGGTAAGTGGAACCCACCCCTGGACTACTCGTTGGTGTTCATGGATACACTGTACTAGTCTTGTGTTTGTCGTACATAGTAGCTGTTACACTGCTAGAAATAAAGCATAGTCACCTGGTGTTACCTAGTTGGGTAATGAATTGTCTGCAAACAAATAACCAAGTTCAGAGAACACCAAGGACTTCCCTTTTTCTTTGGTTTGCTGAACCAATCAACAAACAAGAAGTTTCTTCATTTGTCTGTGTAGGCCCACATACACAATTGGTGGACTGCATTCATCTTCATAGATGGTTAGATTTTGAGCTGAAAGCAACCAAACAGAATATAATTGAGCCTCCCATATCTAGTAGAGAGGATTCAAACACAAATTCATAGCCAATTATTGAGCACATCACATGAAATCAGTCATTGATACCTTGTGTTTTGTTCAGTAACCTCAGTAATAAATCAGCTATTTTTTGCTTTCTTGAATCACATGCTGTCTGATATTGTATGTGTTCCTTTCCATTGGATTATGGTCAAGGAGGAGGAGGAGATGCATTGCATTTATGTCTTGTCTTTTCTCTGAGAGCTATGTGAGTGCAAACTCCAACTGCAGGTTTCAGCAAAAATTATATAACTGTATTGTTGATCTTTAAAAGTCAGAGTACTTGAAAAATAACAGAACATCTATAATCATTTGTTACATGCACAGGTAGAATCTCACAAAAACATGCAAGATTTTGGATGAGATTTTAGCAATTTGGAGTGAGGTTTTGAACCTTACTTTATATATTCATTGACACTCATGCCATATTACAAGATTTATGTCTAGTAGTTCCTGAGGAAATTATAAATAAGGAAGGCAGGTTTTTTTTAGTTTACCTGAACTTGAACTCTTCAAGTACAGTCTAAAAGTATTTTGAACAATTCTGGAGAACACAAAAGCTTATTTAATGCTTTGCAGTACAGTTAGTTCTAATAATATATTAGTCCAGTTTATATCCAGCTTATATAAGGAACAACAGTCTCAATAGATTGCAGCATTAGGTCAAGATTGGATGAGCTGGGACCCTAAATTAGGTTAGTTCTGGATGAGACATTGTCAGAGAATCTCAGAAGGCAGCAGTAGCAAACCAGTATTGCTGCCTGGAAAACCAAATGGCTGTATCTACATGGTCACCTTACCCATCTTTTATGGCACAGGAATTGAATAGTCCATTCTCTAATATCTATATCATATATCATATACCATATCATCATCAAGTGCAAAGACTGCATGTAATTAAATACAAACATTTCAACATGTAATAAAATTAGAATAGAGAAGTCAACATAAGTGCAATTATCTAATATAACTATAGTATTTAACCAATTGCACACTATCATGGTTACTGATTACCCATAGAGTATAAGACACACCTTTTTACTCCCAAAAAGAGGGTGAAAACTTGGGTGCTCTTATACACCGAATGTAGCCCCACCCAGCCACCCCCACCCTTTGGACTCTGCCTCCCAGCAATTTACCTCCTTGCAGCAAACATTGCAGAGCCTGATTAGCAGAAGCCACTGATTATCGGCCTCCCGACCATCAGCTGAGAGGCTGCAGGCAGGCCCAGTGCTAAAATGAAAGTGAAACTAGAACTGCAAGGAGGCAACTTGCTGGGAGGCAGAGGCAGCATTTTATTTTCTTGTGCAAATCAGACTGCTGAAACTGGATGCAAGGAGGTAAGTCAATAACCATAAATGTCTATAGAATGTTCAAATTATTAGACTTATTTTTTACAGACTGCTTTATTATTGTTCTAGACAACCTAACAAAATGAAGAAGTTTGTAGATCTATTTAAATAATTGGGAGGAGTTAATGTGACTACATTTAAGAAAACTTTCTGGCATTAATATACTGCCATAATGTACATTTCTCCAATTCTTTGCTATTTCTATGGGTCAGGCACACATGCACAGAAATACACAGCAAACAGTGTATATCATCTGTACTGTTTGCTGTTTGCTGTTTGCTGGGAGGCAAATTGCTGGGAAGCAGAGGCAGATTTTTTCCCCCTTGTTTTCCTCCCCCAAAACTAAGGTGCGTCTTATACTCCGGTGCGTCTTATACTCCGAAAAATACGGTAGAACGCAGGTTAGAAGGCAGTTACTGGTTAATAGCGCAGTATCATGGTTAGAAGGGGAAATACTAGATTTGCCTACCAGGGCATTCCCCTTCTAATAAAATATTATTTCCTTGTCAAATAAAAAAGCAGGGTAAGAGCATGTGCAAATTTTCTTCCACAAAAGTGTCACAAAATCTTCCTTTGAAGTAAATGAAGGGCAGAGCATTGAGTCTAGGAATTATGAAAGCTCTTTTAGAAGATGGATATAAAATGTTGTTGAAACAATTATCATAGGATAACAATCTTTCCATCAACTATTCCATACAAGGAAGAATGGCCTCTCAGGTCTCTCTGTACATAACAATATCTAAATAACACTATATCACAGTAATATATTTGATGTCTCTAATACATAAACAAAGCCATAAGCCACTAAAAAGCTGTTTTGTTCTACAGTTATGTTGTTTAACTTTGTCATACAATATCCGGACATAATTTTCACTGTTCTGTAGCTTGCGTTTTTTAAATCTATGCAAGAGCTCATAGCAAAGTAAGTGGCGCCTTGGCTGACTGAGTGTGTTTATCTGACAGGATAGTGCCATCAGCTGGCCAATTCAATTTATTGGTGGATTTCACTGAAAAATTCAGAGAGGTGCACATTATAAAATATAAACTGAATTATATATGGGTGTTTGGGGTCAAAAATGTGGAACTGAGCAACTAAATACAATTCTCTGTCCTGTTGGGTAAAATTAATCTGGACTCTTGATCTCAATCACTAGTTACTATGTTCAGAACTGCTAGTTCATGGTTCATTCTTACATGTAGCACAGAGGTGGGTTCCTGCCGGTTCGGACCGGTTCTTTAGAACCGGTAGCGGGAATTTCGCCCCGCTTGCCGAACTGGCAGCGATGGCCGGCTGGACACGCCCCCGAACCGGCTCTCTCAGCGGCGCCATAAGCGCCGCCATCTTGTTTTTCGCTTCTGCGCATGCGCAGAAGCTGTTCTTTGCTTCTGCGCATGCGCAGAAGCTGGATTTTCAGCACTGCGCATGCGCGCACGCCCATGCGGCACAGGAGGAAGCAAACCAGCAGTGAGGTAAGTTAGAACCCACCCCTGATGTAGCATCATGTACTGTGTGGAATCAAACTAAGCTAATCTCTGCCTGTTGGATTGCATTGCATAATTTATTTGGGAGCTAAGGGGGAAACCTTTCAAACTTCTTTTTAAAACGCAAGGGAAATTGGGAAGCCCAGGGTAAGAAAAATAATAATAAAAACAAAAATGTTTTTGCTACATTTAGAACTAGTTGTCTTCTACTTGCTAGACAAGAAACGTACTGACACAGATTGAAGTGCATACCTGAAAAAAATAGAACTATAGGCAACCTAATATGGAAAAGTGCACTTTAGAAATGGAATAGAAAAAAAACACCAACTCTAATATTTTTTCAATAGTGATTGGAGGATTAATAGCGGTGATGTCATCCATTTTTGCTGTTTAGAAACACTTGAGTGCCCATTCTTCTGATGGCCAACTGAGCAGTTCAATGAAGCCCTCAGTCACAATGTTATTGGCATAGGCAATTCCATTTGTGTGAACCCATTCACGATCCTTTGTAAGACATAGTTGATTAGTTGACGTGTTGTGTAAAATCAGTCTGTCATGGTTGCTTAAGTAAAAACAAAAAAACAACAACAAAAAAACAAAGTTTATAGTTTAACTTGGTGCTTAAAACCGGTCTTTGTAGATCTGAGGAAAAGATGCTGAAAACTGAATTGGCTTCATTAGATTAAAAGGAAACAACTCTTTCATGAGGAAAGCTTATGATGTCTGAGGCTTTTTAGTGCAGAAAAAAATATGAGTAAATGGGTACTGTTAGAGGTGTCTAATGCCATGCATGATAAAGAAAATTAATAGGGTGTTTTTTCTTCTTCTCCTTCTTTCAAGATATTACAACAAGGAGTCATCAGATGAAGTTAATTAATGGGCCATTTAGCTTCTCTTCTTGAAGCCAAGTGGATGTTATTACCTCATGCAATCAGATTATGTCCAAAGGCCTCTTCCTTGGAAAATGTTATGTGAACTATGTGGCTGTCTGGGAGGGAGGAACTATACTCTATGGATTTCATTAATATTCAGATATATGTAAGTATCATGTTGGTGGAAATTTTGATATGAAAACCAATGTGATGTAGTGACAAGGATCAGGAATATAGAACAGGAGCAAGGAGACCCAGTTTTAGGTCCTACTGTAGCTAAGGTACGGGAACTCCTGCCTCTCAGATTTTGTGTAATAAAATGAAGAGAGCGTTTGGGGGAAAGGAAGACAGAAATTGAACAAATACATCAAATATGGCTCTGCTCCATATTCATATGTTGGGATATGAAGGCATATATTAAGGTAATATAAATACAATAAATCATCCATTCAGCCAGCAAACCTGCATCTGTTTAGAGGCTCTTAATGCTGTTGTCCTTTTCCAACAGAGACTATGCTTTGGTAATAACTGTAGGATTCACCTCATACTGTCACTCTATTTGTAAGAGAGAAAAAGCTATTGCTATAACTGACAGTAGATGCCTGTCATGGAGATCAGTGTTATTTCTCCATCTTAGTGACCTTGAAGCAGGGGTGGGTTCCTCCCGGTTCGGACCGATTCTCCTGAACTGGTAGCGGCCCGCTGGTGATGTCACAATGACGTCACCGAACCGGATCAGTCGGTGCCGGTCCGTGGGGTCTGCCATCTTTTTTTAAAATTTTTTTTATTTTTTTTTATTATTATTTTTTTCTTCTGAGCATGCGCAGAAGCCAACCTCCGGCACTGTGCATGTGGTCGCCATCTTTTTTCGGCTTTGTTTTTTTTCCCCCTTGGATTTTTGTTACTGCGCATGCGTGCGCGTGTGAAGCACGCACGCGCCCACGCGGCATGCCCACGCGGCGCAGGAGGGAGCGAACCGGCAGTGAGGTAAGTTGGAACCCACCCCTGCCTTGAAGCACCTGTGAACTACCATTCCCACAACTCTTATCCAGCACATGCACTTCAGATTGAGAAAGGATGGATTAGATACACTAACTTGGTCACATTTCCATGATATAACCTGTGCTGTGGTATCTGGACAGTTGTTGCATGATAAGAAAGCCTTAAAGCTCTCCCAATGAGCAAACAACCTGTCTCCCAAACAAATACATAGATAGAGAAGACTAGTACACTCTTCTATTGGAGTAGTATATGGTCCAGCCACATCACCATAGCAACAAGACACAGACCACTAATAACTCCATGCAAGATTTCCAGATCATTGTTCTCATTGCATCAGCAGTTCAAAGGACCAGATGATTTAAGGGCCAAAAATAGTCACTCCAAATCAAGTTAGTCCATCTGGAATGTGACAGATTGCAGAGTCTGCCAATGATTGCTGATCAAAGGAAACTCCTCCTCTCTCTGCATGAGGGATTCGAACAACAGAGGAAAAGAGAGTGGAACTTTGTGGAACTGCAAAATTAAAAATTAAACAAAGAACCTAAAAGGAGTCCAGCTTTGATATTGATACCATGGATTTTGGAATTTATTTACTCTTATTTCTTTTAATCCTTAAGAGAGTATCTCAAAGCTGCTCTTAGAAGCACACAGGAACACTGAATTAAATAAACAGGAGGGAAAATAAGATCCAGACGCTGACTTATCAACCTTCTTGTAAAATGTGATCCTGCATTGGCCAAGCTATTGAGGAGGAAGGCTGGAACAATAAAATACTGGAGTAGAGAATACGCTGATTAGCTTTCCCATATTTGGGAAAGAAAAAGCACTTTGAAAAAAGGGAACTCAAACTTGCTTTCAAAGGTCCAGGTCCAAAAAACATGCAAGGTATCTACAGGAAATGTAGTTAATATTTTTGTGTCTTTATTTTTTTTGCACATGCGCCAAAAAGTGATTGTACTTTTTGGGGGATATGGGAAGAATCTGAGGGTGGTTGGTTAAGGACAGAAACAGCTAAAGAAGTTAGCTTGACCAACACGATTACATATTACTACACCGAGGGTCAGCAGCTTGAATGGACTCAGTTGTGAGTTTGCAGAAGCTGTGAGCTTGCTAAAGCAACACAAGGTGGATGTTGGGTGCATACAAGAGATGTGTTGGAAAGGCCCAAAGTCCCATGATGTCAACGAAGGATACAAATTAATCTACCATAGTGTATCCAGTAACTAAGGTATGGCTACCATAGTAAATACTAACATGTGCAGCCATGTTGCTGAGATCCATCAATACTCCAATCACCTTATCTCATCTGTCATCAACACTGCTACCCATCAATTATACATTTTCTTGGTCTATGCTCACAAACTAGGTGTGATAAGAAAAGAAAAAACAGTTTTGGATGAAACTATAAAATTGTATATCTGCATGCCTGGAATTAGACTTGTTGCTTCTCTGCAGTGACCTAAACGAAAATGTCAGGACATGGCATGGATATGTAAATCACCTAGCTGAACCTGGTTGCTGTATCTGATCATACGAAACGATCCAAGAAGCAGATCTTACATCTTGCAGGTAAAGAAGGAAGAGGAGAAGAATTTGCATGATGTCACTGGAAAGGCCAAGGCAGAAATTTGGAGCCTTTTCTACTTATCTACATGGCTACATATATCTTGATATATCTATCAAGATTACTGGTAGAAGCCAAACACAAATCCTATTGCATTTATTTTAAGTGACATGCAGTAAAGGCAAATGTTGGCAGTATGATTCGGAAACTAAAAAAGTCACAAAAGGGTTACACACCAAAGTTGACCATCAGTTGCCATTTTCTGGGCTATGGAATGTTCTTTTGGAGGGGAAAATGGAAAATTAGACTGAAGAAGATTAGAGATGCCTGGAATAAGGAATCAACAGCTGGTTGGCTGCCCAAGCAGATGGACTTCACCCTGAATCATTCATTATTTTGTATGTGAGCAGATTGCAGCTTAGGTGAGTGAGAAACTGCACCCTCTCCCTACCAGATGCCCTGCCAAAGACATTTTATTTTCACAGAAAGGATTTTTTTAAATGGCATTATCTCTATTTTCTGATAAGATATAGAGCAGATGTTATATGAGATGAAGTAAACACAAAGGAAAGCGAGAGATCAAAAGCAAATAACTTTAATAAAAACCCATAAAATGAAACGAAGACAGCAGCAAATTAAACAACGCAGTCGTTATATTATTGTCTGACTGGCCTTCCTCTTAGACTCTAGACACCCTGCCAAGCTTTTTATGCAGACGCTGCCCAGAAATCAAGATGAAATTAGCTGTGCTTGGCTGCTGTTGTTGCTACAATATTCGTATACATTTGGAAGACTAAGCTTTCTCCCTCTGTCTGTTCCCAACCCTGTGCTGTTCAAATGCATTGAATGTATAAGAGCACTTCTCCCTCTAATATCCTAATTAAGGTTAGAGCTGAAATCCTATAACCAACATCTATCTAAGTGTTGTACATGTAGTAAGTAATGTATGTAGTAAGTGTGGCTTACTATGATATGAAGCCACTCTGCTGTTTTTTGAGGACATGTCCTCCAAACGTGGTCTACATTTTAAGGCCAGCCTATCCTAAGGCAGGCTGAAGCTCGGCTAAGATGTTTCAACATGAAAGTTGTGTTTCCATCTTATGCCAGAAGACACGGCAGGCACCTATTGTATGTGCATGGAAAAGGAGTCTTCAGAGGTGTGCAGCCCATTAGATAGACCCAGGGGTGAGTTCCAACTTACCTCGCTGCCGGTTCGCTCCCTCCCGCGCCACGTGGGTGCGCCTCGTGGCCGCACGCGCACTTTGCATGTGCGCACATGTGCAGTAACAAAAAATCCGGGGAAAAAAACAAAGCTGAAAAAAAGATGGTGACTGCATGCACAGTGCTGGAAGTCGGCTTCTGCGCATGCTCAGAAGGGGGGGGAATAAATTAATTTAAAAAAAATAAAATAAAAATTTTTTTTAAAAAAGATGGCGGCCCCCACGGACCGGCACCGACCGATCCGGTTCGGTGACATCATCGTGATGTCACCAGCGGGCTGCTACCGGTTCGGGAGAACTGGTCCGAACCGGGAGGAACCCACCCCTGGATAGACCAGACCAAAAGCTCAGCTCCACAGGAAGGCTAGTGAAAGTGGTTATAATACAGCAAGAGAATCTTGCAAGTCTGATTGTGCTGTACCTTCTCTTCCTTTCTATAGTTCAGTGAATTAGGGAGGCACCTGCCTGATCCACTTCCAATTGTTATCTTGTAGTTCTGAACTTGAAAAGTGTCTCAGCCTCTTTTGCCTAGGTCACATTTCCTGCATTTCTCCATCAGGGTCATTTTCTTTACCCTGGTTTCGACTACGACCGCCTCTAACGCTGGACCAAACAGATTACCTCCCGTAAAGGGAGAAGAAGCCAAGCGCCACTTAGACTTTAAGTCTGCCTGCCAGTGGCGTAGCCATAAAAGCCTACGGGAGGAGACATTGGAAGCCACCGCGCGGGCTGCAAACCTCGCGGCATTAAGGGTGGCATCCGCCGAAAATTCTACTGCCAACAGTTTACTCAGGTCTTGGCGGAGTCTCGCGTTCTCCAGATGTAACCTATCCTGCCATCTGCTTGATCCACAGAATGGAGATGCGGTTGAAAAATGATGCAGCCGCCTTGATGGACCAAGCGGCTGCCTGATGGGTCTTGCACATAACTGACTCAGCCCTTCGGTCTTCCGGCTTTAAGCCGTCAGCACCCTCAGAGGGGAGGATCGCAGATGAGACCAGGGCAGTCACTGGGGGATCCACAGAAGGAATCTGTAACAGATTCTCAATCTCCTCCCCAAAACCATAATGCCTCCTGTCATAAGACGAAGGGTCAGAAATAGAGGCAGGTTGTGACCATTGCCTCTGAATAGTCTCCATGAAAATCTTGGAGAAAGGAATCACCTCCCTCTCCTGTATAGGGGCTGAGAACAGGCCTTCCCTAGGATCAAACCCCACTGAGGAGGGCGCCGGAGCGTCTGACCCTCCCATATTCGCCGTTACCTTGGCCTTATATAAAAGGCTCTTGAATAAGGCGGGATTAAAAAGACCTTTAAAGACAGGTTGATCAGGGATGAAACCCTCGTCCTCAGAAAGTCAGCGATCTGTTGTATTCCATTGGTCTGCCACAGAACAGCCCACTGGGCTCTGCACTTCCATGGGCATTTTTGCTGCTAAAGGGACTTGACATCTCACTTTCATGGATTTTTTTAGACATATGATGCATAGGAATCAAGGTTGATACTATGACTATAACTTTTAAAAAATCATGATAAGATTTCAACTCCTGGTTCAGGATTAAAGGACTTCCAGAGAATTATAAAATCATAGACTTAGAAGGCACCCAAGAGATCAAATCAGGGGTGGGTTCTAACTTACCTCGCTGCCGGTTTGCTACCTCCCGTGCCGCGTGGCCGTACTTCGTGGGCGTGCGCGCACCTCGTGGGCGCGTGCGCGCAGTGCAAAAAAAATATTTTTTTAAAAAAAAATTAAAAAGCCAAAAACAAGATGGCAACGCATGCGCAGTGCCGGAAACTCGGCTTCTGCGCATGCGCAGAAGGAATAAATAAATAAATAAATAAATAATAAAAAAATTCCAAAAAAAAGATGGCGGTGCCCACGGACCAGCACCGACCGAACCGGATCCGTGACGTCATCGTGACATCACCAGCGGGTCACTACCGGTTCAGGAGAACCGGTCCGAACCAGGAGGAACCCACCTCTGGATCAAATCCAAACTCTTGCACACTGCAGAATTCACTAAGTAGGCTTTGTTGTTGTTAGTTGCGAAGTCGTGTCCGACCCATCACGACCCCATGGACAACGTTCCTCCAGGCCTTCCTGTTCTCTACCATCCTCTGGAGTCCATTTAAGCTCATGCCTACTGCTTCAGTGACTCCATCCAGCCACCTCATTCTCTGTCATCCCCTTCTTCTTTTGCCCTCAATCTTTCCCAGCATTAGGCTCTTCTCCAGTGAGTCCTTCCTTCTCATTTGGCCAAAGTATTTGAGTTTCATCTTCAGGATCTGGCCTTCTAAAGAGAAGTCAAGGTTGATCTCCTCTAGGACCGACCGGTTTGATCGCCTTGCAGTCCAAGGGACTCACAGGAGTCTTCTCCAGCACCATAGTTCAAAGGCCTCGATTCTTTGGCGCTCAGCCTTCCTTATGGTCCAACTTTCACAGCCATACCATTGCAACTGGGAAAACCAGTTTACATGTAAATTCTAGTTTACACATATGTAAACCTTGGTATTCTAGTTTTTATTGCAGTTCATGGCTTAAACGCAGGTTCAGTCTACTTGAGTCTCCAGATGTTCCCAGCTTCCCCACAAAGCCTGGCCAACCATTTTTTTGTTTGTTTGTTTGTGTGTTTATTAAATGTATGTGCCGCCCACCTCAAACTGAAAAAGCCTCTTGGATGAAAAGCGAAACGTCTCCCAGCGAAAGATCAAGAAAACCCAGTTGCCTTTTGAAAAAAATCCAAATCCAAATCCAGAAGCCTTGCTTTCCATGGAGGCATCTCATCCATCGAAGCTGGGACAGAAGAATTCCAAGATGCTGGCAGGGATGGAGCAGCCAAAGAAAACCCTACTCAGGAGGACACCAGGGTCCATCAGCTACTGCAGGATCTTTTGCTGCTGGCTCAGGTTAGGGTTAGGGTTAGGGTTAGGGTTAGGGTTAGGCTAGGTTAGCACCAGGCAAGGCTCT
>QLTV01000582.1:1259278-1277973 GCA_003457575.1 Thermophis baileyi
TCTGCCTCTGGCAGCCTTTTGAAACGCTCCTGCCTGTGATGGGGTGGCTAGGCAGGGATGGAGGCTCCCCTCTCCTCTTCGCAGCGGAAGTGCTGGTGCGCCGCGACTCTCGGGCACTCGCTGCTTGTGCCTCTGCGGCTACCGTACTGACGTTGCAGAGCCCTGCAGTCAGCTCCCGGGAGGGAGCGCGGGGCCGCGGCTCTGCCTCCCGGCCACGCCTCCTTCGCTCGCTCGCTCGCTCGCAGGCTCGGGACGCTCATCCTCCACCTGTCTGAAGGATTATTAGACCTGTCTGAAGGATTATTAGACCTGTCTGAAGGATTATTAGACCTGTCTGAAGGATGCGGGGAGGGCATTTTTCACCTCAAACTATTCTGTTCCTGTGTGTATATATTCTTTTAATTCTGTAAGTAATTCTTTTCATTAAATCTATATTTTGCAGCCTGGTCTGAAAATTCCACTGACATCTATAAATACAAATTTAATCTCCAATTTCTAGCTTTTAATCCCTGAGGAAAATCTAATATCCAGATCGTTGCCCAATGCATTTCTCTGGCCCAAAAGTTGCTTCTTAAAAAGGTTTTTTTTGGGGGGGGGATATGGGAAAGCTGGGGGGGAATGGAAACGTAGGATGCTAATAGATAAGGTTTGTTTGCCTTCATGTACATCTCTGGGATTAGGTATTTTTGAGGATTTGGGACCCAAAACTGAATTTCTTGCTTACCCATCTTTTTTGTTTTGATTATTGTAGTTTTATCACCTTGACAGGTCAAATTTGTTCCACTCCGAGTCACAAAACAGGTTTGACTTCATCTCAAAGATTTGTTTTCTCTCACAGAGCCATCTGTCCTCTTGGTATATACTTTTGTTTTCTCTGGGGATTGCTTGGTTATTATTTCTTGAGCTACAGCAGGAAAATCTTCCATATTCTGCTGTTTCCAAAAGGTTCAAAGTTTCCTAAAGTATGTGTCTTAAAATTATACCTGCTGGCTTCAATGAAATAAAAATAAATGTTTACATAATATCAGTTCTATTATCTTTTAATTTATTTAGTTCTGATAAAAATCTAGAAAGTTACTACATATGGAAAACTATGATTATGTGACAAAATTAGAATAGCAAAAGAATCTCTGTTAAGTGTTGATAGAATACTAGTTCTACATCAGATAAATACTTACCCATTCTGGAATTTGGGAATGTCTTGGGAATGTTGTGTCTTAGGATGCACTACTTTCTCTGTTATTCATATTTCTTTGAACCTCATAGCTTTATGAAGCTAATGATCACAATGGATGAAATGATAATGATAAAGAACTGAGTGACACATATAAGGATGGCTACTTCTTGTGTTTCATGGGGATGGTGCTGGCTTTTCTTTGCATTATTCCTATTTACTTTTACTTACTACTTTTATTTACTACTTATATTATTTCTACATACTCTTTTCATTTTTCTCACCACAAAAGTGCAGGAAATATTTTCCTATTTTTCAGGAGTTCTGTTAATAGAATCCAAAGGCAGAGTCAGAGGAAGTTCTAAAAAGCTACTAAATTGGAGATTTTAGCTACATGTAGTCCTGGGGCCATAAATTAGCTGATTATATTGTCAAATATATTTCTTGAGACTAATTAAATAATTATGAATCATACTAATGTTAGACAGATTTTGTAATATCCACTTTTGGCAACATAAAATCTATCCTTTGTCTCAGCAGTTAGCAACAGCTGCCCAGTCTTGACAAGGTTTGTAAATTAAGCAGGACTGGATCTGGTTAGTTTGTGATGGGAAACTAAATCAAAAACATATCCTGAAAGAAGATAACGACAGATGACTTCAATATTGCTGCCAAGAATACAGCGTGGCATAACCATGAAATCATAAGGAATCAAACTTGGTTTGGAGAATTGATTTTAAATCCCTCCTTTACCTTGATTTTGTTATTTACCTACAGCTTCTGTTTATACTTTGGCTAACTCTTTGTAATAGGGAATATTGGCCACATTATTAACAGAAAGGGTTTGTATACAAGCTTCAGTTGCATATGACCCACCCAGGGCAATGTCACCCAGATTTAGCTCAGGGCTTAAATGAAATATCATTTTTCAGCTTGTCTGTTCTGTGTCAATCAGTTGCCCATTAGAATCTAAATGCAGAGGAAAGGGATGCTGAACAAGTCGGTGGAGGAGAACTTCTAAGCAACTATCAACCACCTGTTTGTATCAACACAGGAATTATTGGAAAGACAAGGATACACAGATAAAAGCAGGACCATCTGCAAGCTGCCAAGAAGACAGTTCTGAGTGTCCAATACAGGCAAAGAATTGAGGCCAAAAGTCTGCTCCATTCTTAAGATCTCAAAAACTGGATTCTGCAAATCTTTCTGCCAAAAGCTTGCCAATCATCTCAGAGGAGTCTTATTATTTTTCCCTCCCAGGATTTCATATTACCAAGTTGTCTTTCTACCACCATGTTGGGTTTTTTTGTAGCTTAATGTTATCTATTGTACATTTCCCGATCGCTTTTTTTATTAATCAAAACACAATTTTCTGTCTCAAACATAGGAATCTTTTCTTAAAGGATCATTGACCTGTTTTGCCATGTCAGGCATCTACCTCATCATTTAGCTAAGGTTATTTTCCCAAAGGTGTTTTTTCAGGAAGCAGCTGGACTTTCTTGTTTTTTCTTTTGAAGACGTTTTGCTTCTCATCCAAGCAGCTTCTTCAGCTCTGACAGGATGGTGGGGAATGGAAGGTTTTATATTCCTTGCCAGACAGCTGGTAATCTGCATCTGGGTCGCTGAAGCACTTGGAGGTTTATCTGTGTCCTCAGGGTCACCTGAGTATTTATTTATTTATTTATTTATTTATATTTTTACTTATTTATTTATTTACTTATTCATTTATTTATTTATTTAGTCAAGTACGTGTTTGATAATATACATAAGTATAACATTATTTGAATACATAAGATGGGTACAAATAAAAGGAAACATTTGGACAGGGACGGTAGGCACGCTGGTGCGCTTATGCACGCCCCTTACTGACCACTTAGGAATGGGGTAAGGTCAACAGTAGACAGTCTAAGGGTAAAGTTTTGGGGATTTGGGGATGAAACCACAGAGTCAGGTAGTGAATTCCAGGCATTAATCACTCTGTTGCTGAAGTCGTATTTCCTGCAATCGAGTTTGGAGTGGTTCACTTTGAGTTTGTATCTGTTGTTTGCTCGTATATTGTTGTGGTTGAAGCTGAAGTAGTTGTTGACAGGTAGGATGTTGTAGCAGATAATTTTATGAACTATGCTTAGGTCATATGCTCCTGGTTCCTGTAGTCTGCATTTTTTCTCTCTGAAAATCCATTCCTACTCCCACACCATTCAAAGGGTGTTTATCCCAAATCGTATAACTAAAAGTCTGTAGAAATTCTCAGTCATCCAGGTCATGGTTGTCCCAAAGGTGCTTTTTCAGGAGGTCTGAGCTGAAGAAGCTTTTTGGATGAGAAGCAAAACGTCTTAAAAAAAAAAAACAAGGAAGTCCAGCTACCTCCTGAAAAAACACCTTTGGGACAACCATGACCTGGATGACTGAGAATCTCTACAGACTAAGGTTATTTTGTGCATTCTGTGGTTGTGTGGTGTATAGTGGTGGGTTTCTGATGGGTGAGTGATAGGGAGTCTGAGTATTCTGGCCTTGGAGGGAAGTCTAAAGGGTCCAGTGGTGGGATTAGAACAGGGGTGCCCAAACTTGGCAACTTTAAGACTTGTGGACTTCAACTCCCAGAATTCTCCAGCCAGCATAGTAATTACGTGTGGTGGCGGCAATGCAGAAGACCATGCGCCAAGGAGTTTACTGTCCTATTTTGATTTCAACTTCACATTAAGAAAAATCTACGGTAGTTTAGAACTCATTCTGAGCTAACCTGTTTTTTCACTCTCGTTTGCTGAATAGCTGCAAAAGTGAAAGTCTCAGACTTTTGGTTCCCATGCCAGAGTCATGTGCCACCCGGTCAAGGTCAGGTCTTGCAGTCTCATGACCATAGTAGGGCATGAAGCTGTGGTGCCAGGTTTTGATAAAATCCTCGAGGTTGTTATTTGTGGGAACTTCTGCATAGAAACTAGTATTAGGTACTGTGGAAGCTGGCTATCCTTGGACTATACAGTATCTGCTGTCATTATTAAGGAGTTCTTAATTTGAGTGTTGTCTTGCTTTGTATGTATGCTTTTAAATGTTTTATTGAGTTAATAAAGCTTAAAATCATTGGTGTGCTCATTGTTTCTGGATACAAAAGAAGCAATTGCCTGGATACCTATCACTGCCCTGACACCTGGCAAAACAAGGTGTCAGCCTCTCAGGAGGCAGCAGTATTCCTTTCTCAAGAGGCCATTGTTGGATTCATCTCTCCTGGACAATTATTGTCCAGTCTCCAACATTCCCTTTCTTGGAAAGGTTGAGAAGATAGTCAAACAATTGCAGGTCTTGGAAAACAAATCTGGACCTGTTGCAGTCAGGTTTCACGTCAGGCTATGGCAGAGGTCTGGAGAATTCTGGGAGTTGAAGTCCACAAGTCTTAAAGTTGCCAAGTTTGAGGACCTCTGGGCTATGGTATGGATCCTATATCAACATCATACTTGTTGATGACCTGTGGCAGGATGAAGGAGTATCACTCCTTGCTCTCTGTGGCTTTCAATACTATCAACCACAGTATTCTTCTACTCCTTCTACAGGGGAGTAGAAGTGGTTGTGTGCACAGGCCCTCATTTGTGAGGGACCAAAAGGGCTCAACATACTCATCCCTGTTTAACATGAGGATGAGGTGACCCGCGAGTTCAAGGACTGGTATCATCAGTATGTTGTAAATCTGTCATGACCATCTCCTAGTGTCTTAAAAGTCCTGAGTCAGATATTCATCAAAGGTAAGAATAGCTTCCCAACCGTATCAGTTTCAAAGAACTAAGATACGAGTTGTGAATGAAGTTACAGTGGCACAGAATTGCAGAAAAGTAGAATTTCAAACCATGGATTAATCTTATCCTGGGATTACATTCTGGTGCATCCAGATCGCTATGAATCATTCTCAGATGGGGAAGCTACAGTCCAATTTGTAAATATGCTTGTAAGCATTATTGACATACAGTACATTAAGGGGAGGCTCTTCTTTTTATTGTGCAAGCACACCCTGATGGCCTTAAAGTGTTTTGGCAGCATTAGCTATGGCTAGAACACAACTCAAAACATTGAGAAATAGCAATGCAGAAGTGCCAGGCTCACATCCACATCCAAGTCATAAATAGACCTATTGAAAAGCTTTTGGCAAAGGTGCCTGGCCAGCCTGGCCCCTTCTGCTCCCATTTTTGACATCCAGCTGGCCAAGCTTATCACATGATGGTTGACAGCATGGAATCCAGTTTGCTACTTGAATTGCAAACTATCAGTTCTTCAAACCACTGCAGATTTGTAGCTGTTTGGTATTGTATTCTAATGTTTTGTACAATACCAATCAAAATACAACAGAAAGCGGAGAGCGCCAATAATTTTAATTGCATCCCCCCCCCACTTCAGGCTGATTGAAGAACAGTTTCAAACACATTTTTGAGAAGGGGATGTGAAATTCAGGTTAAGCTTTTCTTCCAGAAGGCAGAGCCCAACAGGGAAATCCCAATGAACCAGCCATAACTACTTTTCCTTAAAGGTGCATTGCTTTAAAAGAAAAAAAAAGTATTACTATAATATGCGTGGAATATCTCAATATGAATTGACAAATCAATTTATTTTCCCACACCTATCATTTGCAATAAAAAAGTTTTTATTTCCTTTGCACTATTAGTATACTTTTATTCTGGCATGTAATTACCTTTTCTTTGATTCTCTCTCTCCCTCTCTCCTATCGCTAATGCTAGAAGACCATTACTTTGTAATAATATACTAAAACAGTAGCATAATTATATCGTATAAAAGACTTTAAAAGAGAAACCTAGCTTATTATAAAGAGCTATATAGAGAAAAAAAATAAAACATTCTACTAAACCAGTGGCCCCCAACCTTTTGGGCACCGGGGACTGGTTCCATGGAGAGAGGTTTTTCTGCAGACCGGAGGGGGGGCGTGGTTCGTGCACTGCCTGCATCCCACGAATAGAGCTTTTCTTGTTTGCGCAGCCTGCCGCAGCCCAGTGCCAGTCCATGGACCGGGGATTGGAGACCCCTCTACTAAACTATGTGTGGATGTACAGAAAACAAATTTTTAAAAACTAAACTAAAAGCTCAAACGCACATTTGATTGTATTTATTTTAAAACATTTATTTAAAAATCTAAAATATTGACCAAACTGTTAAAAATATATATCGTCTCAAATTTATGTAATTTTCTTCAAATTCTAAATCAATTTTTGAACAATTAAATCTAGCGCATGCCAAATCATATTGCCTGTCTCCTTTGGTACAAAATCTGAGTTGATTCAATACAGGTAGTCCTCAACTCACAGCCATTCATTTAGTGAACATTCAAAATTACAATGACACTGAAAAAAAGTGACTTTTGACTGTTTTTCATACTTATGACTATTGCATCATCCCCATGGTCACAAAATCCAAATTCAGGTCCTTGGCCGAGGTGGCGCAGTGGTTAGAGTGCAGTACTGCAGGCTACTTCAGCTGACTGCTAGCTGCAGTTCGGCGGTTCAAATCTCACCGGCTCAAGGTTGACTCAGCCTTCCATCCTTCCGAGGTGGGTAAAATGAGGACCCAGATTGTTGGGGGCAATATGCTGACTCTGTGAACCGCTTAGAGAGGGCTGTAAAGCACTGTAAAGCGGTATATAAGTCTAAGTGCTATTGCTATTGCTAACTGGCATGTGTTAAGGCACCAGGCTAGAAAGCAAGAGATTGCGAGTTCAAGTCCCACCTTAGGGAAGTCAGCTGGTGATTTTCAGCCAGTCACTCACTTTCAGCCCAACTCACCACACAGTTGTTGTGGGGAAAATAGGAGGGAGGCGTACTGGATATTTTTGCCATGTTAATTGTAAAAATAGAACAGGCAGGATAGAAACAAACAAGTAACAGTTGCACTGTCCCAGGGTCATGCATTCACCAATTTTTAACCTTCCCAGCCAGCTTTTGACAAGCAAAGTGAATGGGGGAAGCCAGTTTCATTTAATGATCGCATGATTCTCTTAACAACTGCAGTGATTCGCCTAACAATTCTGCAAAAAAGTTCATAAAATGGGGTAAATTTCACTTAGCTGCCTTGCTTAGCAATGGAAATTTTGGGCTCAATTGCGGTCATAAGTTGAGGACTATATATACATAATTGCGTTTTTCGTAACTGCCCAAGCTTGATATATCCAAAGTTCTCAATAGAATATATTTCATTCCAAATGTTTTAGAATATAGTTTAACAAAATATTAAATATTTCTGCTTTCCAAATTCACAATAATAATATTATTTAACCAATAAGTAATTACAAATGGAAACATATTTGTATGGATTTAACTATTACTGTATGCCATCTGAACAACTCGCTAGTGTTGAATGTAGAACAATATTGTACATATTACTCGCTTACCCCATACCAGGGGTCTGCAACCTGCGGCTCTGGAGCCGCATGTGGCTCTTTCATTCCTCTGCTGCGGCTCCGTCGCTCAAAATATGCGTCACAACCACCAATGTGCGACACCCGCCAGCACGTGATTTATTGAGCTTTTCGACCCATCTTTTTTTTTCGGAGTTCAAAATGTTTTTGTTGCATGCAGAAATCAAAATGTGTTTTCTCTGTAACAGGTCATTGATTTCATAAATGCAACACTATAGTTTTTTTATACATAGCATAAAGGTAAAAAAAAAACACGATATATGCAGTGTTATCTTCATTTTAGATGTCGAAAGGGTTTTGTGGCTCCCGGTGTTTTCTTTTCTGTGGGAAACGGGTCCAAATGGCTCTTTGAGTGTTTAAGGTTGTCGACCCCTGCCCATACTATATCATAGGAACCCCAAGCTTTCAATTTTTACAAATGACTAGATTTTCAATTATTAATTTATCCAATACATCTGGCAACCAAATCAAGAAAGAAATTATACCGTTTCCCCGAAAACAAGCCCTAGCATGATTTTTCAGGATGCTCGTAATACAAAAATATTTGTATTTTATACTTTGATAAACTAATAAAGTTTTAATTTGAAAAAAAAGATTGTCAGCCAGACAGACACATTTAGTACCGTATTTCCCCGAAAATAAGTCCTAACTGGAAAATAAGTCCTAATGTATCTTTTGGGGCATAATATAATATATAAGATCTGGTCTTATTTTCGGGGAAACACAGGTATTGGCAGAATGAAACATAAAAGGAGACTGATTTTTACATACCTGTTCAAAATGGCTATCCAATTTACAAGCCACTGAAAAAATGTGAGTAGTAAGATATCTCATAAAGGACCTACAGAATTCCTAGAAGTCACTAAAGAGTTGATAAAAAGCAATTATTCCATCATACCATTCTTCATTTCATACTTAGAAGCAATATATGTTCTGTTTCTTTAATCTCAGGCATAATTGTGCAAAAAAGTGATTTTCAACCAACTATATTACTATAAAAACAAATAATACTTTTGCCATCAAAATGGTACATGCAACACAAGAAATGCAAGAATACTACTATTCACTTAATTTATATCTGATATTGCTTATGAAAGAAATAACCTCAAGCATATTTCAGCTTAAATGGTAATTACTGTACATAATTTTATGGCCTTATTAATTCCTGGCACAGATCCTAGGAATTCATTTAAAAAAGTTTTATTATACGGTAGTATATAGAATTACCACTACTCTAAACAGAGTTACTAGAAGAAATCCCTCTGAATATAAAATAATGTTCTTCTGATAAAGATTACATGCAGATGATCTTTTAGCAGCATGCTTTACTTTTTCCATTTGAAAATTTTCCATTTTTTTTTAGCATTTGGAACAGTAATTTAGGACTTCATTGGCAGTCAGGCTGAAAGGTATTATATTGTTACATCAACAAATCAGATAACTCCTGGTTAATGTATCTAGATTTTTTTAAGAGAACTCATTGATATTACTGCCTGGAATTGCTTATAAAGTAATAAAGGGGGGATAAAATCAAATAAGTAAATAAATAAAACTCTAACCCGAATTCCTATCTGGAGAGTTAGCAGAAAAGAAAAATACAGCAAACAGGTTTATGCAATATTTTTCCTGCATTCTGGTCAAGACATTTTAATTCAGGTCAACTGAAGGTTCTACTTTAGTAGAGTAAAAATAGACATAAACGTATGTCAGTTATAAGCCTTTGCTTGAAACAGAATGCATTTTTCTTTTAGAGTGGTCAAGAAGCAACAATAGCAAGGCTGCCTAAGCTCTTAAGATTTACACATTTTCCCTCTTTACGTTACATTTTCTCAAAAACTTTGCCTGTTCTGTACTAGAGCTGATCCCAAAGCCTAACAGTTTAAGTTTATTTATTTATTTATTTATTAAATTTGTATGCCGCCCGACTCCCAGGGGACGAACCCCTGAGTCCAACTTCAAGTGAATTTGGAACAAGAGGATGGTTGGTTTTAAGGAGTTTTTCTTTCCCAAATTTCAACAGGAACCAGTTTTTCTTTTAAAATACCAATAATGCAAAGGACAATAAATGAGATTAACTCACATCACTGAAAAGATAATACTCACTGGTTGGAAACTAAAGGGATTTAAATAGTCCAGCACTCTATAGTTATTATGGATCAGGTAAAAGCATATGCTAAAACAGAGAAAAACTGGAGAATGCTGTAGATGGCTATATTCAACTTTAAAAAAATGGAAGGCAAGAATATTTCTAATTAGCTGGAAGCTAATACAAAAATCAAATTTGTGAAGTAGAATACATTCAAATATTGTGATCCATTCAGTCTGATGCTACTCATTTGTTCCAGTTGTGAGCTCTCTTGGGAAAGGCAGTTTCATTGCAAAAATTTTCATGTATAACAGTGATTTTACCATTAAAAACATAGTCCAGCAATCAAATCTGAAATTTGAATTCAGGAAAATAAAGGCAAGACAACTTTTCAAAGACTCTAATGCATGTTTCCAATAATTGTTTTTATTGAAATTTACCAAAAAGTTATTTGTTCTTGGACTATATCGTGTGGTGTTGAAAAAGCCATTTCCCCTCCCCTTTCAATGCAAACATATTCTGAGAAATTAAAGTTAATTCTTATGTTCATATCTGTATGTACAAGACCACCAACTCGCCCCAAAATGCTGAATATATAGGGCCAGGACTTAATACCGTTATAACTAGAACCAAGCCACAAAGATACATTTACATGTATTACAGATGTCACAAATATCTAAGAAAATTAATAATGAATAATGTAACATAAAATATGGTTTTAACAATTCTACTCCATTTATAAAGGTGACAACTTAAACTGCTCAGTTTTGTCATTAATACAATAAATAACAAAATTAGATGAGAAATATAAACGAAAGCTATAACAATTACTTCTTTGGACACAGAAAGAGAAGACTACCCTCCTTTTAAGGCTGCAGATAGGAATTTTCCATCAAGTTAATTTTATAAAGAATATCTATTTAGGAAAGTGATGCAATTACATATTGTATGTCTTTGCATTTCAATACTTGCAATCTTTTAGACATATATGACTCTTAGTGTACACTAAGGAGCTAAGAGAACTTTAGTGCTACAAAACCTAAGTGCTGGAAACATTCATTCATACACATAGTACTGGTTTACTAAGGACAGAGTTAGCTCATTGTTCTTTTTATATATCTATCTGTGAAGAACACCGACATATTCTAAAATGTATCAGCTTAAACAATCACGTATGTAATAGAAAGTCAAATGCAGTTCAAGTGGAATACATACAAGATATTTAAACAGAGAAGCACAGATATTTATGTTCATTTGCTAATGCCTCAAATGTAGATATGAACTTGAGGAAAATATTAAGCAATGATTCATATAGTTATACTGTCTTTTTATGAAGTGATAAAAACTAGTTCAATATTATAAGGCAAGTGACATTTGTGAAGCCTTGAGTCTGACATTAAAAACATTCAAATTGTAATTGCTAAGAAAACTTTTTAAATTTACCTGCCATTTCCAAATATACCATCATGTGGCATGTAGTTCAGAGATCAGTCATGCAACATTAGGAAAAGATCTGGGATGTAAGCAAGTTTACACACCAGTAATAAATTTGAAAGGAGTTGATGTCGCACTGCCAGTGGAATTAAGTATACAGCATGCAGACTTTTCTCTGCCACTCTTTCTATTTACAATTTTTGTTACGTGGTTTTCTTCCAAGTCACCGTGGCAACCAAACAATACAGGTACATTTTTTGCTTTGTAATACTTAACACATCCAGAAGACCAAACTTTGATTCAGACTATAAACATGTGACTGCACAAATTTACTAAGTCACTACCGTTTGTCTAAGTACAACACTAAACCCAAGATGAGCAGAAATATATTTGATATGAGTCTGACTGAAAGTCAAGATTCACAAAAGTAAATTTCAGGTTTATAACATAAGCCAAAGAGGGGTGGGGTTTTGTTTTTTTTTCTTCACTTTTCCATTTAGTTATCTAACCACCTAATAATTTATTGCCCTTTGAACTGTGCAAAATATATTAGCTTTTGATGCAAAATGGTCTTCGATTTCTAATACTTCTGGATAGGCTTAGGATATTTATGGCTTAAACTTGGACTTTTAACATCAATATTACAGGCATGTGTTTCAACAGATATATCACTACCCAAGATAAGATAGTTAGATATGATTTCAAGACATGTACTGACTGTTAAAAAATACATTCCCTTCCTCTCCTGAAGGAAAGACACAACAGCTACTTCGTAGGTATAAAAGTCAACAGCCCTATTCAAGTTCAGTTTTATAACCAAATTATCATCCAAAGTTTTCTAAAGCAACTTAGATACCTACCTACATTGGAATTTACATGTGATAAATACAATATTTTTTGCCCTGAAGGACATTGCTCTGATGCATATGAAGATTTACTTCTACCAAATAATCCCAAATTACAAGCCATTGTTCAACCAAATAGACTACTTAGTGCAAAGTTGGTTTTGTTCTCCTGGTAGTTTAAATCAGATAAGTAACATTTTGACCATTGTCCAAGGTTTTTGCAAATTATATTTGCTCCAGTTATAATTCCAATGACCTGATGATAATCAAGTGTTTTACTGCGATGCACTCAATACTGGTCATTTTTTCATTTTGTTCTGTGAAGGCAGTTTGTCACTTCAATTCAGAATTCTTCATTTTGACATGCACCAACAACATGGGAATTGAATTGTACTACTATAATTGTGATATCATCCCTGTACATCCGAGCCAACTCTTCTGGAAGACTGAGCATCTTAGAGAGCCGTTCATGATCCACAGTGCCAAATTCATTATTTCCTACAGCATGGCGTATCAAATGAGTAGCAGCATTCTGATCTTCATAGGCCGAAGAGACACGAGCTCTTCTTTCAGTAAGAAGCCCATGCATCTGTCCCAATGTTACCTTGTAACCACCAACAGCTATTGGCTCCTGATGATGAACACCTGTAAGATACTCACCTACAATTCTAACTACATCCTGCCTGTGCATTGTTTCCCACAAACCATCTGTTGCCAGTATCAGGAATTTGTCCTGAGGTCTCAATTTGTGGTGTATCACTTCAGGCTCAGCTGTGAGATATGGCGGAGTATGATAGTTTGGTGGAATAAACTTTGTATATTCATTATCATTGAGTTGATCGGGGCCAGATTCTACTACTCTCTTCTGAAGGTCAATGCTCCACTTAAATTTGACATCACCAAAAGCTCGGAAAGGCATAAGTAAACCCAATAGCCGATCTTGTTTGACAACACTCTTTTCTTCGGACTTTGGATGTTCCATCTTAAGTCGTTCAATTTCACTTTCATTGTGTGAATTATGATCATGAGACAAAGCAACAGCAGTCCAAGAGCCATCCTCTTCTTGGACACCAAGCATGGCTCTACTATCGCCAGTATTGGCAACATGCAAATCAACACCATCTACATGAGCCACACAAGCAGTTGCACCAGAAAAAGCTACACGCAATACTAAATAGTTAAGAAAAGAATTTGGATCTCCAACTTGTGCTTCCAAAGAAATGTCATTGTCAAGCCTCTTAAATGCATTAATTAAAGCTTCTTTGACATCTGTTGTTTCTCCAGTGTTAAGATCTATGAGTTCTTGCCAGTAAGTTCGCAAGCTGTTGAAGTATAATTTGGAGGCTTCTTTACTGAAATAGTCATTAGGGTGCTTATGCCACTGTAAGATGGGCAACAGAGCCCTACCACTTTCAACAGCATTTTCTATTTCAAGTAAAGTTTCGTGGGGCAACAAAGAAACAGCTATATAATAAAACAATCGCTCACTGACAGCCTGGGCACATGCACATCCTGCGTGGCCATCAAATACACCCAGAAGCATGCCTCTTGTCTGTAAACAAGTCGCCGCACTTCTTCGATCCTCTATGGGAGCGTTGGCTGGCAGCTGGTTGCTGTCAAAGCCAAGAACAGAACTTACATTTTTGCCATCAAACTCTGGCACTTTGAAACTATATTCATTTGCCTTGAGGATGCTGTTGACTTGTGGAGGCGTGAGGTAAAATCGCTGTGGTGTGGAGACATAGTTTCTTGCATGAATAAACTGACTGAAGTTTTCCTTTGGTCTGCAAAGCGTCGCAAGCTTCTTCTGAGGAACATACCTCAAGTGCTTGTGAGTTACGGGAGGGGACAAGCAACATAGATGCTTGTGGTGACAGTAACATGCAGTACTGTATATCCTGCCAATCTCACAGTTGCGAATTAATGGGAGTAGTAGCTGAGCTGGTGCTGGCATGGCATCAGAGAACAATGGCAGTCTGGAGCTTTTGACTGGAATTGCTGGAAGAAAACATAAGACAACGTAAACTTAGGATGGCCCTTTCATAAAAAAAGTATATATGCACCATATCATGTACCCATATACTCACTTTTATTTAAATACCTCTTTAATGTGTACAGCTTTGCTGATTCAACAGATACTTGCTGGAAGCAAGAGTATTTTAAATTATCAATCTAAGATTAAATATCTCAATTCACCCTATTATACTAGTAGAGAATTACAAATAGCATTATTTAGTTTAATCGAAACTTCAAGTTGGGAGAACAAAAGTCATCTCAAAAGTTGAAGGAGCAAAACGACCCAAACTGAAATCCTGTCCTTGAAAAGTCTCTCAGCCTCTATACATGTAATAAGGATTTGGATTGCCATACGAAGGAAATTGTCACATTTGTTATTTGTGTTAATTATTGTAATCTGTTTTCTCCTATATGATTTCCCTCCAATTTCACAAACTTAATAACAGAACAGAATAACAGAGTTGGAAGGGACTTGGAGGTCTTCTAGTCTATACAGGAAACCCTATAACATTTCAGACAAATGGTTGCCCAATCTACTCTTTAAAAACCTCCAGTGTTGGAGCACCCACAACTTCTAATTAATTGTTCTGTCAGGAAATTTCTCCTTAGCTCTAGGTTGGTTCCCTGCTTGATTAGTTTCCACCCATTGCTTCTTGTCCTGCCTTCAGGTGCTTGGAGAACAGGCTGACCCCCTCTTCTTTCTTGCAGTCCCTGAGATATTGGAACACTACTATCATGTCACCCCTAGTCCTTCTTTTCATTAAACTAGACATACCCAATTTCTGCAACCGTTCTTCATATGTTTTAATCTCCAGTCCCCTAACCATCTTTGCTGCTCTTCTCTGCACTCTTTCTAGAGTCTCAACTTATATCATGGCGACCAAAATTTGAAGGGACCAGGCATATATCATCTTTATATTACCTACCAGTAACTCTGGCTCTGTTCACCATTTACAAATGACCAAAGGTATTTATTGTGTAGAACAACAATCATTTACAGTAGACTATAGTCTGGAACTACAAAACTTCCAACAGATTGTTTAAAACAATTAGTCATTTAATAGTCTTCAAGCAAATCACAAAAATAATTAGTCTTCATTTTGTAGATAGTTTTTTTTCCAGCAATTATCTACTGTTACAGAGTTTGTGGTCTAGGACAGCAGCAACTTCAGAATTAATATGTAATATAACACTGTATGCTAGAACATCTAGCCTAGAGATTCCAAAACTTTCTTGCTTATAGTGCCCTTAGTGTAATTTTCTCACTGTACCCCTATCAGTTCCCACACATGCTCCATAGCATCCCAAAGTCATTGAGACAGTTCGGTTTATTAAGTAGTAAAATATCCTACAGTGCCAGTGAAATTATTGTAATAACCTAGGTGTCAGTTTGGGAGCCACAGATCTAATCCACACTTTCAACTGACAGCTTTTCAAGAGGAACTGTAGCATACTCTTCTAAGTAGTATCACTTTAAAATAATTTTCTTACTCTAAAATCTTTTATGTTCCATAGATCTACAGAAATATTTTAGTTATTTCACAAAGTTTGGTAGGGTATTACTATCAAATTTTTATTTTTCAGTCATATAGAATTTCAAAAAAATAGTCAAACTGTCTTAATCTGAACAGTGCCACTAGTAATATGCTACTCTGGAGCGCCTTTTGGGGGTGAAGCAGAGATAGCTTATCTCATTGCACAATTTAAATGTGTATATGATTTCAAATTCTGGAAATGTCTACTTTTATCTCCGTCTTTCATCTATTAAGTCAAACTGTTCTAGAAATTGCCAACAAGGGACTAGGTTAAGTTCTTTTATTTCCTCAGTTTTACCACCAGAGCTGTGGTGGCGCAGTGGTTAGAATGCAGTATTACAGGCTAGCTCTGCCTTGATCCTCACTGGCTAAACACTGACTGAGCCTTCCAAGGTCGTAAGAGGATCCAGATTGTTGGGGGAAATATGCTGACTCTGTAAACCACTTAGAGAGGGCTGTGAAGCAGTATGTAAGTCGAAGTGCTATTGCTATTTACTTGTTTACTGTCTCCAGATAACCTTATCAATTTTAAGCAGCTGATGACTTGTGACTATCAATAAAACAATTTTCATATATGTAGAGTTACTTGTCATGGTTACCTTGACCAATATTTCACTTCCCAGGTAAGACTCAGCACTGTATCAGATAGATGATCATACCATGAGTCTGGTACAAGGTGGAAAACGTGTGGTGGGAGGGGAGGCGGGGGGGGGGAAATATGTCAGCGACATGCCCAATTTATGCCAGTAAATGAAGCAAGCTGAATTAATCCTACCTGAGGGCATTCAAAAAACCACGAATGAAGGTATTAACAATATAATTTATCTTTATATTATATTCTAGATACTTGGGATGCTTGTCAGCAGTACATTTGTACAAATGAGTACATTCATTCAACCCATATTCAACACATGTATAATGGTTGGGTACACACATCCTAAGGATATTTTAAAAACCATAATCAGTTGAATAAATAGTAATGGCTAGATCCACATATAGTGTGAAATCATAAACATATTTCACAAAGCACCATACTGAATTAATGTATTTAAGCCCAAACTAAACAAGATACATGGTTTAATGTACTGTGAAATCTGTTTTTACTGTATAGTGAAGCTGATGTCTGCGACATTGAAATGCAAGGTAAGTTTATTTGTAAGAGTATACACTAAGAAAATACCAATTTAAGTTTAAAGAAGCACTTACAAAAGATAATACTTACAGCACCTTTTTCAAACTTGGTATTCTCCAGAAATGTTAAGATTACAATTCCAAGAATTCACAGCCAACAATTCCAGAAGTCATCTACAATAATTCTTATTTAATACACTCCCTCATTAACCCATTACCCACCCCCAAAATTTTATTACTCGGATAATAGGAGCACAAAAATACCTACCAATTCTCCTGGGCCCAGGACACACACACATTCTCCTGTCACAACAAGAAGCCGCCAACATCCACAAAGCAGAAGCCCAGGAATAGCAAGGAACAGGAGAGATTATTAAAGGAGGAGGAAGAAGTCTCCAACATTGAAGGGGGACAGGAAAAAGAAAGACAGAAATACAAGCAGTTTGTTTGTAGTGACAAACATTAAGAAGCAACTTGCAGCATAGCCATTTCTTAACCAGCACTATCTAAGCTTTTTACAGCCGAACACAGAGCAGATTCTCAATCACACTTGCTATGCAACATAACATCCAGTTCACACAAGACTCATGTGCTATCAGCCAGCTCTGAAGAGCAACAGGCATATACATTGTTTTGAAACGAGACTGGAGGGATATTTTAATCTGCTAAGCACCAGCTTCAATGATTTGAAGCCACCATCAAAGGGTATACAGCTGCTCTGAACAAGCAATATAGAGTTTTCACTTTAGTATTTTCTACAAACCAAGATGCTCAGGATTTTTCCAGCTTCACTGATCTAACAGAGATTAGTAAACAAGCATACAGGACATATTCTGACCAGATTGACATTTAAATCAAAACCAAATGTCCATGCTAAACAAGTATGAGCAGTACTGAAAATAACAAGTATGCCTCAATCTTCCTGAATACATATGAACATCACAGAAAGGAGGCGGCTTCTTGGGTGAAAAACAGTTTATCACTACCGCTTCAACAATTTGGCGTTTTCAAAAATACCTTCTTACATATCCCAATTTTCCTTATTTGAATATTGGGGTCATCAAGCCATGGATTTATGGTCAATCCAGTTACAAGACATATATCCTATTCTGCAAGTTCCACAAAGTCCTTGCAAATTCATGAGATAGAAGGGGGTCAATCACAAACCCCGCAAGAGCACAGCAGCTGTTTAGCCGCAAAAGATAGGTTGTTCCTAGGATGAGGGCATTCTGTAGCACTATAGCAATAGCACTTAGACTTATATACCGCTTCATAGTGCTTTACAGCCCTCTCTAAGCGGTTTACAGAGTTAGCATATTGCCCCCAACAATCTGGGTCCTCATTTTACCCACCTCGGAAGGATGGAAGGCTGAGTCAACCTTGAGCCGGTGAGATTTGACCCGCCGAACTGCAGCTAGCAGTCAGCTGAAGTAGCCTGCAGTGCTGCACTCTAACCACTGCACCACCTCAGCTCTAACAGGGGATTAACTATATCTTTCCTAGGATTCTGTCAATCCTGTTAATTATTTTCCATATTGCAGCTAGTGGTTTAAAGAAAAAAAGGCTGCACAAGTAAGTTCTTCTGGATACAAGGCAGGAGGAAATAAACTAATTAGTTTATGCAATGATCTGCCAATCAGGTTAAAAGCTCTAATTATAGTAGGGTGTCCTCAGGGAGAAGGGCAGCATTTTTAAAGTATCATAAAAACCTCAAATAAAATGCTATCTTAAGTTTTGTTCTTTTGCATTCAAGAAAAAAAAGCAACATATGCCTCCTAACTTCAATATTATTAGTCATATAGAGGTATACAGCACAGCTCCAGCAGATGGAAATAGCTGGCTGCCTGTATTTGAGTTTGAAAGCTTAGAAAAGAATTGAGTGGGATTAGTACTGGGAGAAGTGAGCGGTAGAGAATACCACAGGCTATGAAGTGATGAGAAACTAGCAAAAAATTATATAGACCACAATATTGCTGTCTATGTGTGTGTGTGTGTATGTATATATGTATGTGTATATATATATATATATATATATGTGTGTGTGTGTGTGTGTGTGTGTGTGTGTGTG
>QLTV01000582.1:1303208-1327314 GCA_003457575.1 Thermophis baileyi
AACTGGAAAAAAAAAAAAAAAAAAAAAAATCTGGATGAACACTGATTGGAATAACAAATTTTCTCTTTGCCGCCATCTGGATTTTTCTAGCTAAGGTCTGGGAGCCCCATATTATTCCTGTCACAACAGAATGTACAATATGTGATTCCAGAACAGTGAAGAATCTAAAATTTTGATATAAAATATAGTTCATAATGGTAAGAACAGTCACCACCAAAAAGTGATGAAAGATAATATTGATATTCTAATAGTTCTGTTGAATAAAGTTTCTCTTCAGGGAGATCTACGGAGATTAGGGTAAAAAAAGTCAAGATGGCAGCCACAATTTTACCTGTCTCTTTATGCACATTACAAAGCAGATTAAAAGGGGATGGGGCTTTGGTTGTGCATTTCTGGTTGTCATCTTGACTTTTTGAACACTGTTCTAGAGATGCCCTCTCTGTGACCAAAATTCATTAGGATACTCTTACAAGCTTTAGTAATTTAGTTATTACTTTTTTTTTCTGGATGGCTTAAAATTAAAACACAAACAATACAAAAAAGGTCAAAATAAATAAATAAGGCAACCATACAAATAATGCAAACACTAAAAACAATTAAAAACTCCTTTGGAGGAGACGGTGGATTGCTTTGTGTATTAGCAGAAATTCTGAACATCTCCCAGTTAAATATTGTTCATTGCAGTGTTAAGTTCATATGAAAGATTTTATTTGAACTTGTCTCTGTCTGGTAAATTTCATAAGCTGTGACAGAACTGGCATATTTTGAAAGATCAAATGCAGGGAAGGTAGAAGAAAGTAATCTGTTAACTGTGTATTAATGAATGAAATGAACTTAATGAAGGTTGTAGCAGGTTCTTTAAACAATTAAAATTATTAGAATGAAACCATTTTAGATTTCCAGTCTTCTGGTTTCTTCACTTACTGCTTCCCTTTTTAGGTTCATATTCATCTCTTCCATATTTGTATCTGAGTGGCCATGCACAGATCGCCCATGAATGTAATACCCAAAACATCTCTCCGACAATAGGAAAACTGAAATCTGCAATATGAGAAAAGTAAAATGGAGCGTTTTAGTATACATTCAGATAACAAGAAGAACAATTCTGCTCACCACTGCATTTTGTAAATGTATTACTGTATGTCATCACTCCTATGCTACAGAGAATAAGCAACTGTATATTTGGAAGCCAGGATATTTTTTAATTTTGAAGCATCTTTGAAATTGTATGTGTGATCATGAGACCTTTCCTTGCATGAGGCTATATCAGTAGGAACAACTTCTTTATTGGACTGGAATGCAGCACAAACTTAGCAACAACTACACTAGGTGGAATGAGTTTCGTTAAATATTCAAATGGCATTACACTGGGCATTAAAATAAGAAAAGTGAAAATCAGTCCTTTGTCTCTCTGGCTCACATCTGAATTCAGACACTTGAAAAATGGAATTCTGATTTTTTTCAGAATATCATCAGAAGCTTTCCCATGGATGGGACTTTTTTACAGGTCTACATCAGTAAAATTATAAAGAAATAAAACCCATACGGGTTTTAGTAAAAAACAACATCAGGAAGTTGTTTGAAAAAGTAGTTTGGGATTTAAATTATTAGTATATTAACTATAGATATATTGACAAAGCATGTCATTTCAAATATAATTTTGAAATGTCTGAATATGAGCAGCCTTTTTGAAGATAGGCACTATTTGGAAGTATAAAATACTTACATTGCTCATGCAGCATAAATCAACAAACTGTCTGATCTTATCTTCGATAAATCTTTCATAAATGACAGAAAAATATACCACCTGTGAAAAATCAGATTTACTAGTAAGTTAAAAAAAGAAAGTGTTTGTTTTTCTATTTTAGCCAGTAAGATACACTGATTAAGATGTCAGACCAGGCTGGGGCAACCCAGGTTCAAACTGAAAGCTCACTGGTGACTGGCCCAGCTACTTCCTCTCAATTCTATCCGCCCTACAAGTTTGTTATTTTGGAGAAAAAAATTAGTAGAGTACTATATATTGTTTCACTTCCATAAGGAAAGGCAAAACACAAATCTAACAACAATTAAATAGGCATTGCCATGAGACTGGTTTGCAGAACTGAAGAGATTTTCAACTCTGTCAATTCCATAATAACCAACCAAGCACCTAAGCAAACAAATACGTTCCAGAATGAAGGAGGAACTAGCATGGAATTTTCGGATTCCCAATTATTTTTGGGTTGGAATGCCCAGGTAGATGCAGACTGTCTTCCTCCAGCCCAGTCTGGTTAATGAGCTACAAGCAAGACAGCCAATATGAACATTTACAAATGTGGTCTTTCTCTCTCTGAGTCTTCTAGATAGGTAGGCCCTTTGACCTTCAGTGATGTTCCTTTCTGTAGACAAAATATGATAGAATGAATAGCAATAGCAATAGCACTTAGACTTATATACCGCTTCATAGTGCTTTACAGCCCTCTCTAAGCAGTTTACAGAGTCAGCATATTGCCCCCAGCAATCTGGGTCCTCATTTTACCCACCTCGGAAGGATGGAAGGCTGAGTCAACCTTGAGCCGGTGAGATTTGAACTGCCGAACTGCAGCTAGCAGTCAGCTGAAGTAGCCTGTAGTACTGCACTCTAACCACTGCGCCACCTTGGCTCTTTCATAGACTTCAGCTTAAAACATATTAGAATTTTTCCATTTTATTTCCATTTTATGGAAATAAATTTCAATACCAGTAAATGTTTTATTTCCAATAAAATCAAAGAAGTTACATATAATATTCATTAATGAGTTTTCCAAGAGGGGGCTCTTAATTCATGTATACTTGGGACTGATCACAATATATTAAGAAAACCAGATTCTGGTACATAGGTGCAAATCCTCCTTAGTTGTGGAAAGAGAGAGAAAGTCATTCTGTCACTGTTCTCTCATTATGAGAGAAGTCAGCATAATTATAACAATTTGCTATATTATCGTTTGAGATATATTTTCTATTTTGTACCTGAAAGTAATAAATGTCCATAAAGCCACTCCTGAAGAAAAACTTGAGAAACTGGGTTTTATCAATTTATTGTAGATATCTACAGTATGCTGATGACTCATACACAATAAAATCATTTAATGAATGTGAATCATCTGATGGGAAGGTAGTCACAATAAAATGATTTTATAAAGTTTTACCTGAATTACAGCAATCAATAGCCAAAGTACAGTGGATATACCATATCTCAAAATGCGGCTCCAGGGTGCTATGTAACTTTCAGGGTTTCTAGTTAGACCAGAAGATGAATCCATTAAGGCTAAGTTTGAAAATCCTACAACCTGTAAAGGTAACAAATTACAGTCATACCTCAGTATTCAACTGCTTCAAAACTCGTCAAATTCGGTACACCACATATTTTGAAGCAAAAATCCTGTCCGAGTACTCGAATCTTTCTCCTGGTACTCGTTGCGCAAGGTAGAACCTGCTAGCATTGGCTGCCTCATGACTCACTACTCCTTCCAGCCAAAATAAAGTTAAGTCACTTGCTTGGTAGCAGTTTTTAATATTTGTCATGCCCCTTGGAATGAAGCCCAGATGAGTACCAAGGTATCAATGTATCGATAAATTTTAAAAATATCTATTTACATTAGCAAAGATTTTCTAATGAATGAAGGCGAATATATGTGTCCCTGGATAATGTTGCAGGATGCAATCTGGGTCGGTCACCGGGACCAGAGATTTTGTCTTCCAAACTTTCGGGCTCGTGCTGGAGTCCATGTTCAGGGGACTTCTCTCTTAGCAGAGTGTGTGCTATTCTGTGTGTGGTATTTATAAGGTGCCTGTTGTATGCAGCTTTTTAGATGCTGATTGGGGTGTGTTGATGGCTGGCTTTTAAGTAATTGGCTGCCGTTTGCTTGTGCTCCAAGCGAACTTTACAATGCATAATTTGTCCTTGTATGTGTCCTTGTTCATTGCAGTGTGAGGGTACCAATGAGTTCGGGCCTCCTTTGACCGCTTGCGGTGTTCTTGTAATCTGGTGGTTAGCTTCCTCCCTGTCTGTCCTACATAGTCACAGGGACAATCCATGCAGGGGATTCAGGAGATTACATTGGAAATATTTCCCACCTCCAAGCGATCTTTACAATGCATAATTTGTCCTCCTATGGTAGCCTCTGGGTAGAGGCCCACTTGCAGTTCTCAGAAGATGTGTTCTACAGCTTCCGAAATGTTTTTGATGTATGGCAGGGTGTGCCACGTGGTTGGTCTTGTACCTTGTTTCTTCCTTTCTCTCCCCATTGTGTTGCACAGATATCTTGTCAGACACTGTCAACGCAGTGTACCCACAATCATTTGTCACAAGATGAACTAGTGGGCCTCTCACACTGCCCAGAGGCTACCATAGGAGGACAAATTATGCATTGTAAAGATCACTTGGAGGTGGGAGATACTTCCAATGTAATCTACCGAATCCCCTGCATGGATTGTCCCTGTAATTATGTAGGACAGACAGGGAGGAAGCTAACCACCAGATTACAAGAACACAAGCGAGTGGTCAGGCGAGGAGACCCGAACTCATTGGTAGTCTCACACTGCAATGAACAAGGACACACATTCAGCTTTTCAGCTACTAAGATTGCTGGACAACCAGGCACAAAAACAGCCAGGGAAGTGATTGAAGCCTGGGAAACAGGCCCCTCGTCAGTCAACAGCAGTGCTGATTTACCACCAGCATATCATATACTTAGAAGGCAAGGGTTAGGCAGCATAAGCAAATGACAGCCAACGACTTAAAAGCCAGCCATCAACACACCCCAATCAGCATCTAAAAGGCTGCATACAACAGGCACAGGGGTGAAATCCAGCAGGTTCTGGAGAACCGGTAGCGGAAAATTTGAGTAGTTCGGAGAACCGGCAAATACCATCTCTGGCTGGCCCCAGAGTGGGGTGGGAATAGAGATTTTGCAGTATCCTTCCCCTGCCCCGCCCACCAAGCCACACCACACCACGCCCACCAAGCCACACCCACAGAACCGGTAGTTAAAAAATTAGGATCTCACCACTGAACAGGCACCATATAAATACCACACACAGAACAGCACACACACTGCTAGAGAGAAGTCCCTTGAAGATGGGCTCCAGCACAAGTCCGAAAGCTCGGAAGACAAAACCTCTGGTCTCAGTGACCGATCCAGATTGGATCCTGCAAGATTTTCTAAGTTGTCTAGATGATCACTTTCAATTTTTGAATATACTTCAGCGAGCACAAAACAGCAAGTAATATTTCGTCAATATAATTTTTTCCTTTAAATAATACTAGCCCTTTAGGTGAGTGTGGAGATCTTATTTCTCCAGATGTTACTAAGTTACTATTCTAAGTCAGAATGGCCTACAGGAAGAGTTGCTGGAGCTAATTCATCACAGCTCTGGCTTTAGGGTACAGGAAAGCTTGCAATAATAATGTAAATGGTACTTGATTAGAGTAGTAAAGTCAGAAGATAATACTTATCAGTTGAAAAACTTATACTGGAGCTTTTAAACATTTGTTACCATTCCTGTCCAAAGACAGCTAGTGTTTATTTTTTATTTTTTTGCTGTGTTGATACTTAGCAAAAATTAAAACCAACTTGAAATAATATTAGACTTGGAATTTTATAATTCACATGAATAACCCTGCATTCTTCAGTTGTTTGTTTCACTTTCTGCTTTATATATTTGAGTTGGCAGCCAAAATTTAAACCTGCAGAAGGAAATGGCAGCTTGAATATAAATCGAAGCTCTAGTCTCCTAGAGTGTATTATGAAATAATATACTCATCTTTCTCTTATTTTAGTTACATGCATAAACAAATTTGTTCTTATCTATGTCTCATATAAAAAGTATGCATCAGCTAACTTTTATTCTGCTAGAAAATCTATTTTCTTTTCATTGTATCTTGAACAGATTCAAGACCAGGAACACACAGATAATATAAGGGCTTTGAATGAAAATAATATAAACTTAAAAGCATGTTGTTCTCCCAGACACTGGATTACCTGATTTGACCTCCCTTGCCTGATTTATTCAATATTTGACCCTGGCCCAACCATGAATAAAATTACACTAAAAAGGCCCCAGGATGCCCTTCCAGTCTTTCAAATATGCTCTGAGCCTCTGAATAGCTGTTGATTTTAGTACGATAATGGAAGTAACAGAATGGAATTTGCATGTCTGACAAATAAGCACATCTATTCTTTTGCTATATTGTCAAAAAAAAAATTATGTCCAGAGAAAAAGCCATTAACCTGTTTGTCTTAGGAAATGAGGTAGTAATAAATCAATCATATTTCAATCCAAACAGCATCTGCTCCTATTCGATGGGAGATCGTTCTTGGCAGTAGCCTGACTTCATTTATTGTATTTTATTGTATTGTGGCCATTCAGTACGTGGCTATAAAAGTATAGAAGAAGTTGATACAGCTTTGGTTTGCTGAATATTACTGCATAATAAAGGGAATTGTCAGGAAGCTATCATCCATGTTGGATAGAATTAGACAGCAATTGAAAACAAAAGTTCAAACTTAGCAAAAGCATCAAAGAAGCTTTTCCATCATTAAGACTCAGCCAAGATGCACCCAAAGTATGTATGGCAGCTCCTGAAACCTGCTCCTGATGAATTCTTCCAATGGTTCCTGAATTATGATTAAGACTTGTAAAACTGTAAATGTGGCCTGGATGGGTATATATAAATAGACACTACTAATAATTTTTGATGTTGAATGTAAAAGAAAAAAACCCTAAATCTTAAGTGACTGAATAATTAGTAATTCCAGTGCTCACATTTCTCATGTTAGGCTGCTCTTGATCATTCAACATTGCCCTTTGTTTAGAATAATCACTGACAATATGGAGTTAATCTATGGCAATAAAACTAAAAAAAACCCTTGCTTACCAACAATCATTACACTAACAAGTAGGAAAGAAAATGAAAAAAAGATTCTCTTCTTTTGTATGATACCTTAGGAGCCCTGGTGGCGCAGTGGTTAAATGCAGTATTGCAGACAAACTCTGCCCACAGCCTGGAGTTTGATCCTGACAGGGCTCAAGGTTGGGACTCAGCCTTCCATCCTTCCAAGGCTGGTAAAATGAGGACCCAGATTCTTGGAGGCAATACAGTAGAACCTCTGGTCATGACCATAATTCGTTCCATAACTTTGGTCGCAAACTGATTTGGTCGTGACCCGAACCTAATTTTGGAAATTTGGCGCTTACAAAAAAAAAATGGAGCGGAAGGGGAAATTGGCCGTGAAAGAAAAAAAAAATTGTGAATTCTTTGGTTGGAACCCAATTTGGTCGTGGTCAGAAGCGTTCGTGACCAGAGGTTCTACTGTATGCTGACATTATAAACCACCCAGAGTGCTATAAAGCACTATGAAGCAGTATATAAGTCTAAAGTGCTACTGCTATTTCTCAAATTATGAAGTGAGGTGGTGGTTTCGATTTCTTTAAATTTTCCAAAAAGGCATAAAAATGGCCATAAAACATCAAGCAAGGAAGAACATAAACATAAGGATTCCTACTCTGGTAAGAAACTCTTCTGTATTTCTCTTTGTCTGCTTCTCTTTATCCCAAAGGAGCTAAACCATCTTCCAGTGCACCAAGTGGACAAAAGCAGCCAATTTGCACAAGAAGGAAACTTTTTCTCCATCTGTTTCTCTTCTTCCGGAACCAGAAATCCTTTTTCTTCTTACAAATAGTTATCTTTATCCTATTTTCCTGAGTTGTTGTATCTGCAAATCTCTTTGATTTCTTTGCTGTAACAAGACACCTTTGTTTTCATTTTTGCTGTATGTCCTTCCAGACTACGTACCATTAATATGAACTTCTCAAAATTGTGTTTTCTGCTTTCTTTGACTTCACCCTTGTCTTTCTCTCATAAAACTGAGAATTACATTCCTGATAGACTGTTAGTGACTATTTGTTTTGTATGCAACTGGCTTCATATATACTTAATGTTACTGCTTTGATTATTATGTATGCAGTAATTTCATTGTTGGATGTCCAGATTGCATAAGTCAGTTTAAGGATGTTCAAAACTGGTATTTTAGGAGGCCCAGTTTGTGACAACTACTGTATTATAAATGTGATTTTTTTTCATTACTCAATTTTCATGACCCAATTATGTCTTGGAACATTGAAAATAAATAAATAAATGTCACCTCTAAAAAGAAGAGAACAGCAAGCACTTGGAAGAGAGGATTTATTTTCCTAATGGTCTGAATTTCATTCCACTCATTTGCTATGAAGTATGTTCTCCATATGCTGACTGGTGCAGAAACACTTCTTATACCATTTTCTCCTATGAAGAAGAAACGTACGTTAAAGATCTAATTTTGGCCTCAATGACACAAACACCACTAGTTTGATTACATTAGATTATGTAATTAGATTATATAAAATTAATATCAAACATATCATAGATGTTTAATGAAATTAAATAACCTCATGCATTTTTGTTCCTCTCCCTGGTCTAGAGCTAAAGTGGCGCAGTGGTTAGAGTGCAGCACTACAGGCTACTTCAGCTGACTGCTAGCTGCAGTTCGGCAGTTCAAATCTCACCGGCTCAAGGTTGACTCAGCCTTCCATCCTTCCGAGGTTGGTAAAATGAGGACCCAGATTGTTGGGGGCAATATGCTGACTCTGTAAACCGCTTAGAGAGGGCTGTAAAGCACTGTAAAGCGGTATATAAGTCTAAGTGCTATTGCTATTGCTATTTTATATAATCCAGTATAGAAATGTTGAAGATTTGGGTATGCACTCATTACTTATCCAAAAACTGTATAATGGATTTTACATGTTAACCATATGGACAGTACCACAGCATGAAAAGAATGTGTACAGTTACTTCATATATAATATGAGAACGAAGATATAGATGTTGTTACATACGTCTGTACAAAGTAAAGCTCTTCTTTATATAAGCATAGAATGCTTAGGATGAGATTTGCACCATTTCTGAAATCAGCAAGTTAATCAACCAAAGGAGAAACATTTTATACCTTCTACTGCCTTAAGAACTTTTCCTTTTGGACGCTCCCAATCGATGAAAAAGATATCTGTTGTAAGTTGGGAAACAAGCAGATGCAAAAAGTGCAGCGCCTAAAAATCATTAGATGAAATTAAAAAAAAAACCTTAAAATTATTGTCTTGGAAAAGAAGACAATTTTAGAAAAGCAACCATAACTTAGAATTACATGAAGAAAGGCATTTACACTGCCACCTATCAAATAATAATAAGAAAAGTCAAGTCTAATACCTCTGCCTCCTATTGCCATCAACAGAAATTGCATGTTTTACATGATGGATGACTTGGAAATTCCCTATGCAATCCCAATCAGATCGCAGAATTACAAAATGCATGAATTAGAAGGGAGTTTGTAGGTCATCTTTTCCAAGCCTTCCAATAAATCATCCCTGATTGGCTAGTGATGCAGCTCCATTTGAAAGCTTCCAATAAACAGAAGTCCAGTACCGTTTTGGACAGACTGTTTCATTTAGCAGCTTTTTCCAGTAGGAAATTCCCAGTAATAACACAATTCCTAGTGTATTTATTCAGGTGTAAGTTTCACTGAATTTAAATTCTGCAGTTCTAAAGAACACAATTTTTAAATCCTTGTAAAAAGTTATCTGGGTTTTTTCCCCTACCTATAAGTGCTGAATTATATATAGAATCTTTATGCTTCACTGATGTATGCATATGTACTATACTTTCAAATACTTATAGACTGATTAAAAAACCCAAGCGTTTTCAAATAGAAAAAGCATATGCTTTTGTTTTTAGGGATATGGGGAGAAAGGCATGTTCTTCTTCAGTTACAACTATGATAGAATTCAGGCTTATTCTAAAGTTTTCTTCATGCACGTATTACGTCTGACTTAGGGCAGGCCCAAAAGCAATTTCATGTCCCCACTGAAAATTAAGAAGTAAGCACGAGTGACTTTTCAACTAGACTTCAAAAATACATTTAGCAAGAATTGTTGCATCAGCTATCAGGTTCTTACTTTGAATTTTAACCTAGTGAACACTAATAAGAAAGTAGTATTCCAAAAAAGAAGCTACTATTAAAGCTTCCCCCCCCCCTTCAGACAATAATGAATGCAAACTGTTTCCAAAGTGACAGTGATAAATCGTAGCACTTTATATTTTTAGAAATCAAAAGGGCATATATTTACCTTCAGAACAAAAGCACATCCAACGTAAGAAATGAACTTATCTTCTTGACTTGGCTGAGGTAGTAAAACAGAGACAAACTGCTGTGCCTGAAGAGCAAGAAACTCTGTTATTCCAAACAGGATATAATACAATTATGCTTGTTTAATCATACTAGCTTGTATATTACTTACAGAATAGCAAAATACTGCAAATAGCAATACTTACAGAATTGCAAAAGGTAATGAACTTGAAAGCAAAATAGGATAGGCACCAACTAGATCTATTATTTTTTTCAAGTGCACTTAGAGGGGAGAAACTAATGAAAAAGCATCAGAGAAAACAAAAAGATCATTTAACATGCAGAACTTGCCTGAACTGTCTGATCAGAAAAGGCAAAAGAGAAAGTAGAACATATAAATATTCAGATGTCTTGTAATTATACAGAACTGTTTATTCATTTACAAAAAAGGGAAAAAACTTACTTTAAAAAATATAAGCCAATAAATCCCTGTTCCCACTGTGATGATGAAGAAAACATTTGCAAGGTCTCCGGCATAGAAAAGCAGAAACTTCGTAACTGTCTAAAATATAAAATTATGTTTTTGTAAGATGCAGTGGAGTGACTTTTTCCCTCCAGAGGAAATGATCAGAAAAGCGACTTCTAAACAGCTGCACTACATATCAAAAGACTTGACATGCAGAGGCTTCACATGCAGGAAAAGTTCAGATTTTGCAGAAATGGATAAATTAATTTCTTTGATTAGAGAAAAGATATTATCTACTTTTATTACTGACTGGAAGCCTCTTATAAAATATTTGTATAATAATGAAAACTCCTTTTCTGTCACTGATTGCATTCCCTATTATCAACTAAAGTGAACTGAAGAACTTTCTTGGATGAGAAGCGAAACATCTTCAGAGAAAAACAAGACAGTCCAGTTGCCTCTTGAAAAAGCACCTTTGGAACAACCATGACCAGGATGTCTGAGAATCTCCATAGACAATGAAAAAAATGAACTTGTGATTTATGGTTTTGATGATTAGATGGAATAGATCCGTGATGGCGAACCTATGGCACGCGTGCCACAAGTGGCACGTGGAGCCATATCGGTGGGCACGGAAGCTCACGCCGGCCAGCTGATTTTCGGGCCTTCTGGGCCCACTGGGAGTCGGGAAACAGGCTGTTTCCAGCCTCCGGAGGGGGTGGGGAAGGCCCGTTTTTTGCTCTCCCCAAGCTCCAGAGCCTTTCTAGGAGCCTGGGGAGGGCAAAAACGGCCTTCCCCACCCTCCCCGGAGGCCCTCCGGAGGCCGGAAACGTTCCATTTGCCGACTTCCGGTTGGACCGAAAGTCCCATATTTTTGCTCTCCCCAGGCTTCAGTGCCTCTCTAGGAGCCTGGGGAGGGTGAAAACAGCCTCCCCCCCCCCGAGGCCCTCTGGAGGCCAGAAATGGCCTGTTTCCTAACTTGAAACATTTCCGGCCTCCAGAGGGCCTCCGGGGGGTGGGGAAGGCCGTTTTTGCCCTCCCTAGGCTCCTAGAAAGGCTCTGAAGCCTGGGGAGAGCAAAAAACCGGGACTTCCAGTCCAACCGGAAGTTGGCAAACGGGCCATTTTCTGCCTCTGGAGGGCCTCCGGGGGGGGGTGGGGAAGGCCGTTTTCACCCTCCCCAGGCTCCTAGAAAGGCTCTGAAGCCTGGTGAGCGAGAAAAACGGGCGTGCCATCGCCTGCCGGGAGCGGGGGGGGGGGTTGTCATGCGCTCATGCGTGGGGGGCATGGAATTATGGGTGTGGGCATGCGCGCGCCCCACCTGCGCTCCACCTTTTGGCACGTGAACCAAAAATGGTTCGCCATCACTGGAATAGATTACAGAAAGGAAAGTATTATGATGTAACTTTAGAGAGAGGTCAAAATATACCGTATTTTTCGGAGTATAAGACGCACCTTTTTACTCCCAAAGAGGGTGAAAACTTGGGTGCGTCTTATACACTGAATGTAGCCCCACCCAGCCACCCCCACCCTTTGGCCTCTGCCTCCCAGCATTTTACCTCCTTGCAGCAAACATTGTAGAGCCTGATTAGCAGAAGCAATTGATTATCGGCCTCCCGACCATCAGCTGAGAGGCTGCAGGCAGGCCCACCTGCTAAAATGAAAGTGAAACTAGAACTGCAAGGAGGTAACTTGCTGGGAAGCAGAGGCAGCATTTTATTTTCTTGTGAAAATCAGACTGCTGAAACTGGATGCAAGGAGGTAAGTCAATAACTATAAATGTCTATAGAATGTTCAAATTATTAGACTTATTTTTAAAGACTGCTTTATTATTGTTCTAGACAACTTAACAAAATGAAGAAGCTTTTTAAAATAAATGCTTGATCTGAAGAGGCCCAGTGCTATTGTATCTTCTTTTAAATAGCAGAGAATAATGTATACTTCAAGAAAGCCACATCAATTTTAATAGCATCTGTACAAGTAATAATCTGAAATGTAACAGTGTCCTGTTTTAGTATTAAGATAAGGCAGCTGAGGTAAACCCTGGCTTAGTCATGTTTGGAGTAGATCTATTTAAATAATTGGGAGGAGTTAGTGTGACTACATTTAAGAAAACTTTCTGGCATTAATATATTGCCATAATGTACATTTCTCCATTTCTTTGCTATTTCTATGGGTCAGGCACACATGCACAGAAATACACAGCAAACAGTGTATATCATCTGTACTGTTTGCTGTTTGCTGGGAGGCAAATTGCTGGGAAGCAGAGGCAGATTTTTTCCCCCTTGTTTTCCTCCCCCAAAACTAAGGTGCGTCTTATACTCCGAAAAATACGGTATTTGTACTTAATTGCTATGCTGTGAAAAGTATCAGAAGCCACTTCTTTATATTTTTTTCCTTTCTTTTCTACTTGTCTTTAACTTTTTTTCCCCTTTTCTTGCATGTTTTGCTTTCTCGTTTCTCCTTTTAGTTTGTGTTAGCTTTTAGGTTCTTATTTAAAAGTTTTAATAAAAATTATACTTGAACAAATATGTAGGGGCTTCACAGTTGATTTTTGAAAGAATCTATAGGAGAGATAACAATTCAGCACCCAAATGTGGAAGTGTATTTAGGAAATAGTTTTCCATATTTCTTACTATTCAAATAAGCCAACATAAGGCATGGATATAATACTGTGCTGCTCTTACTGTATTGTCATTAACAGTGGGTTGAAAGAATGCAGGAATAAGGCCACACTACCACAAAGAATAAATATATTCTTTACTAAAATGAGATTTAGTATCCCAGGTTATTTGGAAATAAACCTTGTTATGCAGGACATAGAGGGCTCCTTCCATTCAGAGATGAGTAATTAAAAGAACCCTTCTGCTGTTTTTCATGAAATGTACTATTGCACATACATGCTAGGATTGCAGTTTTACATACACGCTATATTGACACTGGAGTCTCCAGTTTGATGCTGTTAAGTGCTTACATTCCTTAAAGTTGTAATCCTGGCATAAATGTGCATCATAAAATATAACTAAACTGAATAGGATTTATTTTCACTAAGTGTGATCATAACATCAGTGTGATACAGTACCAAAGTGTTATGTTTAACCAGGTCAGCTTTATGTTGCAAGAAAGTGTCCTAACATATACAACTAACTAATACTAGATAAACTAAGACATCCAACTGTTCATACCTGTAAATCAATCATGGCGCTTCCTATACGCCTTTTCCAGCCAGCAGTCTTGAGAAGGGACCATAGAACTGCCAGGCCACCCAGAACACCTAGTGCTATCTGCAGGAACAAGTAAGCAAATCATATGGCTTTGCCTATGGAAATGAGCAGACAAGTTCCAAAGAGATTAAAGTTTGGCGGGAAGAGAATGCTTACATCGGTGTGAATGAGCGCCTCTGACTGGTTCATTTCATAGTCGACTGAGAAGGAAACCTAAGCAATGAAATTGTTAGAATGTTAAAAGAATAATTTCACAAATTAAATCACCTGTACTTGATCACCACCATCCACATAACATTATGGATCATAAAATATAATTACTTTAAATAAAATGTACATCGTTGACTTCTCATCTATTTGCTAAGCTAGTCTTCAGATTTTGGCACAAGAATATCATAACAGCACAGACAAAGTGGATGGTGTCAGAAAAATAGTGGCTACAAAATGGAAATTTGAACCAGTCACTGGTAAGGAATATTCAAAACAGCCTGGCTTTATATGCAAAACTGGTACTGAGAGATTGTTTTTTAAAAAAGTAATACATAATAGAATGAAGGAAGTGCTAACTCAGTGACTCTTGTCTACAGAAAAAAAAAATCTGGGAATGGAAAATTGAGGCACAAAATATCATCACCACAGACTATTGGGCATGCTGTTCTTATATGTCACCCAGAGTCACATTTGTGAGATGGATGGCTAGATATTAAGCACAATTATGGGAGAAATAAGAGACTAAGAAATTGATCAATGTTTAAATAAATGAGAACGGAGATTTCGTGAGGATGCACCAGTCTGTAATTATTCATTTAAATGGCCATTCAGTAAACTGGGTTAAAGAGGCAAGAGCTTAGTTCTTTCTACTAAGCTCTGACTTAAAAATATGTAAAATGTTCTTTTCACTTATTGTTAAATCTTTATAATAATCAATACCCAGGGCTTTCCAGTTTATTAAGTTAGTGGAATTGTTGATTATTCAATAGCATCTATCTTGGTTATGCCTGGCTAAGCTACTGTTAAATGTAGCTGAGAGGCAGGGAAGAGCTTACCATTATATTCTCAGCATTAGGATTCTGGATGAGAACATCACTGTAGGAAATTGTTATCAGAGGTGGATAGATGGCTCCCCTTTGAGTGTTCCGCACAAGACGAATGCTGCAAAAAGGAACGCAATGGAGCATTAGCTAGAAAATCGCAATTGGCACCATTGGAAGTAAGGTAACAACTGTGTAATGTGTAATCTCTTTACAGACCGTGCACCCAGTTCTGTTTTGTTTAAACTTACTTTCTTTTTCACTATCTGTAATGTGCCTAGCATTTCTTTTTTTAAACAATCTCATTCTTTTTAACTCCCAGAACTTTTGTTACAGAACTATGCTTAAATATGGTTATTCACTATAATAAAAGGTATTATTATTACTGTTAATGGAAAACAGGCAAAGGCAGAGACTGGGAAGAAAAGGTGACATGGGGTATAGATCACAGAAGAGGGCAGAAGAAAGGAATGTGGTGCATTGGTCTTGTCCTACTTATTTGGAAAAGCCTCTCTAGATTTTGTCTTGGATGAAATTCAGAAGAACTGAAATATTCTGTTTCTAGGTTAGCAAAACTGCAATCTACTTAGCTAAACTTCCTGGCCATGGTGTGTTTGTTTGGGGTTAAAACAAACGTATTTCAGTTTGTGTACATCCTTCTACAAAATACAGATTATAAAATTAAGACAATACACTGGTCCCATCTCTCATCAAAAGCAATTACTTTTATCAATGACTGATGGCTATACTGTAGCAAGTCAAATATGAAATTAGCTTTTGCTTTGCAGTCCAAGTATGAATCATAGAATTTTTAAAGCTACTTTCCATTTCACTGTTTAAGGTAGCAAGTTCCCTCTTCAAGAGTACAATTTACCGTAATAACTTCCTGAAATTTTCATTTAGACTCATATTAATAATATAGACAAAATATTTGTTTGAACTGAGAATGTAATCGTCAGCATGTGATGGACCATTTTTAATCTATGATCATACTCTATGTAGAAAGAGCAGGACAAATTCCAATGAATTCAACAGAGCTCCCATTTGAGCAGATATGTGGGGGGGTTTAATGGTTGGAGGGCATTGGGCCATCTTATTTTTGTGCAGTTTTTTTTCTCACCGCAAACTAGTATGTTGGATCAAAGAAAATTCAAATTTGAATTTGGGAATTTACAACTGGGAAGCAACCTATTCAAACTTTATATAACCTTACCTTATTGCTATTTTACTAGCAATTCGGATTACTTTTGGCTGGCTTTCTAAGTCATTTTCTCGTCCACTTAAGGTATCCACCAATAATATACGCCGTGTCAAAAACCAGTTATTCACATTACTGCCTTTGAAAAACATGCAAAATTACAACTTTAGACAAAAAACTTTTAGATAATTACTGAAAGAGAAGGAAAAATAAGGAAATCGTCATTATTTATCACTAATATAGAACAATGATAACAATGATATAAATCATGTTGAATAACTTTCAGTTGTTCCATATTATTAAATATATTTTAATATATTTACTTTTAAAACTAAAATAACAACTGAAGTTACTTCAGGAGCACATGTAATGCACACTTTTCCTTCTCCCCTAGCATAGCTGCCCTAAGACTGAATTTCTGATTCTTTTTTAATTAACTATAGTTAACTTTATGTCCAAACCCAGATAAACTGTGGCTGGCCTTATAGTTTACTGAAAACAACTCAATTTCAAACAATCATTTACAAACTGGGCTTCTTCAATAACATTGTTAAATTAATCAGGGCGTAAGTATAAAGCTTCAGTTAACTGAAAACCGAATGAACACTTCTATCCTCCTATTGATAGAGCTGCCTGAAAAGAGAAGGAATAGGGAGATTTAAGCCTGATTCTTGTTCACTTAATACCAAATTAGGATTTTGTGTTTTATTCAAATGAGGCCATTGTGTATGAATGAGGTTTAGAGTGCCAGTAGAGTTACTGATAAATAGTAGCAATAATTTTGAAGAACAAGAAAATGAAATCATACATTACACCTACTTTTTATCTGTCGAATCACTGAGATATGTCAACAGAATATTCTTACCTTGGTTCACAAATATTTCATTATACTTAAGATTCACATTTAACACTGGCACAGCCCAAAGGTATTGCTGTCCATCTTCTTCATCGTGATATTTGAGGAATATATCATAAAACACGGGTTCAGCATTATCCTTTAAAATTTTGGAAACTGAAATTGTACACTGTATCAAAAGAGCAAATGAACGTGTAATGTGTTTTTACTAACATCCAAGAAAACTCAAAAATGGAAAACATTTTAAGGAAAAAGCCTTCCCCTTAAAACATGTTCCTTATTATTTTGAAGCAAACAGAATGACAGAACAAAGGCAAGCTCTGTAACTTTTCCATATGGGAGAATTCAGGGTGTACAGTCAATTTGCTAAAAAGGCACTTTTCTGTCATAGTGGATGGATGACAACAGCCTCACCCTCTTCACACAATATTACATTTTATCCAAGTATTTTTTTTGTACCGTCAGAGAAGAATATTTGTAGCTCAGGGTTGAAATGAGGGGTCCTTGGTGCTCTCTGAGCTTGGTTGTTTTCTTGCAGACATTTCATTATCATGCACTGATGATGTTACCTAGTCTGGGCAATGAAACATCTGCAAGAAAACAACCAAGCTCAGAGAGCACAAAGGACACCTTATTTTTTGTAATCAAGGAACCCTTGATAATTTGCAAAACTTCAACAAGGGGTTCCCCCAAGTCCCCTTCAATCCACTCCTGGGAAGATTTATCCATTGGGAAAGGTAGTCTTTGTTTCTGCACTGTTTCTAATGCTACAGTAATGCTAGTGAGATACTGCAAATACAACTGTCCACAGCAATTCAGATATGATTTATATAATAGCATTACGATACATTTTTATGTTTAATGCCCCATCTAGTGAGCTGTAGAACAGAATCATTAACATTTTCACTGAGTTAAATATCTTAAATATTTAAAAATGTGAGTTGTTTTTTAAAAAAAAAAATATCAGTAGGTTTATAATAGTGATGTTCCTGTTTCAGTATTTTAAGTATTTTATAGTTATTTCAGTATTTTATAGTTAAGTAAAAATATGAGGAAAAATAAAACAAAGAAAAGGAGAAAGGCATAGAATAATACAATTGCATACATAGCAGGGTAATGTTAACATGCCTATGTTAATACTTTAAAAAAAAAGAATGTTGTTATTTGTGTTGGGTAGGTTTTACACTGAGATGAGGATTAAAGTAAAAATTCAAAACAGATTTAATATGATTAAAATAAATATTAAAAAATAATTTAAAAAATAGAAAAAATTGTCTATAAGGAAAAGCATTCAAGCAGCTACTGTCTTTTATTCTCCCCACTCTTTTTCTCTAAGTACTACTTAAGTATTTTTATACTATGCCTTATACTTCCACAATCATTACTCATTTCTGTTTAGATAATTTTAATTTAAAAAAATCAACAGGACAACCCTCAAATTTAACACTCAATGAATTGTTGATTGTGTTTTTGTGTGCACTTTCAGGTAGTACTGATTTTTCATGCCTTGCTGATTCTAAAAAGCCCTTTTATTCTAATATATTTGGAGTTCAGGCATGGCTTAAAAACCAATAACAACACCACATTCTGAACTGCAAAATACGCAGTATATTACCACTTCTTAGTTAAAATTATGCGATCTCCAAATGTAAAGTACCAGACTATTTTCAATTGTGTTCATAGTGTGACAATCCAGAAAGATCTTATTTCCGTCAGTGCATATGAGAGCATGGAACTTTACACAAGAACAGCACAACAATTGGACATTATTTTGTTCTCTAGCCTTAATTAATGTGTATGTTATGAATCTTAAAAACAAAACAAAACTATGCTTACCTTTTGTTGGTAGGTTGTTCCAAACTTATAAGCAGCATTCAGCCTAATTAATGTGTCTGGACAAAGCTGTTTTTTAAAAGAAAATATTTAGCATTCTTCATTATAATATTCTCAGGTTTTTAAATAAATGTTACATTCATTCCTTTAAAAAAAAAGGTAGAGTAGTTACGCTTACACGAAGACAAAATGCAGTCCTTGCCACTTTGGATTTTTAATTGATATGAAGCACTACAGGTAATCTTTGACTTATGACCATAATTGAGCCTGTGACAAGTCGTGACAGCCATCAAGGGGATCATCATGGGACTGCCCCCAATTTTATGACCTTTTTTCTGACAGCCGTTAAACAGACACAGGGTTGAAAAGCGAACTGATTATTTGCTATGGGGTATTTCTTGCGGGAAACAAACAAGCAAACCTTAAATGTAGGCCAGTTGCCAAGCTCACAAATGCAGTTACATGATTGAATGTGTGTGGCTGTCAGAACTGTGTGTTTGGATCATAAGTACCTTTTGTGGGGTTCATTGTAAATTTGAATGGCCGCTAAGCTTGTAAATTGAGCACTAATTGCACCAGGGATATCAAAACTATCTTTATTGTAAAATTACATTAACAGTTTGAATGAATTTTTCTCCTCCTCTCCTTTTTACTCTCTGGAAAATTAGGGAGGGTCCCTTCTGAATTGCTTCCTATGCCCTGCACCTTCTGAGTTCTGGGATACCTTTTACATGATGGTTGCCGCCATCTGCAGCTCTTCCTCTTGTCTTCCAAGGTCATTTCCACATACCATTACAGGTAATCCTCAACTTAAAACCATTTGTTTAATGACTGTTTAACGTTATGATAGTGCTGAAAAAAAAGTGACTTATGACCGGTTCTCACACCTCTTACCACCACAGCATTCCTGTAGTCATGCAATCAAAATTTGAGGCTTGGCAACGGGCATGTATTTAGGATGGTTTTAGCACCCTGGGGTCACGTGGCCATTTGCAGACTTCTCAGGAGGCTTCTAACAAGCAAAATCAATGGGGAAAGCCAAATTCACTTAATAATCATGTGTTTGGTTTGATGACCACAGCAAAAAGATCATAAAATCAGATGCAACTTACTTAATGACAACTGAGTGACAGAAGTTCTGGTCTCATTTGTAGTCATAGGTTGAGAACTACCTGTACATTTTCCTACCAATGATTTCAGAAAGCTACACAAAGCTAGGCCTCCACACACTTTATATTCTGAGTCTATGCTGATGGGACTCAAAATGCAAACATGTGGATTCATAATTAGAAATGTAGCAATGATGTCATTGTCTCCATGGAACTGCTTCTGACTCTAGAATAGACTAAAACAGATTCTTCCCAGGGGTGAAATCCAGCAGGTTCTGACAGGTTCTGGAGAACCGGCAGCGGAAATTTTGAGTAGTTCGGAGAACCGGAAAATACCACCTCTGGCTGGCCCCAGAGTGGAGAGGGAATGGGGATTTTGCAATATCTTTCCCCTGCCACGCCCACCAAGCCACACCACGCCCACCAAGCCATGCCTACAGAACTGGTAGTAAAAATTTTTGGATTTCACCACTGATTCTTCCCCATCCTACTTCTTGGACACCCCTGTATCTGCTTGGGAGGACTCTTGAGCTCTCTGAGAAATATGCAGGAGTGGTGATGGGAGAAGGAAAGCAAATGGAAGTTCACTTATGTAACGTTACATCTAGTCCTGTTTAAATTCATTCAAAGCCTTTTTTTAACCATGACAAATTTGTTCTACTAGATTTCAATAGACAGGTTTGACTAAATCTGATCCTATATTCCTAACCCAAATTAATACAAGGTGATATACTCTTCCCTTACCTGTAAAAGACCATCTTCTAAATGTTGCCATTTCAGAAAATTTCCCATTGCATCGTATGAAGCTGCAATAAAATTTAATTTTACATCCTGTAAAAAAAAAAAAAGGTGCTTTCAAGATCTAGATTCTTGCATCTTAGGCACATCTTTTACGCAAGATCAAAAAGAAAATCAGAATGTTATTAATATTTCATGTTGTGATTTACAACTGTATAAGAAAAACTATCATAAGAATTAAGTACTAAATGTAAATTCCTACCACTCCACTTACTGTGTAAGGTCACCATATGGAAACATTATCATGGAGAGGCAAAAGTTACTTCCTTATTCTAAAAATATGAAAAGGAATAATGGCCATATTTTAATATAAAGAAGTGTTACAACTTACCAATGTAGACCTGCAGCTATAAAATAGAACTCTCTCAGCAAAACAGATAACATGGGGATATATTAACTTTTAGATCTTAATTAAATGCATGATTATTCATTTATATTATATTTATATTATATTTGTATAATATGCATATATATTATTATAAATTAATGTCTGCCTATCATAGGTACGCTTGAAAATTCTCCCTCTTGCCTAAAATGTTTCCAAGAAAAAAAGTCAAAACCCAACAATAAAACTTATATACGTCTGTGAAGTAAATGAAATTAGTTTATGTAAAATTAAATCCTAATAAATAAGCTGTTTTGACCCAGCATAGGTGTTTATTTCCCATTTCTCCTTCAAATAATGAATACCTGAAAATAAAAACATCTTGGTCATTTCAAATTATATGAAGAGCTCCAATATAACTGTTAAATAGATTTTTATGTTCTATTTTTAAGGTACATATTCAAAAATAGTCTATACCGGCGGCCCCCAACCTTTTGGGCACCAGGGACCAGTTCCGTGGAGAGAGGTTTTTCCACAGACCAGAGGGGGCGTGGTTTCGTGTGCTGCCTGCATCCCGTGGATGGGGCTTCATTTGTTTGTGCAGCCTGGTTTCTGGCATGCCGTGGACCGGTGCCGGTCCACAGACCGGGGATTGGAGACTCCTGGTTTATACTACAATAAGTGACATATCCTCAAGAAATGAACTAATACATTAAAATAGTCCCCTGGGTAAATTAATCACTACAAAACCATATCAGGGACAAGTCTAGATTGAGAAAAAAGAGAGTTTTTACTGCGGGGAACCTACCTCCTCTTTTTCTTTAAAAGTGAAGCTAGTAGGAAACTCTGTTCCATCAAGAACCTGGGATGCTAAGCCTGGTTGGTCACCATAGTATAGCCATGGAAGAGACTGTCTCCTGCAAACAATTATTCAGTGTTTACTGCAACCTACTTATGACAAAAGGATATAGCGTACAATTCAAAGGAATGACTGACAAAGACAACATACCAAAATGATATTGAATGAACAGTACCAAGTCCAACTGTGTTTGCAAACACATATTGAAACAAACCACATGCATCAGGAGTGGCCGAGGTCAAACTGTTCATGTTCATAACACACATATTTCCCAAGGCTTGGCAAGATGTAAGATTGGAATATAGCTGAAAGAAAATAAGCCAACAATTATGAATAGAGTGTAAAATTATATAAAAGATTTAAAAAGAAAACAATGTTTTCTCTTGTGAATGAAAGAAAATAAATGGGTTGTTTTCTAACATTATGTTCCATACAGTTAGTCCTTGACTTACAATCCAACCGATAACAGAATTTCTGTCGCTAAGCAATGTGGTTGTAAAGCAATGTGACTGCATTGTTTAGTGATGGCAATCCCTGTCATCCCAGTTGCTGCAATTGGCCATGTGACCCCAGGGTGCTAATACCATTAACTCAATTCAATGGTCATTAGGTGAGTTTCTCACAACCAAGTCAGTGGACAAGCTAGCGGAAAATTGCAAGTCCCAGGTGGCTTGTAAGCAAGTTAGCAGGGTAGGATAGGGTAGAAGGGGGTGCATGTGGCTGCAAGGGAGATGTGAAGAGATTTGGAGAGGGTGCACAAGAGGTGCAACAAGGTTTGGGGAGGGTGCATGAGGGTGCAAGGCAGGCATGGAGGGTACAGAGGATGTGTGAGTGGCCAGTGCAACGTGAGCTCAAAGGGCCTGAGGGAGGGCGCACGTGTGAAGGTGACTTAGCTTAGCAACTTGTGCCCATTTCTGTTGGCTTCCCCACTGACTTTCTAGGGAAGCTGGCATGGAAGGTTGCAAATGGCTATCATATGATCACAGGCAGGGGTGAAATCCAGCAAGTTCTAACAGGTTCTGGAGAACCGGTAGTGGAAATTTTGAGTAGTTCAGAGAACCAGCAAATACCACCTCTGGCTGGCCCCAGAGTGGGGTGGGAATCGGGATTTTGCAGTATCCTTCCCCTGCCACGTCCACCAAGCCACGCCCACAGAACCGGTAGTAAAAAAATTTGGATTTCACCACTGATCACAGGGCATTGTAACTGGTCCTAAGTGTGAGCCTGTTGTTAAGGGCTCAGACTGTGATCACATGACCACAGGGATGTTGGGATGTGACATTACACTTTATGACTGCGTTGATTAGAGATGGAAATTCTGGTCCCAACTGCTACTATAACCTAAGAACTGTATAAATTATACATGGATTAGAAATATTTATCAATAATTTTGTTCAAAAAGAAAATTAATTTCATACATACCCAGCAAGCAGCTGCTGATGCTTGAAGATTTTTATAAAACCATTCTGATCTCAGTGTGATGCCCTAGAAATGGAATAGTTCAAATTGTTAAAGGTTTGTTGTTGTTTTAACTATTTAGTCATGTCCGACTCTTGGTGACTTTATAGGCAAGTGCTCTCCCTAATGCCCTGTCAAGTGCAGCTTCTTTCAGTTGCTGGCTGTTCATCTTTGTATCAGCTTTACATGCTGATCAAGCCAGCATGTTCTTTGCATGCCCTTCCTTCTTGTTCCGCTAACCATTCCTAGCATCATTGATTTCTCAAACATCAAAAACGTCATCAAAAAAGCACAACAAAGAATGTTCTTTCTGCGCCAACTCAGGAAGCTCAAACTGCCCAAGGAGCTGCTGATACAGTTCTACAGAGGAATTACTGAGTCTGTCATCTGCACCTCTATAACTGTCTGGTTTGGTTCTGCGACCAAACAAGACAGACACAGATTTCAGAGGATAATCAGAACTGCAGAAAAAACAATTGCTACCAACCTGCCTTCCATTGAGGACCTGTATACTGCACGAGTCAAAAAGAGGGCTGTGAAAGTATTTACAGACCCCTCACATCCTGGACACAAACTGTTTCAACTCCTACCCTCAAAACGACGCTATACAGCACTGCACACCAGAACAACTAGACACCAGAACAGTATTTTCCTGAACACCATCACTCTGCTAAACAAATAATTCCCTCAACACTGTCAAACTATTCACTAAGGCTGCATTACTATTACTATTAGTCTTCTCATCGTTCCTATCACCCATCTCCTCCCA
>QLTV01000582.1:1332636-1358318 GCA_003457575.1 Thermophis baileyi
CGCGGGGGGGGGGCGGCGGCGGGGGGGGGTCGCGGCGGCGGCGGGGGGGTCGCGGCATTAGAAAGGTTGAGAACCACTGACCTAGATAATGAAACTTCCACTTACTTCTCATTGTTCTCTATGTACTACAGCAATTTCAGTCTCTGAATGGCAAAATAGTTGGCATTTGCCCAATAATCCAAGCGTTTAGTATTTCTCTGTCTGGACCGAGAATGACTGTACAAAAGATCTAGCTCCAGCAAATATATGGCATCTGATGACTGCTTCTATTTACTCACACACCCTCAGCATGAAGCAAGAACTGGAGAACATCAGGGTTGTTGTTCACATTATGTGGGGTTTTGTCCTTTTATTAACAAACAAACAGTTTGCTTGTTAATATACACATTTTAAAGCAATTTCACCATCTTGCTTAATTTCTCCGTGTGGTTATATGTATTCTTTTCCCTGGAGGTGATCCAATGACAAGGAGCAGCTACTCTTCCTGATCTGCCCATTACTTATATATAATGTCCAAAAGATGCTAGGCGATCAAGCACAACTATTAATTATCTGCTCTTTTGGGGAAATAAATGTACATGCAATTCTACATGCACTTATGTTCAAGAAGGTCCACTGAATTCAGTGCAACTTCTGAATGAACCTTTTAAAAAGCTCCACCCTCCATCAGGCAGTCTCACCCTGAGCGCTTTGCTTCTGGAACTCCCCACAACGTCTGCAGTCTAAGCTGGCGATGTCGAAGTACTGAGCTCCAGTGCAGCTCTGTGGGTCGCGCAAGGGGAGGAAGAAGCCGCGGCCCGCGCTCAACGGTAGCATCACCAGCGCCGCGGCAAGACACCGCCGCAGCGTCGCCATGGCTACTCAAGCTTCGATCCCGTCCACCCCATGGAGAACTCCCTGGTTGGAAAGGCGGGTTTGACTAGAACTACGGAACGGCAAGAGGGTTAAAAAAAAATAATCGCAGGCGTACACAGGACCACTTTCTCCGTCTCTATATCCCGTAAAAGTTACCGAGAGGTCCTGCGGCTCATTCAACGAAAGGTGGACGAGGTTCAATTTTAAATGGAATCCTTGCAATTGAAGATTACCCTTCAATCATTTGATGAGTGAATAGCAGTCCATGGAAGCAGTCATAATCTGCACTTCTTCCCCCATGTTATTATTTTTGTTGAATTAAAACAAAATATTGCATTTAAAAAACACTAATTGAGAGTGAAGTGCATATATTATTTTATTACCTATGAGATCTTAAATTTAAAAAAAAAATGTCAATATCACTTATACAGATGATGGTAAGTATTAGGACATCATTGATACGATTAAATGGATGGTTGCAAAATTTTATTAAATTTAGCTTTCATTTCACAGCTCTTTTTTGGTGTAATAATCTTTGAGCAGTAGTTTTAAATACTTCTATGTAAGGGATTATGTACTTATTAAGTACTTTGCAGTGTTTTGCAGTAACACATTTTGCAGGTAATGATTTTGAATCTATTTCTTAGGCTGCTGCAACTGGCAAAATCAACAAAATCGATCTGTTAAAACCAGGGGTGACATTCAAAATTTCCCCCTACCGGTTCTGTGGGCGTGGCTCGGTGGGTGGGTCATTTGATTGAGTGGACATGGCCAACTTGACGTCACTCACGGCAAGGTGGGGCGGCACCACCCCACCAAGCCATGCCCACCAAGCCATGCCCACAGAACCGATAGAAAAGTTCGGCCAAGTCTTCTAGCGTTCAACCTGGCTGCTTCTCGCCTCCTTCTCATGTTTGCTCTGTGTGTATGAGCCCGAGAAGGAGGAGAGGAGTGAATGGGAGGGGCGGGGTGGGGCGGGGCCAGTCAGTGGTGTGATTTACCGGTTCTCCGAACTGCGCATAATCGCCGCCACTGGTTCTATAGAACCTGTCCGAACCTGCTGAATTTCACCCCTGGTTAAAACACATACTTTTTTTTAAAAAAAAATGTATTTTAAAAATTATAAAAGTGCTTATTGTAATATTATAAATAAATGTAAATATAAAATTATTTTCTAACCAGCTGGAAAACATAACTACACACTTGGACACTGAAACCTCCAGATGAGTTGAATTCCCTGACAACCATTCATTTCATAACCGTTCAAAGTTACAATGGCATTGAAAAAGTGATTCTTCACACTTTCAATTGTTGCATCATTGGCATTGCCATAGTCACATGGTAAAAAATTGGGCATTTGACAATTGGTATGTATTTATCATGGTTGCAGCATCCCATGGTCACATGATTGCCATTTCTGACCTTCCCAGTCAGCTTCTGATAAGCAAAGTCAATGGGGAAAGCTGGGTTCGCTTAATGACCGCATGATTCACTTAACAGTTGCAGTGATTTGCTTAACAACCCTGTCAGAAAAGGTTGGAAAAATGGGGTGTGACTCGCTTAGCAAGCACATTGTTTAGCAATTTTGTTCCCAACTGTGAATATAAGTTGAAGACTACCTATACCAGGGGTCTGCAACCTTAAACACTCAAAGAGCCATTTGGACCCGTTTCCCACAGAAAACAAAACACCGGGAGCCACAAAATCTGGGTGGGCGTGGCCAATTCGACATCACTCACTCCCACCCAGTCACATGACCCCCCAGCCATGCCTACCCAGATTTTGTGGCTCCCGGTGTTTTCTTTTCTATGGGAAACAGGTATCTCTCTCTCTCTCTCTCTCTCTCTCTCTTTCTTTCTCTCTCCCTCCCCCCTCTCTCTCTCCCATCTTTCTCTCTTTCTCCCTCTCTTTCTCCTTCTTTCTCCCTCTCCCTCCATCTCTTTCTCCATCTTTCTCCATCTCCCTCCCTCCCTCTCATCTTTCTCTCATCTCTTTCTCCCTCCCTCTCTCCCATCTCTCTCTTTCTCCCTCCTTTCTCCCTCCCTCCCTCTCCCTAATTCCCTCTCTCCATCTCATCTCTCTTTCTCTCTCTCATCTCTTTCTCTTTCTCTCCTTTCTGTCTCTCTCTCTGTCTCTCTCTCTCTCTCTCCCTCCCCCCCCCCCCCCCCCCCTCCCCACCCCCCCCCCCCGCGGGCAACCCCAAACCCAAAAAAAAAAAAGGGTTTTTGACGTTCTCTCTGTCTCTGGAAAGATACAAAAATAAACCTTGGGTTGCAAAAGGAGTGACTGTAAGGCTATTCCATCACAGCGCCATGAGGTTGCTGCCTTAGATTGCTGCATGCACTTCAGAGAAGCATCATCCCAAGCAGCTTCACACTCACACAGGCATGCATATGCAACTTGGTCCAAAGTGGCCAGAAAATATAACCCTGGGCTCCCTCAAAGATGCTGGGCAGGCAAAGTACAGGACGAACCCCCCCCATCACCAAGGCAGCGTCTGCTGAATCCTTGCAAAACTGGGCAAATGCGGAGAGAGGGGAGCAGATGGAGCCAAATCGAGTTGAATCTGTCTGTCTCTTTCTGTCTCTCTCTGGCTGCCCGACTGCAGCAGGAAACAGCGGGTGGCTACTATCGGCCTTGGTTGGTGCTGGACGCGCGACCTGCTCTCCGAGAGAGAGAGAGTTGCCAGGGGTGAGTGGGGCAGGGTCACATTGTGGCTCTGCATAGTAATGGGCTCCAGGAGGAGAAGGAGACCCAGTCTCCCCCATTGTGAAGCGTGCTTTCACTGTGCTGCGCAAGGCGCTGCGAGAGCACCGGGCAGGCCATGGAGGGGGTATTGAGTCTTCCCCCCGCCCCATGCCAAAAGGAAAGCCAGCTGGGCTTCTCCTCCTAGAAGCCCCCTACCCTTCCCCCTTCCCCCCATTCAATCCCACTTCAGGACAGAGGAGCGCATGCTGGAAACGCGTGTTGGGGCGACGTCAGAGCGTGCCTTCTGACCCTCCGGTGCTTGGCCCGCAACTCTCCGTGCTCCTCCAGGCCCAGCTTGCTGAGGAGGGGGGGGGAAAGCCCTGATGCCTCCGCTGCCCCCCCACAGCCCCAGCCATCGCTGACTGGCTTCCTCAAAGGCGCGGCACATTTCAAAGGTGGCAGCTCGCATTGGAGGTGCCGAACAGCGGAACAGCTGCGAGAGCTGGGCAAGGCCTCTCCACTGTCCAACTCGCCAATGGAGGTGCTTCTGCCAGGCCAGACCCCCCCCCCTCCACTGGGCTTTTGTGCTCGGCGCTCAGCCGGGGAGGGGAGCGCTTCCCTACGCCGCCCCCTTCTTTCTCTTGGCCCCACCAACGAGGGAGGAGGAAGCCCAGGCTTGGGGGATGGCCCCCACCCCGCAAGATCCACCTCCACCGTTCTCTCCCAGCCCTTTGCTGGCGGCAACAGCAAATTCCACGATGAAAGCGGAATCCTGTTGCAGCGCAAAGACAAGTGCAGGGGCTCCCGCAGTAAGGCTAAACCCATCGCCATCGCCGCAACAGGGCAACAGCTCTTTCATCCCTCTGCTGCGACAGGGCCACAGGGAGCCGCAGCAGAGGGGTGAAAGAGCCGCATGTGACTCCGGAGCTGCGGGTTGCCAACACCCGACCTATACGATAGGTTTTGAAACTATGATTGATTGCTTCATCACTTTGGATGTTAGACGTTCTTATGTACAGAAGATTGGAAATGTTTGTCTTTTTTTAACAAGTGATCGTAAAACGTGGAGAGACCTGGCCCATAGAATCTTCAAGAATCAAGACACAACTGAAAGGATAACATCATCATCACCACCATCATCAATCTATATCACAATACTATTTAAATCTAAGCTCAAAAATATCAATGAAATTAATTTTTTCATGCATATTGAAATACAGAGAAGAGTATGTCCCAAAGGTGCTTTTTCAAGAGGCAACTGGACTTTCCGGTTTTTCTTTGAAGACGTTTCGCTTCTCATCAGAGATGAAGAAGCTTCTTAGATGAGAAGAGAAACGTCTTCAAAGAAAAACCAGAAAGTCCAGTTGCCTCTTGAAAAAGCACCTTTGGGACAACCATGACCTGGATGACTGAGAATTTCCATAGACATATAGAAAACATCACTGCATTAAAATGGAGATAAAAATCAGTCACATGAAATCATTAACCTATTTGAAATCAAAGCTCCTTGGTTTTCATGATCCACATCGTTACACGCTACCTGTATAAATAGCTTGTATAATTTTTTTTTTTAAATTCTGAGTTTGTATTTAAGAAAATTCTAGGAGGCCAAATGGACTTAATCTTTATATGATGCTAAATTTCCGAGTCCCGTGCAAAACGCTGTTCTACACGCCATCGGATTGCTAACAAAATTTGCACTCCTCCCGCCCTTCCTCTCTACAAAACTTTTGGGTTTATTTTTAACACGTGAAAAAAATTGCACTAGCGGCCATCGGAAACGAATAGGCACATCGAACGCACGACCAAACTTTGAGCTTCCGGGGCACGGCGCGTGCGTTTTTAAAAGTACCATTCTGAGCCTGCGCGCGGGAAGTCGCGCTCGATGGCTTTGCTGAGGTGGGACGCGGGGAGTTAGAGCGGAAGCGCGGCCGCCATTTTGTATATTGCGGATCGGTCTTTTCTCGCTTCGAGAGGTCGAAGCGGGGGGCGCACCGTAATTTTTGAGAGGGCGAGACGTCCGCAGCTGCTTTCCTGACGGACGCCTGGAGAGATTGGCGCGCCCGAGTCCAGAGGGGAAGAGGCTGTGGCGTTTGCCTCATAACCTGTTAAAAGCAAGCGCGGGCTTCTGTTCTTTCCCGCGGGAAATTACGGAGCTGAGGCGCTTTCGAGGCCTCATTCGACTCCCAGGGGCCTGGTTAGTAAAAATGAAAGGCGAGCGGGTCATTCTTAACGGGTGTCCGTATGTGTGCGTATGTGTTTGTGTGGGGTTGCTGGCTTTCGACGGGAGCGTCTTAAGCCGCACTTTGCGTCCCGTGTTCTCGTCGTGCTCTGAGCTGAGAGGCCGACTGAGGTCGGCAAGTGGTAATGTGTAAATAAAAGGGTGGAAAAAAAGCGTTTGGGCACTGCCCGGGGGCAGCTCCTGCTGCAGGGACGGTGATGCCGAGGCGTTTGCTGTTCAGTGTTTTGATAAAATATTGAGGCGTTTAAACAATTCGCCGGAAGCGAATGCTTTCCCTGTTTAGGACGGGGATGGAAAGAAAGACTGACTGTTTGGTGTGCTTGGAAATGGTCGCCCTGGTTCTGCGTCGGAAGGTCGTTTCAGGATGGAACACGCTACGGAAGGCCTCGTGGTTCTTGTGTTTTCGTTCGCTGGTTTAATGGCACTTTCCCTGAGAACATTGGATCATTCCGAACGTTTTCCCGAGGAAGTGAGTTGGATGATACTAGAAACTGAATTTGTATATAGACGCTGTACAAGATGAAGAAACTCCGAGTCGCAGCTTGTTCCACCGGCTGATTTCCATCACGACGTGTATTTCTGATCTCATCTTAGTCAACATATCTTTGGAAAGGAATGGGTATTGATAATTGCTAGAGAGAAGACATGCTTTTTCACCCCACCTGGTCTTTTTGCAATGTATTTTTCTACCAGGATTACAATCACGGAAATCATGCCTCATATTCCAGAGCTCTGCTACACTCTGCATTCTCTAGGAGGAATACATCTTTGCAACTACCTTCCTGGGAAAAAGAGTTCAACCAGGCACTACTCCAGTAGTAGTCATTGAATGGATAGGAATGAATGTGCCTGTTTTAACAGGAATCGATGCTTGCTTGCTCAAATTCACACATGAATTACACAAGAATAAAATGCAGAGCGTATATTTTAACTGCAAAAACATAAATAAACCACTTCATCTGATATTCATCCTCTGTACGGAATTGTATAATATGAACTGGTCCATAGAAGGTTGGAGGTGGTTTTTTTTTTTTTGCATGTGGTTAACTACAGTATTCAGTTGGTTTTTAGAAGGTGTTTTAAAGCTTACTAAGAGGGTACCCTTGTATCTGCTCAGAAATAAGTTGTGCTGAATTACTGAACTCCTTGTTTGATATGTTTTTTCTCCTCTTGTTACCAGATTAATGTATATGTGTTTTGGTTTACTTGACAATCAGGAATTGAAATTTTAATAATTGTTAATTTTACTTCAATTGGGATTCCTGAAGGTTTTTCATTGCTCAGTAGACCTCTTGGAAATAAAGGACAGGATATAATGCTATCAATCTTTCTTTGTTGGATCTAGTTGTTTATTATTCACTTGTGTTCAGGGGAAAAATTGAGCTGCCCAATAATGTTAGTAACAGTTGTAGCTGGCTAGCTAGCATTGCATAAAAGCTATAAATTGTTGATGTAAGCTTTTTGAACAAGTTGTTATTCATGTCCCTAGATTAGTTGCCATTGTTTTCAGTGAAATGTAGAAACTACTTATGGATTGGACCTTACAAATTATGTAAGGTCTTTAAAAGGAAAGATGGATGTGCCATACTTTTGTAGGATGTGGAGAAAGTTTGGTTCTAAGCTTGACAGATATGAATGTTTAGTATATTTTATAATTGTTTACAGTCTTAAAACTTTTTTGTACATCAGATATCTGATTTGGGTTCTGGTATTAATATTCTATTAATAGAATATTAAATTGAACATATTTCCTTCCATGTATTTGATATTGTAATAGGTCTTTGATACTGAAACTGCAGTACTGTGTACATTTGTAAGTGGACTTTGATAAGCTTAGTGGGACCTTACCTCTCTAAGGTTATATAGGTTTGTACTGTACTTTTTCTGTTATTTCCTTTTTTTGGAACTTGTGAAATATGGATATTACAAATGCTGTATAAATCTATTGCTGCATATAGTCATTACACGTGTACTTCTACCTTTGCAAGGTACTTATCTTCTAAATTCAAAGTTATTCTAACATACTGGATTTCTCTGGATTCATATTGGCACAGCAAGCGTTATGGGGAAATTGGTATATCATCAATATGCTTTCCTGGAATTTCTGATGTTTCATTAATTTGGTCACTTATTCAATTTTTGATGAACATTCTGCTATGTTTTTTAAAAGAAAGCATGTTAGAAGAACTGGACATTTGCCTTTTTTTTTATGTGGAACTTTCAAGGACTGAGGACATTGAGGAAAAGGATATTTTTAATCAGATTTTTTTTACCTGTATCAACATTTTGAAGATCGATCTCATATCACTGTTGCTGACATCAGTTTAAGTAGAGGGCATAATGAACCTCTCTCAAAACATGTGAAAAACAAGATATACAATTGAAATTCACAAATCCTGTTTTTTTGTACGTCTCTGGAATAGGAAAGGAACGGAACAACTTGTTATTTTTTTATTTCTTACTGGGTTATTAATGTTCACCATGGTTCTGGATATCCCACTGAATGTGGCTTAAAATGTAAATCTGCTTCTTGGCCATTAATTTTGTTTCATTTTCTTTCCACAGTTGATTTCACAGCCTTTATCAGGCCTTCCAAGAAGAACCAGGTAAGCTTCTGAAAGCTTGATATTTGTATTGTCAGATTTGATGGCTTTTTTTCCAAGCTGATGACTGCAAAGGAAGATGTGCAGTTGGCTATCTAATCAGGAAAGAATAAACATGGAGAAAAAGTTACTGAATTTAATTCTTTATGAGATGAGCCGGTCTGACAGAAAATGCTTAAACTTTATTATTGCTTGGAAGTGATACGACATCTTTTTGATCAAAGTAATTCAGGATGTCAGATAATGGAAAACAAGATGTTTTCTTTTACTGGATTTTATAAGATGCTGTGAAAGCTTTGATAGCATTCATCATAGATTTTATGAATGACATTGGTGCTTTTATGATTGAGATTATTATTGGGAACTGTACACTTATTTCAGACTGGCCAGTGTATATAAACATTCAGATTAAATTAGGTTGTATGATTTGAAATGTAGGCATTATTCTTTCAACAATGTCAGGATTTTTGTTTTGTTTTAAGTGGTGTAGCATAGGCCTAGCATTCTTCCAGTATACTAAAGGCTTGTTATCATGTATGCCTTTTTGTCCACAGGTGATTATTGCTGTGGGTTGAGCTCAAAATGGCTGTAGTCATCCGTTTACAGGGACTTCCTCTTGTTGCGGGTTCTGCAGATATTCGTCGTTTCTTCTCAGGATTGAATATTCCTGATGGAGGTGTACATATTATTGGAGGAGAAAAGGGGGAAGCTTTTATTATATTTGCAACAGATGAAGATGCCAGACAAGCAATGAGCTATTCAGGAGGCATTATCAAGGATTCACGTATACAGTTCTTTCTTAGTAGCAAGACAGAAATGCAGAGCATAATAGAAATTAATAGGAAAAGATTTGATCGTGGTGGAAGAGGAGGAGGACCTAGGCGGACAGGTCCTAATAATTCCGGAACACCTGATGTTGGCAACCTTTCAAATATGGTTCAAGTCATTAAAAAGGGAATTGGTAAATCTAGCCATGATTCCAGAGTTCCTTTGGAGGATGAGTTTCATTCTAGTGACTCTCGAAACAGTAATATAAATATTTCAAAATCAAATTTTAACCAGCCTAGGAACGAAGCATCTAAATCTGATAGGTTATATTTATTCATACGTGGTATGCCTTATTCTTCAACAGAAGATGATGTGTTCAATTTCTTTTCTGGATTACAAGTGGAGAAGATACTTATGTTAAAATCCAATGGTCGAATCAATGGAGATGGTTTGGTCAAATTTGCTACCTTAAGTGATGCCATGAAAGGACTGCAACGGGATAGGAATTATATGGGTTCACGGTTTATAGAAGTACGTCCCTCCAGTGAAGGAACATGGATTAAGTGTGGTGGTAGGATAGAAGAGGAGATAGATAATTCTTTCCACTTTCAACATAATTTGAATAAAGGACAATATTTTTCAAACACAGAACATCCAAAAAAAGAGCCAAGCTATTTGTCTTCAAGGAAACGTACCCGATCCAGAACTCCACCACGTAGAGGAGTATCACAGGTTAATTCAAGGTCTCCTTCATGGAGGATTACGGAATGCAGCTATTCAAAATCTCCTTCACAAACTGTTATGGCACATGCCTTTTCAAGATCTCCTCAGAGGGATATGGCACCTGCCTTTTCAAGATCTCCTCAGAGGGATATGGCACCTGCCTTTTCAAGATCTCCTCAGAGGGATATGGCACCTGCCTTTTCAAGATCTCCTCAGAGGGATATGGCACCTGCCTTTTCAAGATCTCCTCAGAGGGATATGGCACATGCCTTTTCAAGATCTCCTCAGAGGGATATGGCACTTGCCTTTTCAAGATCTCAGAGGGATATGGCACATGCCTTTTCAAGATCTCCTCAGAGGGATATGGCACACACTGGTTCAAGATCTCCACGGAGGGTCACAGCACGCAATGGTTCAAAGTCACCACCACGGAGGGTCATGGAACCTATGCATTCACATTCTCCAAGGAGAGTCACAGCAAGTACACATTCAAGGTCTCCAAGGAGGGTTAAAACCCACTCTCATTCACCTTTCTCTGCTCCAAGCCAATCCCATTCACCCCAGAGCAAGGAATATTACATATATCTTAAAAATCTGTCTGCTGCTGTTAAAAAGAAGGACTTGCGGGTGTTCTTTGAGGATCCAACTTTAGTGAACAAGGACATTACTTTTCTAAAATCTCATTATAAGGCAAAAAACAAGGATGCAATTATTACACTCAGATCAGAAGAAGCATATACATCATCACTGACTTATCACAAGCTTGATCTTTTTGGACGACAAGTTTACATTTTCCCTGTTTCCAAAAAAAGAGTGCTAGAATCAATTGGGTCTTCTGAAGTTAAAAGATCACCAGAAGGACATCGCCATGTAAAGGATAAAAATAATCAAGATGGCTACGTTGGCTCAAAGACATGTGTGTATGTAAGAAATTTTCCATTTGATGTGACAAATGTTGAAGTACAGAAATTCTTTGCAGGATTTAACATTGATGACAATGACATTTATTTGCTTTATGATGACAAAGGAGTTGGACTGGGAGAAGCACTAGTTAAATTCAGGACAGAAAATCAGGCCCGAAAAGCTGAAAGCTTAAATCGCCGATGCTTTTTGGGGACAGAGGTACTCTTAAGATGTATCACCGAGGAGCAAATGCAAGAGTTTGGTATAAATATTTCATCAGCATCTAATGAAAAGATGCAAGGGCATCACCATAGTCGTGAAAGAGATGAAAACTTTTACTCTGTTGATTCACAAGGACCCTCTGTGCAGGAAGGTGACTATAGAAACCTGTCCGATGATTTTATCTGCACATGTGATAGAGGTCCTCCCCAATTTAAAGAATTTGGTGATGGTATTCCTGGAAATTTTTCTGATAGGCACTTTGTGCCCGATTCTAACTTTGGTGGTGGCTCAGATTCTGTAACATTGATCAAATTAAGAAATATACCATTTCGAGCTTCTCCTAATGAAATTCTGGATTTTTTCCATGGCTATAAAATTATACCAGAATCTCTTTCTGTTCAGCACAATGAATATGGAATGTTTTCTGGTGAAGCAATCATTGCTCTAATAAATTACAAAGAGGCAGAGGCTGCTATTAATGAATTGAACGATAGGCCAATTGGCCAGCGCAAAGTTAGATTAACCTTTGTATAGATGAAAATGGGGTAGAATAAATATACAGTATTATTTCATTATAATTCACATCTTTTTTACTTGGAAAATGAAGAAACCCCAAAAGGTTAAGCATATAAAGCATTAAGTTTAATTTTTAAATTGCAGCATTTTTAATTGATTTTTTAAAAATGGATCAACCTCATAGTTCTGCCAAGTTATCTTTAAAATATGCATAGCTGAATTAAGAAATTTGACATGTATTTCATCCCTCTGCTGCATGTATATTTGCAGTTTATCTAAATATGGTTTGATGTAAAACATTGTATTTCAGAGTTGTTCAAAAGCATAGGTTGTGTCATCCTTGTATATATTAACTTAAATCCATAGGATTCTTGTTCATTGTTAATTTTCAGTGATAGTTTGAATGGTTTTGTTATTGTCAGCTCAGCCTTTCTTTTAAAATAAAAGTACATGCACTGAAATATGTGGATGGGTCATTGATGCATTGCTTATTCATAACAGTAATATCTTGCAATTCTAATAAGTTTTATATTTGGCATATGTGAACATAGGTAATGATTTTATAAATTAAGTTTTATAGCAGCAGGCACAATTTTAAAATATTGCATAGTATAGCCTAAAGAATGCAACTTACTGTGATATCTGTATACCCCTACAATTTTGTTTCATGTCTAGATTTTCTATTAATTTGGCAATAGTATTATCCTTGGGTAGCATACTATACTATATAGTATATAATACTATATACTTAACACATTCTTTTAAGTATTGTGGTAGGGAGAAAAAGGAAATGACAGCTGAAAAGTATCCAGTATTTAAAATAACTTCAGAAACATTTTGAAGTTGATCTACGTGCATTGTGAGGGCATTTTTACTTATCTTGGGTACTTGCAGCTGCAGCATCATTTTAACATTACTTTGGCTTTGTATGCATTAGGCAAGTCTTTCCCAACTGTCTTCCAAATGTATTAAACTACAATTCTCATCAAATTTAGTCAACTATTTTGCTTGGGAATTAAACATAATCTGGAGGGTATTAATCAGATTGTGAAAGGCAATGTTGAATACTTATATATGGGATGTCAGGATGACACTCAACAAATCTTATTTCATATACCACATCTCTTCTTGAGTAATTATGTTTTTCTCTTAAAGATAGTGTTTGACATGGATAAAAAGGAGTCAACATATCATTGTATTCCAGGATAATATTCTTGGCACTATTGTACAGTGTAAATTGATCTTTAGCTACTGAGGTAGAGAGATTATGGTTCAGTTTTAGGTTTTTGCACATCTGCATTTTAATTACAGTTGATGGAAGTTAAATGCTTATTCTCTCTGGTTTCAAACTTAGTGTTTTGTACAGTTTAAAAACATTGTGCTATGGGCTTCAGTTTCAGAATCACTAAGACAGGATATAAATACTTAATGTTTTTAAAGCATTTTTTATTTTTTAAAAATATGATAACCTACAATTAAATAGAATGGATTAAAATATCACTAATACATAATTAATGCATTAATTCTAATTATAAAATGAGAAAAAAATTAAATCCCATTTTGCTTCTAAAGTCATGTGAATTTTGACTAAAAATTTATAGCTATACCATAAAATGCTGAAAGATAAACCATTTAATACTGACTCACACTTCTGTTGCAAATCAGATATGATTATTCAGTTAAACACCAAAGACTAGATTCTGGGGAAGAATCTGGTTAAGGATGGTCAGAGAAAATTATATTCAGGCTTCACTGACAGTTCTCCAGTTATATGGCATGCTGGAAGATAGGGCTGGAAATAATTAACGATCAAGATCTTTCTGATATAACTTGTTTTCAACTTACAACCATTTGTTTAGTGACTGTTCAAGGTTATAATGGCACTGAAAAGTGACATGACTAGTTTTCACACTTATGACCACTGCAGCATCCCCATGGACAAATGGTATCTTGGCGTGTATTTATGACAGTTACACTGACCCGGGATAATGTGATCACCATTTATAACCTTTCCAACCAGCTCCCAACAAAGTCAATGGAGAAAGCCAGATTCGTTTAATGACTGCATGCTTCACTAAACAACTGCAGTGATTCACTTAACAACTGTGGGAGGAAAAATGAGACAGAACTCAATAATTGTCTTGTTTATCAACAGAATTTTGGGTTCAATTGTAGTTGTAAGCCGAGAACTACCTGTACTTTTTTTTTAGATATATAGCATTGTGTACAAAGCAAATTTAGATGTTTTGACAGCGGATGGATTCTATAATACATCAAAGGAATTTATGAAGGTCATTTTATTTGGTTAACAAGGGGATGACTGCTTATATTCTTTAATAAATATAAACATATACCTCATTCCCCTGTGTTAGTAGACAGTCAATGGGAATATCTGTTTTGAAAAGCAAAGAAACCAGGAAACTTGGTGAATCCTTTCAGGTGATTGTCATAATTGGCACAACTTTTTAAAAATATCTCAATTTTAGCAACTTTTTGTACATATTATACTATTAAGAGATCATAAGGTCAAAATAATGCATTTTTTGCAGTAATTTTAATGGCTGTCCTTATGATGTCTTAACATGAAATGTAAATACAACTAGTATTTTCAATTTGAGGAATGTTTTGTTGTGGCAAAAACTATCTTTCCTCCTTAGTGGTTTCTAATTCTTCATCTTCCTCCTCTTCCTCTTCATCTGCCTCCTCTTCCTTAAGGCGATTCCTAGAAATCTGCTACCAAAGAACATAAGCTGTTTGAGAACAAACTGAAAAGCATTCATTGGAGAAAGAAAAACATTTTTGTAAAGTATTTTTTTGTATGTAAGGATTCATTGTTGGCAGACTATCCTACACATCAACTATCTTTCTGAATTATATTTAATGGCTTACAAATGGAAGTATTTTCAGCCAGATTTTCCAAAATGAACAAATACATTTAAGATGCAAAAATAAATTGACACATACGTTTTTAAATTTAAAAATCTGCTTTTAGTCCAAAACATTGTATTTTACACGCAGCTGTATTACAAATGCTAGCCTCAATATTTGAAAATGGTACTAAAAAAGCCCCTTAAAACAAGTTCCACTATTATCCCTAATAAGGTTTTCATAAATGATTAACACATCTGAATATGTGTAATATTTCATACATGATTTACACATCTGAGTGTGTGTATTCGCTGTTAGAAATAAAAGGTTTTATAAATTCATTTTTAACTTTACTGAAGTGGCAAGTAAAGTGGGCATTCAAACAATTAGATATCTAATAGATTTCTAGTTAGAGATAATAGATTATTTTGAAAGGCTATATTAAAACATTTGTAGCACTTAGTAACAAAAACATTCAAAATCTTTTTTTTACCTGAACTATTCCAGTACAAGTTCTGGAAGAACCAGTTCTCTGAAGGGGAGATTTAGAATTTGCACGAACAATATCCAAACGGGTTTGATGTTCTGGTGGATAAAGTGAACTCCGAAATACCTGTTAATAAAACTTAAATGTTGATAGTGAGATTTGGAATGCATGCAGCAATTCTGAGGCACACTATTACTCAGGAAGTTATGATTATACCTAAGTACTACGCTGATTTAAGTGATATAAACATCACTTCAACGCATAATTTCTTGGAATACTCCCAGTAGACCACATTTTAATCTGAACAGACTGGTGTAAATCAAAGTAGTAAGGATTCTAAGATGTATTGTAAATGGCTTCAAAGAGAGGAAGTTGAATAATATCAGCTCATCTCTTCTGAAAATATAAATGTTACCAGAGATGAACATCAGTCCAAAATCTGGATATTGGATAGTATGTGCAGGTCAAGCAGGAGAACTTGTGTAATTTAAGTTTCCTTTATCTCTTCAGTACTGGAGAGAAAAGCTAGAAATCTATTTTTTGAAAGTCATTCGGTTTTAAATTATTAAAAACAATTAAAGAAGTTTTGGCTGAATTTAGGTTGCCTATGCCTGGCTTGTTATATCCCAACTTCTAGATGTGGAAGAATTTCTGCAAATTAGGTTAAAAAGGCTTATTTACTTGCCTTCCATGTTGCAAAAAAACCTATTTTAAAGTGCTAGCAGCTGGCTAACACTTAAATCAGCAAAAATTATTTCAACACATTTCTTCTCATACAATTTAGGGAGGCACATTACACTTTTAAAAAGTTGAAATTAGGAAGACAGAGTAAGTACTATTGCTTCCTATCACCAAATCTACTTTGATAAAATAGATTTAATAAATTGCATCTCTATTTATGGATAGAATGAGCAAGAATGGGAAACCTTTCTGTTGCTTATTCAATCTAATTTTTTGTCTGCTTTAAAATATATAGACTATAATTATTCCTTGAGGTTTTTGTTTATGTTGAATAGAAGCATATACATTTTTAAATATATTCAATTATCCAATAAAATACTATTTAAACATTAAATTATTTTGCAATATCTAACTTTTAAAACTAATATGCTACAAAACCAACTGACTACAACTTTACCAAAGATGCATTTGGTCTCTTACCTCTAAATCTTCATTCTCATCAATATTTTGTATATTTTGAAATGCAGCAGTATAAATTTCTAAGGCTTTTCCATGAAATAACATTTCAATTGTAATGAATTCTGAAAGTATGTTCTAAAAATAAAGGGTAGAATATTATATATACATATATCTATCTCTTGATTTATGACAGTTGTGGCAATAATTGTGCCATCACTATCAAAACTAGAAAACTTCACGATGCTTGAAAAAAAATGAACGTTCAATTTACAGTTTGTAACAGTCTTTGTATAATTGGTGCCTTTTGTACAGGCTGACTAGTATCTGCCTAAAAAAGATCAGTGCAGCCACAACCTATTCCTGAACAGTTGACTAGAATACTTGTTCTTCCCTGACTTCAACTGGGAAAAGTTCTTCTACACTTTCTTGTTTGAAGGTTTCTTACGTGAAATGTAACAGCATGGACCATCTGAGCATTATTTTTCCCCACTCATCCTAGTATCTGGCTCAGTGTTAAGAACTGAGTTCCGATTTCATTTATTTACTAAAGGAACTGCCTGTTCCTTAGAATTAATACATTTTAATGTTAATCTATTCAAATACTAATTGCACTACAATTCTGTAATTTTAATATGATCAAATGCCGTAATAAATCTGAGCAGTGTTGTTCTTCACTGTAAATGAGATATTTTAACAGAAGCAGCAATTTGCTGGGGCTAACTGTATCTCTGACATGCACTATGATTGTTTAAAAACTGCCAGTTTCAATTATTTAGTGAACGTAATTTGAATTGTCACTAAACTTGAACATGCCAATTTTAAAAGTAAAACCAGGAATTATATCCTTTCTAGGGTCCTCACATGGAGGCTAACCAACTTGACTCACTCATTTGCAAGTTCATTAAATGTGTGGAGAGGTTTGTTCCCATTTCAGAAACAGTCTGCAAACCCCACTATCTGTATTGCTTTGTTGCTTTGTACCAGAATTACATACTTACCTTAATATCTTTTATTTTTTGTTTTTCAAAATTGTCAATTGTTTCCTCCAACTGCCGACTTGTTCTAGTTGCATCCAGAGAGGCTCTCTGTAATTCACTTTCAGCCTTAAAAATAAAGTGATTTTTTTCCCTACAACAGATGTTTTCCAATGTTCTATTTAAAAATTATTAGATAAACCACCTGAGAAAGCATACTGCTGTATCTATAGCCCCTAGATAGGATACTCTAAATAAATTATGTATTTCCCACATTTTGGAAAGTACTACAAACCTTATAGAAAATACAACTCTAAAAATGTTTCATTGCTGTTTTAGGTAACTATATGGTAAGTGTGAAAGATGTTGTAGACAGCAGTGATTGCAAAAATTTATCTAGTGGACCTACACTAGTATATTGTCACATATATTCAGCATTAGCACAATTGGAAAAGTGGTGAATATCTGTAGCTCGGGTGTAGGATGAGCCTGATAACGAAATGTTTGGAAACCAACCCACAAGCTTGGAGAATGAACCTCCACCCTCACAATTGGAAAAGCTTGATTTCTTAATCGAATTAAGTATGCTCTATTGGGGAAATCATTAAACAGTCAAACTGATCTAAGAACAGCCTTTTTAAAACAGTAACATTTTTAGCTGTTCTGAGCATTAACCATAAATCCCTACTGGAAGTGGGACTCAGTTTTCCCATGAGCCAGCTGTAGCTTTAGGATCCTTGGGAAAATGTTTTTAAAGATTTCTAAGATATAGATGGGAAAATGTTTCTATTTTTCTCACCTGTAACTTAGAAATATTTACTGGAAACATTATTTGCAATAGATGTGCTGATAAAGCACTATTCTTTCAGTCTTTCATTCCTAAAACATAATTCAAAGATTTTATGGACGTTAAGCTGATTTGCTGCTGTAGTAGTTTTTAACTTTAGGAGTAATATTTTTCTTAGTATTTTGAGTTTATTTAATGTTTAATTATTTTTATTTATACTACAGATACCCCATCTTTATATCCTTAGGAAATAAAACAATAAAAAATAAATGTTAAAATACCGTAAGAACATTCCATTTAAATCTAGATGGTGCCCATGCGATGAACGAGCTACTGAAACTGACCATGAGCTGTTTACTCCTAACCCTGGTCATTCTAATCAGTTTTATTTACAAATATTACATTAGGACTTAAATGATTATATTTCTTTAAATGTGATCAAATTCTGTAGTGTAATATGAAGATGTACAACAGTTTGGATCTTTTGTATACCTAATTAAATTAGCTATGCAATATGTTTTATGCCAATACTAGTCATTAACTTTAATAAAAAACATCAATTTAGCTAGCTAACATGAATTTTAATAATGTATATTAGTCAGAAAACATGCTACCAAACTCTTTTTTGCCTTCTAAAAGTAAGAGATCTTTAAAGAAAATCTACTACTATTGATCTTAGTATATGTAGGTATATATAACTTATTTTTATCTTATTGGTGGAACAATTATAAATACAAAAAAGCATAATTATCAATAGATCTTATGCTATTGTTTCAGATGGAAGACTTACCTGTGACTGAAGGTGTTAACAGTAAAGGAATATGTTCTAAGTTATAGAAAATACTACAGCAGTATTTCTGATATTTAAACAATTCTTTCTGTATAACAACTCATCAAGCTTCTAGTTTATCAGACAGAAATTATTGATAGCTTTTGGTTTTTAGTAAATCTTGAAACTATAACAAATTAGGGAGCAAAGAAAGTGAATCCCATAAGCAGGTAATTACTTTTAATTGCTGGATAATCAATGTAGCTGCTTGTCAACTAAGGAATTTTAGGAAAACAATGTAAAAGAAATTGTACTTGATTTTTTTACATGTACAAATCTTTTTCAACAGTTTAACTATTGCACATAAAGTTTTAAATAAGTATGTGTGCAAAGGATACAATAATATGCCGATCAGATGGATTTCGTTGACGGGTCCTCTCCAGTTGAGATAATTGTTTTGCTTCTCTGTTCTTTGCTGTTAAAGTTGCTTTGAGATCCTCCTACAAACATATTGTAGGCATTTCAAAAACTATGTTTTTAAAAAAGAGGTTTCTAATTATTTAAATTTTGTGGAATTCTAAGGCATTTGCTTAGGCTATTGATTAAATGATAACAAGAGAGGTTGAGGTTATTGCTTTTTGATAAAGTATTTCCCCCAATTTTTTAGAATTGCTGTAGGATGAACTACTAGGTACCTTTTTCCCTCCCAGCATCCTGTTTTCCAAAGTCTTGGGCAACAGATGAGGGAAACAGCCATTTATCATAACTGGATCTTCAGCTATTGGTATCTAGAGCAGGGGTGAGCAAGAGGCCACTTTTCCCAAGGGGCCACATGAGAAACTGTTATGGAGGACCACCCCCACCCCCGTTGCCCCACTGATGCCAATGCCTTGCCTTCCTGCCGCTGCCGGCCAGACAGGGACAACCAAAGGGCCAGATGTGGCCTATGAGCCATAAAATGACTGGTCTGATCTAGAGGCCTATTGCTTCTGATCTGGAAGGTACTGACACATAAACTTCATGGGAGTTTATTCCACTTTAAAGCAACTGAAATTGAATAGCTGCTGCAATTTGTAGGAATATTTTTTGTAAGAAAACACTTACTGAATTCCATCCAGGTCTTGATTTAATAAGACAAAATATGAATAAGCCTTTTTACTCATGAATGCAGCCCAACCCTCTGTCATGCAAACAAACTAGCAAGTCTATGTTATCTATTTTTTCCAAGATCCCCATACAACAGTGTATAACAGAAAATACTGAAATATTAAAACCTTTTTTGATTTAATATTCAGTATATTTATATAAAGGTTTGGATGAACAAAATGAAATTATGATTATATATACATGCTTCCTGTGTTAAATGCATTTTTGTGTACATATATGCTTTTGAATTGCAAAGTTTTCCTTGATATTGGCAGTTTTCAATATCCAAACATGCAGAATTTTAATTACATGGCCTTTTATAGATTTTAGGGTTTGATTATTTGAATTAAGAAAGACTAGAAACACCAGGTTCTTAGAGAAGAAGTACAGATAGTCCTCGATTTACATCTGTTCATTTAGTGACCGATCAGTTACAACTACACTGAAAAAAGTGTTTTATGACCATTTTTCACACTTATAACCATTACAGCATCCCCATGGTCACGTGATCAAAATTCTGACACTTGGCAACTGACTCATATTTGTGATAGTTACAGTGTCCCAGAATCATGTTAACACTTTTTGTGACCTTCTAACAAGCAAAGTCAATGGGGGAAAGCCAGATTCACTTAACAACCATGTCACTAATTTAACAACAGTGATTCATTTAACAACTGTGGCAAGAAAGGTCGTAAAATGGGGCAAAATTCACTTAATGAATGTCTCACTTAACAGAAATTTTGGGCTCAATTGTCGTAAATCGAGGACTACCTGTACCTTAAAACATGAAAAAGGGAAACAAAGTCTGTCACATACTCTTTTAAGTTTTATGATGGTCCCATAACATTTCAGAGGTTCAACAACTTTAGCTTCAAGTCTTTCTACCTATAAAAAGAGGTCATGATGAATCATTCTAGAATTTTTCATTGCATAAATTCCCATTACTTTCAGTGAATCTGAAATATAGAAAATAATCAAGAAGGAAATAGCAGAGGAAAAAAAAACCTTGTTCTGAAATAAAGAAACGTTTATTAGCATACTCATCATTTAGTTTAAAATACAATTATTAATTTGTTAGTCATCTTTTAAAGTGAAAGATTACATTCAAAGGCAACTTAAACCCACAAACCCTTACTAGAGTATCTTCTTAATATACTGAAAAAAGGGTTTAATTCTCTCTGAAAATTTATTCTGGAACGAATCAGAGGGACTACATAAGAAATTATCAAAAGACTGAAAGTTCTGTTTATGGGCAAGTTACACTGTATGTTATTAGATTCCAATAGCTCTAATTGTAATTCATTTATTATCATGGTCATAACATGCAAACACTCAAAATTTGAATATTGACATAAGAAAATGCATGAATGTAAATTTATACCTCTGCTTGGCGATAATCCTGAAGCTTGGAAAACTCATCTGCAAAATTTTTCAATCCAAGCTTTAAATTTGGTGTTTCTGTAGCTGCATAAGCATGTATCTCATTTACTAAAAGGTCTGCTTTGTCTCGTAGCCTGGCAGTTTTTCGTACATATGCTGCAAATATTTGGCATAATTCACCAAAATGTTTTTCCACATTTGAAACAGCTTCCCGTATTTGCCTGGTCTGGTTATCCCTATTTAAAAAAGAAGAGTTAAGTTAATAAAGGCAAAGGATAGTGTTGAGAATTATAAACACATCCAACAATACCAGCAAACTTTCAACAGACTTGGTGGAAGCAACATTTGTTAGACCGGAGTGTCCATTAAATCTGAATAGAAAATTGAACCTATACAGATAAATCTTGATTTATGATCACCTTGGGTGACTGGATGGGAAATACCATAAGACTCAGCCTACAGACTGCAACTGCCCTCTGTGTGCCAGTCGCTTCTGCTGACCGGCTTCCTCTGCCCCTTGGGATTCCCTAGGCCTCAACTGGCTGCTAACCCGGCTATTCAGCAGGCAAGGGAGCTTAAAGCTGGTCAGCAGAGTAGTATTTCTTGTGAGACACTAGGGGGCTCTCTTTTTTTTAATGTGGTTCTGTTTGTGGAGCTTCCTGAAAAACAACCACCTACAGTTTTTCTAGAAACACTTTGCTAAATAGCATATATATAGGCTCAAACTATACTGCATTCTCCTAGCCTTCCCAAAAGCATTTAAGACAGGATTCGGTATTAGGCCTGGGGTTCACCTGTTTATGCAGGCCCTGGTTTAGTTTATTGTTTTAATCTGGATTGTCTCTGAGATTGCATGTTTTTATTGTTTTGTATCTGTAGGCTGCCCTAAGTGGAGCCTGTCCTATTGCTGGCTATAATAAATGTAAATAAGAAGTTATAGCTACATGAAAGCAACTGCTTTTAAGAAAAGCAACTGATTAGTCGAACACGTCATAGAGAATAAATAATACTTCCCTGCAGTAGGCAAGTATGTATAAAAGGCAAGGGACATAATCCCCTTTGCTTATCACATTGTTTTGTTAAGGAAAACCTAACACGACCATACGCTCGCCCTTTTAATATATGGGAGGGACACAGCAAGGCGGCTTTTGGTCAAAAATCGATCCCAACGGCTTTTGTGCCCAGGGAGAGAAGCCGGGGGAGCTTGAATGAGGGGACGCGGCCTATTCTCTCAGCGGGCGCGGCCCAGAAGGCGAGTCGCCGAGCGCGCTGCCACGCCGGTGATGGACCTGGGGGATGGGAAAGGAGGAGCGAGCGCTACTTCTGAGGGCCTCGCGCGCCTCTTTCCTTTCAGGATCAGAGCGAGGATGCCGAGACAGTCTCCAGCGTTTCCCGCCAAAATCCCAAAGCAGGGATAGGGAGCTTTTATGACTTGTGGACTTCAACTCCCAGAAATCCTGTGCCACCAAGTTCTGGCTCAGGAATTCTGGGAGTTGAAGTCCACAAGTCATAAAAGGGCCATAGTTCCCCATCGCTGTCCTAAAGCATGCGCTGGACTACCATTCCCATATGCCCTGATCGAGATGAGGAAGGGTGCTTTTAAGATGACAGGCCCTTTATTCCGGAAGCCAAACCCAAGCCCCCTCTTCTTCAACGGGGCGGGTCAGCCCTCGCCGTACCCGGACAACGCTACCTTCCATTCCGGTGCGAGCACACACCCCACGCCAGGGAGCGTGGCACCCGAGCGGTCTCCTCCAGACCGGAAGCCTCTCTTGCCCCTCCGCGACCCGTTACCTGGCATCCAGCCCCCTGCCCAGCATCAACATGGCGATCGCCACCAGCCGCGGCTGCCGCTGACGGTTGGGAGAAAGTGGATGGTGTGCGCATGCGCTTCGCTTCTCTCCGGTTGCCCTGGAAGCCAAGCACCGCCCACCCGGCGGCTGATGCGATGCTGCTCTTTGCTTTTCAAAAGAATGGGCGATTGGAGGCGTTCGAGTCATCCCTGTTGCTATTATTTTTTTTCTTCCTTCCACAATCTTTGGCAGAGTCGGGGATGATACTTTACGTTCTCTCCTTGATGAAACGTTATTTGCATTTCTGGATAACCCATCTCCGATACACTAAATCAGCGGTTCCCTAGGTGGCAGTAAAATGATACGAAAACTATTTACTTCCCTCTGAACTGGTTTTTTTTTTGGGGTTGTTTTTTTTTTGCAGCTTAGATATGGCAGCCTTATATTTTGGGATTTTCCCAGGGAGACCTGACGGGAACTCCAGCTTCATTTTCCTTCTCGATTCAAACTCCCCCCCCCCTCCTGGGAGTTCAAGAGTGTTGGCTGAATAAAGGCTGAATAAATCTATCTCCCTCCCATTGTGGGAAAGTGGAGAAAGAAATGCCATTTATTTTCAACTTCTGCAGGAATGGCTGCTGCCCAGTAAATGTGAATGTGAAGGAATGGCAAAGGGTAGCCAAGGTTTTTGCTATGTATGAATTAAGTGTTTTCTAGTTGAAAGCTGCAAAAGCAAATGGAAGAGATACTTTAGAGAAGTTTTGGTAGTCCTTGGTAATGCCTTGGAGATGTTACTCCTCACTTCCCACCATTACACTCTGAAAGAGAAGTTAAGTGAATGAATGGCAGAGAATCCTATCTTTATTATTCATGATAAAAATTGAATGATACCATTCAAAAATTAGCACAGAAGGAGGTGATTAGCTTCATGGTCTAACAGGGAATCATCTATTACGTTATCCTACAGATAGTCCATGACTTATGACCAGTCATTTAACTGTTCGCAGTCACAGAGGCCTTAGAATGGGTGCTTTACAAACACTTCCAGCCATTGTAACATATTGTGCCACCTTGGTCATATGCCTGTATTTCTGGCGCTTGGCAACCTGTTGGTAGTTAGAACTCATTGCAAAGTTTCCTATGATCATGTGATTTCCATTTGCAAGCTTCTTTGCTGGCTTCCTCAGAAAATTAGTTCAGCGGGGAAGATTGTGAGAGGAGGGGATGTTGGATTTGAAGGGCTGTTTCCCCAGCATGCTGAGGGGTTTCCCCTCCTCTCCATACAGAGAGGGAAATTCTATGAAAAGAGTTGTGGTGGCGCAGTGGTTACAATGCAGTATTGCAGGCTAATTCTGCCGTCTGCCAGCAGTTCAATTCTCACCAGGCTCAACATTGACTCAGCCTTCCATCCTTCCGAGGTCGGTAAAATGAGGACCCAGATTGTTGGGGGGTAACATGCTGACTCTGTAAACCGCTTAGAGAGGACTGTAAAGCATCGTGAAGCGGTATATAAGTCTAAGTGCTATTGCTATTGCTATGCACGGGAGGAATGGACCTCAAACCTGGCACAAATGCTAGGGAACGCCAGCATTCTAAACTAGTGTTTTTGTTATGTTCTAACTGTTTAAACTGTGTTGCATGGTTCCAACCAGGTCCAGCGTTTGAGCGGGAAAAAGCTCAAACGCTATTGGCTGGTCTGTCTGACAGCTCCCTATAAAAGGGCAAGCTGTCAGACTGCTCTTTGCTGGTTGCTGATACAAGAGCTGAAATAAAGAACTGCTTGGAAGTCTGTCTCCTGTCATCTCTACCCACTGTCTAACAGTGGCGACGAGGGCTTGGGTTCAGGAGAACCGTGACTGCTTCTTCAGCGATTCCAACCAGCCAGGCAGCTGCTTTTCTGCCTTCTCTCTGCCGCGATGTCCAACTTCCACCCACCGGCGCCTTTCGACCCGACCCGGGAGAAGTGGGACTCCTATATGCGGCACTTCGAGTGCTTCCTTGAGGCAAATGACATGCTGGGTCTGACCGACAACCGTAAAAGAGCTGTTTTTCTCAGTCACTGTGGCCCCGAGGTGTTTGACACCGCGGAGTCTTTGTCAGACCCAACACCGGTCCAGACCGTTCCGTGGCAAGTGCTTCAAGCCACGCTGAAGACGCACTACGCGCCCACCCCGTCCAAGGTCGTCCGGCGATACGAATTTCGGCAGCGAATGCAGCAAGAGGGCGAATCAATAAATCAGTATATCGCCGCCCTCCATAAGGCATCCGGCCATTGCGAGTTCCGCGACCTGGACGACATCTTGCGGGACCAACTTATCTGTGGCGGACCGGACATCCGCCTGCAGCGCCGGCTCCGGGCCAGGCCCAACCTTACTCTGGCCGCCGCTTTAGACGAAGCCAGGGCTGCGGAATCCTCGACAAACGCTGCCGAGTCCTTGCATCGGTTTGTGGCCGCCAAGAAGGCGCCCAGACCTCCGCCGGCTATACACCAGGGCGACCTGGATGACCCAGAGAGCAGCGACGATGACGTCTGCCGCACCGACAGAGAGCGCATGCCACCTCAAAGAGACTCTCCCGCTGTCTGTGCCATCTGCGGGGGGCGGCATCAGAGGGCATCATGCCGATTTAGGGACGCAATCTGTCAGCGCTGTGAAGAGCGCGGGCATTTGGCGACAGTCTGCCGCGCCATTTTGCCGAAGCACGCGCATGCGCAGAACAACTTCAGCGGAGACCTGTCAACTCGCTCCCGGCGCGTTTTTCAAAAGCCGCGCCAGAAAACCGCAACACCAAGACCCGAGACGCACCAAACAAGGGCCGCCAG
>QLTV01000582.1:1386888-1399986 GCA_003457575.1 Thermophis baileyi
AGACAGGCAGAAAGAAAGAAAGAAAGAAAGAAAAAGAAAGAAAGAAAGAAAAAGACAGAGAGAAAGACAGAAAGAAAGAAAGAAAGAAAAAGACATGACCACAATTGAGCCCAAAATTTTGGTTGCTAAGCAAGAGCATTGTTAAGTGAGTTTCATGACATTTTACAAGTTGGCCACGGCCACCAGTCACCTGACCACCAAGCCACGCCCACCTGAAGGGGGTGGGGGTGGAGGGCACTGAGGATGAGTTTGTAGCACCAAGGGGGCGGTGGACTGAAAAAGTTTGGGAACCACTGTTTTAGAGGGTCGTTGAAGCACTTGGAGGTTTATCTGTGTCCTCAGGGTCACCTGAGTAGTGCTCCTGGTTCCTGTAGTCTGCAATTTTTCTCTGGAAATCCATTCCTACTCCCACACCATTCAAAAAGAGTTCATCCCAAATTGTATAGCTAAAACAGTTGTACAGCTATCTGCAAGGAATATAAATCCTTCCATTCCCCACTATCCTGTCAGAGCTGAAGAAGCTTCTTGGATGAGAAGCGAAACGTCTTCAAAGAAAAAACAGGAAAGTCCAGTTGCCTCCTGAAAAAAGCACCTTTGGGACAACCATGACCTGGATGACTGAGAATCCCTCCAGTCCTGAGATTTTTGTCTGTTGCTGCTGATGGAAATATGGTTAGAATTACTTAAATGCTATGGGGCTTCCAATAACATGAACCTTCTCTCTAGCAGAGCTTTTCCCAGTTAATACAGACCAGTGGAGAGCCATCAGTCTGCCAATGAAGTGGAACATAGAATGCTGCCCTTATGCATTAACTCATGAACATGCACAATTTTTTGGAGAAGGTCTATAAGTAGGGTTTGCGGAATGTGCTGGGGATCACATATGTGGGTCAGGATAAAGAACAGTGGATGTGGGCAAAGCAGAAAGCAAACATGGGCAAGTGTGGAGTCAAATCCCATATTTTAAAATCAATTCAGAAGGTTGATTTATCCTTATCCCATCTGTCCACTCTTCTTCTGATATTATCTAGTCTTTAAAGCACTACATTTTAGTTTTAATTTTTAATTTTCCAATTGAAAATTAGTGGAAGCTGAGAAGGCAGGAGAAAGTAAGTGGAAAACTTTTGGGTCTGCAGCTGGATGATTCTATATTTTTATTTCTCTTCATGTAAAACAGATTGCTTTGAATCTATTTTGTTCTATCATTGTAATTTTCCGTTTTTAGGTCTGATAGCTCTCCTTTTTTGTTCTGAAATAATTTACCGAATATACACAAGGTTCCATATCACTGGGAGAAAAACCAGTGAAATGAGAAGATCATTTCAACTGACAAAACTGAAATCATTTTAGTAATTGTCTTCTGTTTTATAATGGCTAGAAGGAATGAAGCACTGCTAAAGTCAAAATATCTCCTTGTTAAGAAAACCACAGCCCATGTAAAAGAACCAGCTGATCTTCTTAACAAACCAAACCTAATTTTGAAGGTGACAAAATTTCTGCTGGTGTTTAAAATGAACAGGCTGAATGAACAAAGACTCTGTGTGTGTTTAAACCGGGCAATTCATAGTGAGAAGGATTTCATTACAGGGACTCAAAATGCATTCAAGCTTTTAAAATCAGATTGGGGAGCACACAATTGATTGCAACTTGCAAATGAATTGAAAGCATGAGGAGAAGCTGTACAGGAAGGTGATAATGATCACTTGACCAGCTTTTTTAATAACCCTACTGAGGAAGGTATTACATTAATACTACCCAGCTGTGAGCAGGAGAGCAAAGGTTAGAGAGCTTCTTCTGTTTTTTGAAGTCTACAAGTACAGAACAGAAATGTGAGGTGTCTTAAGATTCTATTTGTAAGAATGAGGAAAAGAAGATGAATTGAAGATGTATCCAGTATATTTTCTCTGTGGGAGCTGTGACAGTTACAGATATACTGATTTGATTTGTTCCAGGGTATTCCAACTGCAGGATTCAGCAATAATTGTACAACTGTCATGCTGATCCTTAAAAGTTCAACCACTTGAAAAACAACATAGCACATTTATGATCATTTATTACTTGTGCAGGCAGTTATAAGAAGAGACGAGTTTCATAGAAGCTGAGGCTTGAAAAGACTATAGGGGAACCAATCAGTTTCTGTCAAATTTGGATATCAAGTCAGTCTGGAACATGGATGTACTGATAGCATAGTTCAGAGATGCACTGAACTTTGAACCACATTTTTATTCTCTCTAGTAGCCTTTATTCTATGTAAATAAATAAACCACCCACTTATAGCAGATAACATTTTCACTTTTGTTTTTAGTAAAAGGAAAAGAGACAGTGAAATATGTACTTTAAATCTTCAGTGGATTTATTTAGAACAACAAATCAAACAGAAACTGAATCCCAGATAATGATGAGTAAAAATCATTCTGAATATTGTAGTAACATTCCTTTTGGGAATATTTTAGTGTTAGAAACATGCTATTGCAATTCTTGGGTGCTAGGAAAAAAAATTCTGGTTAATTAAATAAAAATGCAACCCTATTCTAGCTAAGAATAGTTTTAAGACAGCTGGTGCTAGTTTGAGAAAGAACAAGAAAGAGAGGGAGAGAAAGAAAGAAAGAAAGAAAGAGAAAGAAAGAAAAAGAAAAAAGAAGAAAGAAAGAAAGAAAGAAAGAAAGAAAGAAAGAAAGAAAAAGAACTTGATGCCAACCAGTAGAAACAATCTTGATAAGCTCTCTAATTCTTGTGGAATAAAAATTAATCACTCAGATGTTGAGGAATAGGAATCTGTTCAATTGGAAACCACTCTATATTCCTTCTTTGTACTTTGGCCCTTTGAACAAATAGTATGACTTTAGATTTTGGAAGTTAATTAAAATATATTTCATTTGCAGTATATAGTAGATATCATTGCCTTTCTATGTCCTATTGGAAACTAGGAAGGAAATAAGGAGTGCATCTTCTGCATATAGTAGTATCTGGCATTTATAAGCTGCTAAATTTGGGGACATGACCATCTAAATTGTTCCCTGTTGCAGTTATATAATTTATGAATAGATTGAACAAGGTAGAACCAGGATACATCCTTGCTGTACACCTCTATGAATATGTACTGCATCTGCAAGTAGCCCTTGATTATGACACCTAACTCTCAGAGAAGAGTTGGTGTCTACATCCTGGATCAGATAAAGAAGATGTCTATCCACAGTGATACTCTTGAGCTTATCCACAGTATTTTTCTGGCTGTAGAGTAAGACACATTTAAATGCCACACATATGCTTGATTTTGAATTCTATACATACTTCAGGATAAGGTGGTGCAATACCAAAATATACTGTAGTCTACAGTTGACCGACGTCCTTTAAACTTGTTTTGTCTGTAGTCTAACATTTCTTCAAATTCTATCCAAGCTTGGAGTTGATTACTCAGATGTTTTGCATATGATTTACCACTCATTACACTTCATAGGCTGAAAGGTCTATAATAATTAGCTGAATCTTATTGTCTTTCTTGTAAATAGGAACTGTAATTGCTATCCCTCTCCCTTCTCTCCCCCACACTCATCTTTAGGGATCTGCCCTGCTTGATCAATAAATGTAAATATAGATGCCAACAAGGGAGCCCACTAGTTACAATTTAGTTTAATTACTTCAGGAAAGACAAGCTCATTTACTGGGGTATTTTCAATTTTGTGTGACTATCAGTTTGATCACTTCTTCTAAACTGGAGGTCAGCTATCCAGAGTGCTGAAATCATAATACCCAGCTTCACTATAGTAATTAGGATCAGTATACAAAGCTTGATAATGTACTTGAACCAGGATCTGATTGACCTGGATCTCAATTAATACACCAAGTGCTTGGATAGAAATAAGCCAGAAAAGAGATTTTCTTTTGTCTGACAAAAAGGATAAGTTGATGCCAGGCATGTTTTATAGCCTTCTGTTTTTTCTTCCTCAGGATTGATTTATATTAAAGGGTCTTAGAGGGATAAAGTTTGTAAACAACTTAGGCAGCTCTAAATCTCTCTCTGAGCTACTGGCATTTGCAATCAAACCATTGTTGCTTTGCTATTAAGGAAAAAGAGATGCTTCCTCTTCTCTGAGGAAAAGATTCCCTTAAATTTGCTGATCAGCAAATTGTACAATCTAGTCTTGCACTCCAATGGGGAACTGGCAATTAAACCTTGGGCAAATTTTTGAAGTATCTTCTGACTTTAACCATTGAATTACAGCATTAGTATATTTTCCCTCTTCCACTTGGATCCCAGGATAGTGTTAATGACCTCCAAATTCAGGGTGCCAAATTCTTTGCCTCTGTTTTCACCAATTCATTGTATACACTATCGTAGCTAATACAAGGGGAGGATGATCACCTACCGTATTTTCAGTCTATAAGATGCACTTCCCCTCCCCCCCCAAAGTGGGTGGAAATATCTGTGTGTCTTATGGAGAGAATATTGTGGTGGGGGCAGGGAGGGGGGTTGGTGCAGCAGTGGCAGCAATGGCAGCGTTCCGGTTGGCCAGCCCACTGATCGGCGGGACTACGGGAGGCCGGGATCCAGCTGTCGCTCAGCTGACTGGTGGTGGGCACAACAGAGTGGAGCCCTGACGAGCCACGTGCTGGGGCTGCGATAACGTGCTGAAGCTGACCAGGCTGTTTGCTGTTTGCTGCAAGGATGCTAGCCAGATGAATATTGGATGGATCCTGGGAGGCAGAGGCAGATTTTTTTCTTGTTTTTTTTCTCTAAAGTTAATATGCGTCTTATGGTCCGGAGCGTCTTATAGACCTAAAAATATGGTAATTAAAAGATAGGTAGAAAATTTTAGAAGTTAATCCAATGGTCAACACATGACCTCCTCCCCTTTCCCCAAAAGGCATATTCACCTTGGTCAGGGGTCAGCAACCTGTGGCTCCGGAGCCACATGTGGCTCTTTTATCCCTCTGCTGCGGCTCCCTCCTTTCATCCCTCTGCTGCAGAGAGAAGCGGCTGGGGCTGATTCTCCAGTGCCTCATTTCTTGCTGGGTCTCATGGGTGCTTCTTCCAGCCCTTGCTGTGCTGGGTGTACCTCAGTTGCTCAGGGAGACGTACAACCTGCTGTCCACCCTGAGACACTGGCCCAACCCAGCTGCAGCCGACGCCACTGCTGTTGCCACCTCCATGGCCTGCCAGGTGCTCTCGCAGCACCTTGCACAGCATAGTGAAATTTAGCGCACTTCACAATGGGGAAGATAGGGTCCCCTCTTCCTGGAGCCTATTATGACATGGAGCCACAATGCGACCCTGCCCTACTCACCCCTTGCAACAGCAGCGGCGTTGGCACGGGTCAGGCCAGTGTCTCAGGGTGGAGAGTAGGTCGCGCATCTCCCCGACCGAGGCACGTCCAGCACCAACAAAGGCCGGAAGTAGCCACCTGCTGTTTCCTGCTGCAGTCTGTCGGGCAGTGAGACCTAGCTAGAGATGAGGCGCCGGAGAATCAGAATCAGAGAGACAGAGAGACCGACAGACCAACCGACCGACCGACAGACAGAGACAAGAGACACACACAGAGAGAAAAAGGTGAACAACACACCAGAGGCCAGTTGTGGCAAGAGGTGGCTGGGAGGGGTGAGGTGGGGCAAATAATTTAACAACTGGTTCTCTGCCCTAATGACCAGCTGGGTAGACGTGGCTGGGGGGGGTGTCATGTGAGTGGGTGGGAGTGAGTGACATCGAGTTGGCCATGCCCACCCAGTCACACCGGTTGTTAAATTATTGGCTCCCGGTGTTTTCTTTTCTGTGGGAAACGGGTCCAAATGGCTCTTTGAGTGTTTAAGGTTGCAGACCCCTGACCTTGGTGATCTCTGTCTGATTCAAAATGCAGAGATCCAGGCATGTGGTCTATCACAGTCTGGACTTTCACATATAGAAAACCACAAAAAACATGGTTACACAAGTTATATGGAAAGAACTGAAGCCAAGACCAGAAACTGTCTTAAAAGTGTTAAATATAGCCAGACCCACAAACTGGTTTGTTATATTTTCCTGCTCTAATTGGATGCACTGTGGAATAGAATTTAAGGAAGCTGAGAGAACAAGGGAATCACTCAAAATTGTACCAAATGTCATGGATGTGTCTGGTTGGAATATAATTTGAAATTTTGAATACAGAACAAACCACTTGGTATTGCTTTTGAACAAAGCTAGAATTTTTTAATTATGAAGTACATTTCTAGCATATCCACTGCTATATGTACAATCAGCAGTATGAAATAAAGTTAAGAGATTTGAACCATTGCTTCCAAATAAGATTCACTTCTCAACTGAGATAAGAGGTTTTAAGGCTGATCTCTTCTTGCAGTCAAGATACACTTTTGGAAATGACAAACTGTACTTTCTACATATAGAATTTTGACAACATTCTCATGTCTGAAATATAGAACTTTCAGAAATGAAACATTAAATATAGGCAATGCTATAGTCATTTATGTAAGAAAATGCTTTCCTTCTATAATGTTTTGCTTCTGAACAGTAATTTGATTCATGGATGATGAAAGATAGCACAAATCTGAGGAGGAAGATCACACACTTTATTGGAGCAATGATTGTTGGCTTCTGGCTTTCAGAAAAGAAGAATTGAGAATAATAGGAAAGTAAGGACTTTTGTAAGATTTATGAACTGTGGAATTCTAGACTTCTGATTTGTTGACAGGCTTTTTGGACCACAGGAAGAAAACTGGATTGTTCTTATTTATGTACATGGGGCCATTTTTGTTTTTAAGAAACCTTGTGCTTTTCCAAAAATGGCAACATAACTGGAAATACCAGTTGTTCTTTTGATAATGAGCAGTGGATGATTGATGAGATTAGTCAAGCATCCTCAATTTGGAATGAAATGTCCATAGTATTGCCCAGTTTCTTATAGATCTGCCATTAGATGATTACACAGGTTGGGTCTTTGCTGCCTTTTGTCAGCTTTACTCTGCTTCATTAAGGTGAGTAAAATTCCTTTCTTTTAGTCAGAAAGGATTAAAGTTTGGGGATAATTGTTTGGGCTAGTGGTTAAGGCACCAGGCTAGAAACCAGGAGCCTGTGAGTTCAAGTCTCACCACAGACATAAAAGATTGGATGACTTTGGGTCAGTCACTCTCTCTCTCAGCCCAACCCACCTCATAGGATTGTTGTTCTGGAAGGAGGAAGAGGAGGAAGGAGTATTATGTATGTTTTGCTGCCTTGAGTTACTTATAAAAAAATAAAGATGGGAGAAAGAAAGAGAGAAAGCAAGCAAGAAAGAAAGCTTTTGGGCCTGTCAGAAACCTCTATTTTTGTTTGCCCCAACAGTTGAACCACTTTTATTGAAAACTTCTGCTAAAGGCTTTTCAAAATGAGATCATGCTTAGTTCTGTTTAAAAGTGAAAATGAAGAAATATGTACCAAAAAAATACAGGCAGGTCAAGACCGTCTGTACACATTGACTTATATTGTTGTATTTTGCTTGTCAAAAGGACAAAAAAGTATCTAAAATATTTGTTGGTATTCTGCTCTATGTATGGAATTCTGCTGTGGAATAGGTTTTCCTGCTGGCTGTGACCTACTCTGTTTTGTTTTTTTTGTTTCTTTAAATTTTTTTATTTTTTCCACACTCTCCATATATACATCCATACATATACCATAAATCATATCAAGATATACATAGTTATACATTTCTATCCAATAAACCATAAACCAACATCCTAATTTTGCACCTTTGAAACTTCTATTGCCCGTCTGTTTTCCCCCAATATTTCATGACACTCCCCTCCCTCTATCTCCCTCTCTTCCCTCTACCTTCTTTCTCCTTCTCTCCCTTTCCTACTTCCCTCCTCCCCTTCTCCCCTCCCTTCTCTACTTCCTCTTCCTCCCTCTTATCCCTTCCCTGAGTAATTCTAATCATAATTCATCTTATGGTTAACAGACAGGTAACACGTAACCCTAACTTCATTTAATTATCGCTGCTATACCCATATTTATACATATATTATTTAATTTATTTTTTCTAGGTATATACTACTATCTTAATGCTGCATCCTTTACTACCTAATTTTATCACCTGGGTCTACCACCTCTAATCCTCCATTTTCCTCCAATTTAATCGGTGTTATTTATCTTCTATACATATTCGTTTTCTATCCAATCATAAAATTTCAGCCATACATTATAATATTCTGAATCTCTCTTGTCTTTGATTCTCATTGTCAATCTATTCATCTCTGCACAATCCAATATTTTCTTAATTACCTCCCCTTCAGAAGGAGCTTTTGTTGCTTTCCAATTTTGTGCAAATGCAATTCTAGCTGCTGTGATTATATGAATAATTAAATATGTATTTTCTTTGCTAAATTTCTCTGGTAGTATATCCAACAGGAATATCTCTGGTTTCAGCTCTATACGTTGTTTCACTATTTTTTCTATCCATATTTGAATTGAGCTCCAATACACTTTGGCTTCAACACATGTCCACCACATATGATAAAAAGAACCCGGTATTTGCTGACATTTCCAACATTTCATAGATTTATCTTTAAACATTTTAGCTATCCTTTCCGGTGACATGTGCCATCTATAAAACATTTTATACGTATTTTCTTTATATGCTGTTGCCATTTTCAATTTATAATTTCTTTCCCAGAGTTGTTGCCATTTATCCAATTCTATAGTATGTCCAAAATTCCTTGCCCATTTTATCATCGTTTGCTTCACTTGTTCTTGCTCTAAACCAATATATAGTAAATAATTATACAATTTTTTAATTAGTCTTTCATCCGTTCCTATGAGTATTTCATCTAATTCTGTCATTTCTAAATTAATACCCTCTGTTTTAACATCCTTGTCATATCTTGACTGCATTTGCATTCTCATATACCAGTCCATCTTTATCCCTTGTTTCTCCAATTCTTGAGTAGATTTAAATTCCCTCTTGTCCGTTAAAATATCCTTATATCGTGCAATAGACAGAAAAATGGTAAAGTACCAGGACCAGATGGGTTACCAGCAGAGGTGTATAAGACATTTGAAGAAACATTAGGAATTGTAATGCTGGAACTTTATAATGAACTTCTACTAGAAGCTAAGATACCGGATTCATGGACAGAAGCATTTATAACTTTGATCCCGAAAGAGGAGACTGACTTACAGAAAATTAAAAATTATAGACCAATTTCACTTCTGAATGCAGACTACAAAATTTTTGCCTCAATAATGGCGAATAGACTTAAAAAATTTCTCAGTGAATTTATACATTCAGACCAAAATGGTTTTTTACCTAAAAGACAGATTAAGGACAATATGCGAACGATTTTAAATACACTAGAATATTATGAACAACATTCTGAAAAGCAAGTGGCTTTGATGTTTTTAGATGCACAGAAGGCAATTGATAATGTGAACTGGCAATTTATGACAATGCAACTTCAAAATATGGAGTTTGGGAAGAGATTTATTAATGTAATTAAAACAATCTACAGTAAACAATCAGCAAAAGTAATAGTGAATGGAGATATGACAGAGAAAGTGGACATTATGAAAGGAACAAGACAAGGATGCCCCCTATCACCATTGTTATTTGTTTTGACCTTGGAAGTATTAACTAGAAGTATAAGACAAAGTAAAGATATAAAAGGAATGAAAATTAAAAGAGAGGAATACAAATTACAAACTTTTTACATAACTCTGCTCATTTACCTATTATTTACATATCTTATTTTTACATATCATTACATCCAAATTTAAAGTATTCCATACATATCATTTACATCTTCTTTCATTTTAGTCCATATTTATTCCATATCCTTCCAATATTCATTTTGCTTTACTTTTTTATTTTGCCCTCTTCTTTTTTCCTTTTTCTATATTCAATCCACTTGTACCATTTCTTCCATATTACATAATACTCCGAATTCATTTGTCCTTTCAGTTCAATAGTTAACTTATCCATTTCCGCGCAATCGTATATTTTTCTTATTACCAAGCTTTCCGAGGGTATATTTTTTTGTCTCCAACATTGCGCGAACGCAATTCTTGCTGCTGTTATAATATGTAGAATAATATATATGGTAGTTTTGTTATAGTCTCCTCTGGTAATCCCCAAATAGAATAGTCTCTATTTGAAGGCCTGTTATTTCTTGAATCCACCTATGTATTTTTACCCAATATTTCTTTGCTTCCATACATGACCACCAAGTGTGATAAAAGGTGCCTTGTTTTCGGCCGCATTTCCAACAATTTGGTTCCAGGTTTGGATAGATTTTTGCCAATCTTGCTGGTGCCATATACCATCTATAAAACATTTTATATTGGTTTTCTTTGTATTTTACCGATTTAGTTATTTTATAATTTCTATTCCACATTTTCTCCCAATCATCTAGTTCTATGTTATGTCCAATATTTTTAGCCCAGGCTATCATAGTTCCCTTCACTATGTCTTCTGCTCTGTCAAATTCTAGAAGATAGCTATAAATTTTTGTTATTAGTTTTTCGTCTGGGCCTGTCAATATTTTATCTAGATGGTGTGGGACTATCTCGAAAACATATTCTTCTTTATCTTTTTTGTATCGTGATTGGATTTGAGTGTACGGCCACCAATCTATTGTTATACCCTGGTCTTCCAACTGTGTTTTTTTTTTTGATTTTCTTGTTCATCTTAAAGGTGTTTTTAATCAACCATCTTACTTGCATCTAATGTGTTGGTGTGGATTGTCGCTTCCATTGGGGATACCCACCTAGGGATTTTCATATAATGTTTTTTTTTTAATTTCTTGCCATACTTGCATCAAGGTTTCTCTTATTTTGTGTCTCCTAAAGTATGTATGCTGTTTGTTTCCTTTGTCCCATAGGAAGGCATGCCACCCTTTTATTAGATCATGTCCCTCTAGTGTTAGTAATCTTTTGTTTCTTAACTTAATCCACTCTTTGATCCATACCAATGTTGCAGCATTATAATACAATCGCCAATCTGGGAGCCCCATACCACCTCTGTTTCTGTTATCCTGAAGATCAATTAATTTTATTCCCACCTTTTTCCCTGCCCAAATAAATTTTGTTATAATTTTATTCAATTCTGTGAAAAACTTATCTAATTTTATGGGTATAGTTTGGAATAAATAGAGCAGTTTTGGCAGAATATTCATTTTGATTGTTGCAATACGACCTAGCATAGATAATTGTAATGTTTTCCATCTTTCCAAATCTGATTTTATTTCTTGTATTAATTTCCCATAATTGTCTTCTTTAATTGAAGAACATCTTGCTGTTAGCCATATACCCAAATATTTGATTTTCTTTGTACATTTTAGTCCCAATTTCGCCTCTAATTCTCTTTCCTGTTTTTGAGTCATGTTTTTCACTATCATTTTGGTTTTAGATTTATTAATTTTAAGGCCTGCTATTTCTCCATATTTTTCTATTTCTCTTAATAAAATTTGCAAAGCATTGCAGATGATCTGGTGTTTATATTGGAAGAACCATTAGAGACGGGGCCTAAATTAATACAACAAATTCAAAAATATAGAGAGGGGGCGGGATTAAAAATTAATAAAGATAAAACAAAACTTTTAGTGAAAAACATGACAGAAAAACAAAAGAAGGAACTAATTGGGAAGTTAAATATACAGATCACAAAAAAAGTTATTTAGGGATTCAGTTATCAGCACGATGCATAACAATTAAGGAAGACAATTATTATAGATTAAAAAAACAAATTGAAATAGATCTGGAAAAATTGAAAAATCTTCAATTATCATTGATGGGAAGAATTGCATTAATTAAGATGAATATACTGCCACAATTGCTGTTTTTATTTTCGACAATACCAATAAAAATAGAGAATTTTTTTTAAAAGAGGTAAATAAAATGATTTTGAAGTTTGTTTGGCAAGGAAAAAAGGTGAGGATTAATATAAAAACGTTACAAGATGCAAGACTTCCAAATTGGGAGCTATATTATCACGCTGCAGTATTGACATGGATGAGAGAATGGATTTTGTTAAGAAATACAAGACTTTTGACTTTGGAGGGACACGATTTACAGATAGGATGGCACGCATTTATATGGTATGGGAGAAGTAAAATACATAGCTATTTCCAGAGACATTGCATGAGAACTCTTTGTATGCAGTGTGGGAAAAGATAAAAGAGAAACACTATTTGAAAATACCATATTGGCTATCAACAATGGAAGCACTAATTCACCCAAATAGACTTAACTGGGGAAAGACCTACTTTGTTTTGTGTGGGGCTCAGCAATCTCATGCATCTAACACCCCTCAAAGCAGGGTTGTCTATTCCAGAATATGCTCTCCTTGGGGAACATTTATCCATGGAACTACTTTGCAAATATTTTAGGCAAATGGTCAAAATATTACATAGCTTGAACACAAACTGTAGCTTCTGCTACATACTAAGCTAGTTAATGACAACACTTTTTTTCTATAATTTCACAAACACAGCATGAGGTTATGTTGTGTGCAGTTTTAATTCATTTTCATGCTACAGTTGTGAAAATGTTCATTTTAATTCTTCCAGTGAATCGAAAAAAGACTTCCTAGCTGGTTGTACTTTCTTCAAATGATTTTAAACATTTGGCAAAATTATAATATATACCGGTAGTGAGTTCATGGTTTTGATTAATTTAATCCAGGCTAATCTGCTCAGATAAAGTTAGCATCTCAAAAATATCTGAGCATTAAGAGAGGACACAGAGATGGATTGTGCTATTATTTAAAATACATTAATAATTATCTCTGTCTATCTATCTATCTATCTATCTATCTATCTATCTATCTATCTATCTATCTATCTATCTATCTATCTATCTATCTATCTATCTATCTATCTATCTATCTATCTATATCTATCATCTATCATCAATATCTATCTATCTATCTATCTATCTATCTATCTAGCTAGCGATCTAGCTATTTATCTATCTAGCTATCTATCTATCGATCTATCTCTCTCTATCTTTCTATCTACCCATCTATCATCTATCTCTATCATCTATCTATCTATCTATCTATCTATCTATCTATCTATCTATCTATCTATCTATCTATCTATCTATCTATCTATCTATCTATTTTTTTATCTATCGATCTA
>QLTV01000582.1:1401432-1411910 GCA_003457575.1 Thermophis baileyi
CTATCTATCTATCTATCTATCTATCTATATCTGTCTACCTAATTACCTACCTACCTCTCTAATCTCTCTATCTTTCTGTAATCTCTCTCTCTCTCTCTCTCTCTCTCTCTTTCTATCTCTACCATCCATTATCTATCTATCTATCTATCTATCTATCTATCTATCTATCTATCTATCTATCTATATATCTATCTATCTATCTATCTATCTATCTATCTTCTATCTTCTATCATCTATCTTTCTTTCTTTGTTCTATTTTGATGAAATAAGGGCTGATTCATGAAGGTGTTTAGCAGTGAAGTGTTTTCCTTGCTTAATATTATGCATGAAGCAGGTCAGAGGCTCTGTTTTTTCAAATAACCCTAAATCCAAGGTGCTGGATAATTCATAGTTGATTGGACAAATTATGATAGCCTATTGCACAGATAAAGTTAAACCATGAATGAACATACTAGTTAGGATTCTTAGGAAGTACAATCACAACACTTTTGTGAGGCAATAAGTAAGGGAAAATAGTACTAGATTCTGGATAAACTTGTCCCATTGAATCCAATGGGTAATAAAATATATGCTTCTGTTGCAAGGATAATTCATATGAGGAAGTTAATCAGATATTTTTGAGGGTATCAAATCTGATTATGTTGTGGAAAAACCTAAATGAAAGCTCTCAGCAACAATAAAAATATTACATTTCAGAAGATCATGAAAAACAACAGTTCCACATGCTTTATTTGGACAGAACTCACCTTGAGTGTTATAGCCAGTTCTGGGCACCCCACTGTGAGAAGGATTGAGTCAATCAGGAACAATTCAAAGAAGAGCAATAAAGATGACAAGGGTATCAAAAACGTATAAAGAGAGATTGAAGGACTTGTGTAACCACTTGAATAAAGAGGGCAGGAGATAAGACTCTTCAAAAAGTTGAAAGAAATTCAAGACCTATTCTCTACCATTTCAGAATTCAGGTCATGGAACAATATGTTTATGTTTCAGCACTTCAAAAGTGGAACCAATTAGGGAAGTATTGAGCTTCTCTTTACTGGATTTGTGCATTGGAGCTTGGAGAATCATCTGTTTGTCTTAATTTGGATGCCTTAACTTGGGTTCCTGCACTGATCAGCATGTGAGTTTCTATGATAACTTCTGCCTTCGCTTTCCTTTCTAAGTGTCCATAATACAATTATAGTGTCCTATTTTACTGAATTCTTATATCATTAAAATATATAAGGTACTATATATATGGTATGACTGTGGTATAATTGAGTATGATCCTATACAGACAAAATATCAGTATATTTAAATATCTTTATGGTGGCCAAAACAAACCCATTAGGGCCCCTCAGCATGTGACTACCCAGCGCATTAGGTTAGTATGGAATGGAAAATCTGCATACATTATCCATATAGTTTAGTAGAAATAATTTGGCCACAAATCCATTTATACACAGTAATTTATATTTTGTGCTTACAATATACTTTGACGTGGCATGGATAGTAGTATCAGAGTGCAATCTGAAAAAAATGAGTCAGGAAAAAAAGCACATTACTGAAAATTGAATATAAATGATAGTAGTACAGTGGAAAAAAGAGTTATATTAGGGACATTTACGTTAAATAAACCTGTATTAAGGAAATGTTTGTAGCAAAGAATGAAAGAACAATTTGCATGAAAAAAGGTTGAGCAATTTAGATTAACAGCTATGTTAATTAAGGAGAAATGCATACAAAAGCTAAGCATGCTAGGAGTTGCAGCAAATTTAAATTGTTACATTTTCTACTTATTAAATTCAGCTATTGCTAATTTAATTGACAAGAGATGTCCAGAATCACAGATATGAGATGGGTAGCTATACAAATCTAACAAACAATCCCAGGGACAATACTCTCAGCTAGATTTTTGCTGATATGTACATTTTCCATCTTTGTAACAACCCTTCACATGGGTTCCTTCATATGCCCGCATATGTATCTAATTTTACAGTAGGTACCAGAAACTGCGCACAAGTTATCATCCGTTTTATTCTGATTTTTGTTCTTTTTTTCTCTTTTCTTTGAAATGGTGACTATTCAGGAATTGACCAAGGGAAACAAAATGGTTTCACAAGAGAGTATAGAAGATAACATTCAGTGGTCTTTCATTCTTCTGGTGGAATCAAGTCTCAGGTACGCCATTTACAAGATTTTGGTTTCCTTTCAAACCAGAGTGAAACTGAAAAAAACCTTTCCGATAAAAGACTTTAGGAAAGTCTTTTGTTTCTTTATTTCAGGCTTCCATTTTACTTCTTTAGTCCGAGTTTTCCCCTAATAGGGAGCCTTAGAGTCCATTTCTTAACCGTGTGCAGTTTGTGTGAGGCAGTGGTGAAAACAGCTGGTCTATGTGACAAAACCTTTTCAGTCTTGCTGTGATCTTCCTCTCTTATGTCGAATGTTATAATTGGAATCATAAGAAAAACATAAATTAAAATGATGGTAGATGATATATTGTACCTTTATTGTTGCTGCTTCCTGGAGTTTTATAACACGGCTGTTGCAAATTCTCTATTTACCAAACAGTAGGTAGCCCTCTCATATTGAAAGTAATAATCCTGTGTATTTTAGTTTTACTAAAACATGGTTTCTCTCATAAAATCGACTGCTTGTAGAGTATCAGTATGATTAAAAAAACCCCTAAACAATGTGCTTAGGTGTTTTTGTTGTTGTTGCTGCAGTATTTTGAGTTTGTTCTTCTAGGTTTTTTTAATGGAAACATAATCCTGGTTAAGGTTACTGGTTATACAATTTATATCTTGCAAATGTATGGAGTACTTACTGGAGGACAGGTTGAAAAAAATGATAGTTCATGCTTGAAATTACTTTGAGCCTGACATACATTGACTAGTAAGCAAAAAGCCTCAAAGCTGTAACCATGAGAAATAAATGACTTTGAATGAGACTCAATATGTAATTAGCTCAAATTATGGAGGATAGTGCAGGTAATTCTTGACTTACAACTGTAACTGAGCCCGGAATTATAATAATAAGTCGTGCTGGTTGTTTAGCAGATCACCACAGGACCTTAACCAGGTTTTACCAGATCTATTTGGTGGTAGTTGTTAAGCAAATGCTGTGGTCATTAAGTGAATCCATTATCTGCAATGGGCATCTTTGCTGGAAACTTGAAGTCTTTTTTTGGCAAAAAATTATAGGAGATGATCAGGCTGAGCCTGAGGGAGGAGTCAAACGTGTCATCAGTCTCGAATCCCTTCGTGCTCATAAGAGATTGAAGTCCAGCCCAACTTGAATTCTGTTGACTTTTATCTACTGCCAATTTGCTTTGACCGTTAGTAGTTCAGATTCTTATAGGGAGCATTAACATACAATAAGCCTATATTCTTTTGAACTGCCTGGACTCCTGATTTCCTGCACTTGACAAAAAGATTGTAAATCACAGTCACATGACCTCAAGATGCTGCGAATGGCCATAAATAAAGAATTGCATTGTGGTAAACAAATTTAATTAATTAATATAAATAAAACAAATGTGAGCTGGTTACCAAGCACCCAAAATGTGATCACATGACTGTGGGGACAGCCATTGAAACTTTGAATCTGGGTCATAAATAGCCTTGGGGTGGTCCATTGTAACTTTGAACAGTCACTAAGCTGACAATCTTAAGTCGAGGAATGTCTGTACCCCAGTCCTTCAGTGGAAGAGCTGGAGATAAAAAAAATCTTAAAAAAAAAAAAGCCCTAACAGTATTTCAGATAAATCTGATCTGGATGGCAAAGGAGACTTCCTCACTTAAATGATAATAATAATTCTGACTACTCCATCAATCAGTTCAATTATTTCATTGAAGGATGAAAGACTCATGAGTTAAGTTATGGATTATAATCAAATGTTCTAGTTCAATGTACGAAGGGTGCAGTGGTGGGATTCAATTTTTTTACTACTGGTTCTGTGGGCGTGGCTTGGTGGGCATGGCTTGGCTTGGTGGGCGTGGCTTGGTGGGCATGGCAGGGGAAGGATACTGCAAAATCTCCATTCCCTCCCCACTCCAGGGGAAGATTACTGCAAAATCCCCATTTCCTCCCGATCAGCTGGGACTCGGGAGGCAGAGAATAGATGGGGCGGGGCCAGTCAGAGGTGGTATTTACCGGTTCTCCGAACTACTCAAAATTTCTACTACCGGTTCTCCAGAACTGGTCAGAACCTGCTGAAACCCACCTCTGGAAGGGTGGTAGGTTTTTTTTTTAATTTGCCACTATAGAACTAAAGACATGACTTGACCAAAGTTGCCCAGCTGGATCCATAAGAGGAACACATAGCAGGGCAAGTATTTTCACATGGAAGAGATCCTTTTATACTAGCTATGCAATTCCAGTGCTGCTGTTTTTGTTTAAAGAGTGCTGTAGAGGTGCAAAGGTGATTGGTTGTCTTATCTCTATAATTACTAAGTAGGTCCATTGGACATTACATTTGAAGAGTCTTGAATTTCTGCCAAAACTGGATGTTATAATTCTTTAATGTCTGTAGTGCAGCTGGATAATGTTAGGTTTACACATGCCCAGTGTCTAATGCATTTATCTATTCCAAAATTGATTCTCATTTTTGCCATTACTCTTATTGGGCTGTGTTAAATAATAAACAACCAGGTGCCAGCAATCTGAACAATGATGCCCCTGCTAAATCTTCTTGAAGGAAGGTGCACCTGCCAGCCATATTTTCAAGTAGACACAATAATTTATTCTAGTTAAATTGCTGCTATATAGATCTAACTGGATGCATAAAGGAAAGGAAGTTCAACACCTCGCGGTAGTTGGAATCTAGCATTATAGGCATGTGGAAGCTCTGAACATAATCACAGCTGACGTTTACAGCACATTAGAAGATTGTAAGACTCTATCTATGTATGGCTTTACATGTGAAAGTCAGTTCTCAGTAATAGGTTTTCTTGATCTGGACATTTGTATGTATTGTGTATGTCATGCAATTCCGCAACTAAATTGTTAAGAAAACATCTATATGCCTGATTTTATGTAAACAGGGCATGTAATACACCTTTAGGTTTTGTCCTGAGGGATAAATAATACCACTGTTATGCTTTCAGATCTAGGATGACACTAGATGGCAGCAGAGAGATAGAGGTTTCCATAATTCTTTGCTGCCATCTAGTGATCATCTTTTTTTTTTCTTCAGCCGAGACCTATTAGTCCTCCTTTAGGGCAGGAGGAAGTTTAACTGTTATTATTTTTAAATTTGTTATCCTGCTTTTATTATTATTTATTATTATTTTTTATAAATAACTCAAGGGGTGAACATATCTAATACTCCCTCCTCCTCCTATTTACCCCACAACAACAACAATGTGAGGTGAGTTTGGCTGAGAAGGAGTGACTGGCCCAAAGTCACCCAGTTGGCTTTCATGTCTAATGCAGGACTATAACTCACAGTCTCCCACATCACTCCCACTGCTGCCTTTTTTTTAAAAAAAAATGGTAGATTTGTCTATATTATCTAGCCATGTCCTTAGTTTCTGAGGCTATGGGAGGAAAGAGATCTAGTAAACAACCCAGCAACTATCAGAACTAAGCTGGAGTTAGCCACAGGAGATCTGAGGATGTCGTTTAAAAGGTCATTGCTGAGTGGCACATAGAAATACAATGGGAATGGCCATCACTTATTTCTCAGTAGAAAGTGGTTGTTTTTAATAGCACTTCCTGTCTCATAAACTTCTCTGGATCCATGGGGTCAGTCTAGAACTTCAGAATATTTTGCTGCCTGTTGTGGTGCCTTCCCCAACCCAAGTAGTGTGTTTAGCACTTGTTTGTGCTGAGTAGAGGATTCTGGAACTAAAGAGCATACAACTGGAGGGTAGGTACATGAATTAGGGAAGAATGATCTAAAAGAGATGTTCCAAATTATGGATGCACAGTGATCTGTATGGGCACAACTCTGCAGAGGACGGCATATCTCAGCTCACAGTGAAGTTAGAGTAATTTCTAACTTTATACTATGGCAATGGACTGGCATTTCAAAAGCAGTGTGATCATGTTGGGATTGCAACTCCCAGAATTCTCAACCAGCATGCTAGGAACTGCAAACTCAAAGCTAGAGCAGATCTTAGTGTACGTTACAGCTCTGCAAGGCATTTTAAAGAGGCATTTTGCAGCACAGAAAGTGCAAACGAAGCACCTCTGCTCAAGTTGTTAAAGCATCTGTATCTTTTGTTAAGACTTGTGCAACTGCTTCAGAATCTATTCCTGATCATCTCCCACGCCACACTTGAAATGGCTATGCATGCATACCTAGGCAGCCATATTTCTCCTTCTCCTGCCACATTCAAACTGAACTACTTTCCTTGCTGTCTCAGAGAAATCCTTTCCTGTAGAGGAGAGGGAAGAGCAGAAGCCAGGTCAAAAGCCAAATGAGTCTGACTTGATGATATCAGGGCTTAGCACTGAGCTTTTGATAAATCGTCATAGAATTCTCTCAGCCTGAATTTTGATTCCGACAGAAATATATCTCCCAGTCCCCCCAAAATGCTGATGCCTTCATGTTGAGTGCCAAAGGACTGAAAGACAAAATGATGCCAGATGTTTTGGAAAAGCATCTTGGGAATAGTAATCAATTTAGGAATAATAATCTGTAATACTTAGAAGCCGGCTGTTCCAGGGTAGCCCAATATCCACAATCAATTCTACAATCAGCTGAATTCAAGTAGAAGCCCATCCCTTCCAGTATCTAAGTCTCTAAACAAATCAAACATTGGAAAATTCATTTAAAACCTTGATATTGTGCCATGACTCAAGTTTTTCTGAAAATCCTGATATTTATCTACATATGAATTGTATCAGGTTGAATCAGATTGTAAGCCACCTCGCAGTGTTCCATGACAGTGAGATGGGTGCTGAATAATTAAAGGTAAAGACGAGGTTTCCTCTGTCCAGTCTCGTCCGACTCTAGGGGGCAGTACTTATCTATGTTTCCTAGCCAAGGGAGCCAGTGTTCCATGGTCCTGTGGCTGGCATATAAAGGCGCACAGAAAGTTGTTACCCTCCCACCAATGTGGTACCTATTTATCTACTTACAATTACATAAACAAACAAACAAACACATAAACAAACAAACAAATAAACAAACAAATAAGCCTTGCTATTGATTTTGGATTTTGTGGACCTGAACTCTAAAGTGGGCTTACTTTAAGAATCTTGTGCTGGCTTTGGACTCTGGAGTGATTGACTGTATCTCTGCTACCCTATTATGTCAACTATGTTCAACCGGGTGCATAGTACAAAATAGGTCTCAAACCCATCCTGACAAGTTGATAAGAATTTCGTGTCAGATATCTGAAATATTTTGATTATCATGGTAATGAGCTACCCATGAACTGTTTTCACCCGGATTGATACTTCAGTTACAGGGAACAGGCTGGTAAAGTAATGAACAAAACCACAGATGACATAAAAAAATATATCAAAAGAACAAATCAATTGACAGCGTATATATCATAAATGACAATTTAGCTGAGGTGAAGAGAAACCTGGAAGAAGCATTTCAGAGACTCTGCCTTAATTAACTAATTATAAACAAGACTAAGAATTCCTATTATATTTTCCAAGATTCTGTATTTATCTCTGACTAGCATTAAGGAGACTTTACTGAAATCTGTGCAGTTCTCACTTCCTTGGCATCATCCAGCTATGCGGCAGGGGTGGGTTCCTCCCGGTTCGGACTGGATCGCCCGAACCGTTAGCGACCCGCTGGTGACGTCATGGATCCAGTTCGGTCGGTGCCGGTCCGTGGGTGCCGCCATCTTTTTTTGGGAATTTTTAGTAAATTTTTTTACTGTTTGGAAGGTTTTTCCTGTTCTGCCGCTTGAAAAAGGGCCCTCCCGCTGGCCCTTGCGTTTAAACTGACCTTTATTCCTTCGCCCGAAGCACAGCTGGTCAGCTCCTCAGCTGTGTTTTGGGCTGATTGAAGCTACTGAGCATGTGCGGAAGCCAAATTTCCCGAGGGAACGCGCGCGCAAGCGGAGGGAGCACGTGTGCGCAAAATGTTGCGATATGAACCGGTGGGGAAGTAAGTGGAACCCACCCCTGCTATGCGGGGCTTGACACAGGCAGAAAGAGCTCTTCATAAGCTAGTTTTAAGAAAAGCCATAATTTTAGGAGAAAATCAGACTGTAGTCTATAAGTCTGAAGTCGTACATATACGAATCTCAGTATTCAGATCCTATAGTCAATCACTTCACTTTAGGAGGAATGTCTGACATCTATGGATTGTTATTGTAATGGCCTTAAGTCCTCTGCTTCTGACCTTGCCTGTCCTGGCCCTCACACCAGTGTGAGATACTGACTCGTCAATACTACCAAGTAAGCAACTTTGCAGAAGACCGCAAACCTTTAATCTATCAATTTCTTATGGTAGTTCCTCAGAGCATTAGACTGAATCCAGCATTGGTTGAAGGTAAAAGGTCATTGCCTGTAGTCGTATGCATATGTTCCTACAATGTACAAAAAATTAAGAATCTCAAATTAAGTGGGCTTATGAGATTCATTCTGTCTGTCATATTTGAGGCCTAGAGAGACGTAACATTGTCAGAGAGACTCCAGGGTAGAATGACAGAAACAGTAACTGTGATTGTAAACGGATGGGGAAATTACTCTTTCCTGAGATATTTTTGGACCAGAAGACATGAGGAAGACAGCTGAAATAGCCCAAAGGTCTAATATGCTTTTAGAACAAGCAGAATCTCCAGGCCAATTTTGTTATGCAACCTGGGCTTATTTCCACATGTACTGTAGCTTTGAGATATTCTCTGCTTTTTTTAAAGAAGAGATGTAGCATCTAATATCTAGTCAGTAAGAACAAAATGTATGTGAGCCTGTTGGAACCATGCAGATCCTTTATGGCAGGGGTCTCCAACCTTGGCAACTTTAAGCCTGGAGGACTTCAACTCCCAGAATTCCCCGGCCAGCTTGGCTGGGGAATTCTGGGAGTTGAAGTCCGCCAGGCTTAAAGTTGCCAAGGTTGGAGACCCCTGCTTTATGGGGTATATTCTGTATAGGCCCAATTGACTGAACAACCATGCATAGTTCTCTGAACTGTTCTGTCAGAAACATACTGTAGGCGCCAGATGTCAAAGAAAGACGCAAGCAATATGAAATATCTCAAATGGATACTAATTAGTATGAGTAGATGCAAGAATTGAGTGACATTGCAATGCTGTGACAGCTGCAAATAAGAGATTTTATAAAGCACAAAACTGCTTCTGAATGTGAAGAGATAAAACATTTATTTACTGGTTCTGAAAGATTCTTTAAAAGTCAAAACCTATCCCATTGCCAGGTTTTTGGCAGATCAACCAAAACGATGTTGATCCAAAATAGTTTTTACCTACTGGATTGTTACTCAGCATGACATATAAAATAGTATGCAATACCTATAAGCAGTATCTTAATTTTAGTTCATACTCTGACTGTTAATTTAATTTTTCAGTTTCAATTTTTTTTTAAGTTTTTCAGACTTTAAAATACAAAAGAAAGTAAAAACAATGGGAAACTAGGGGAGGAAAAAGGGAAGAGGAGAGTGTGGGATAGAAGGGGAAAAAGAAAAAAAAGTCATTGATTTCCGACTTTCTTTAGCACAGTGGAAGATACTAACATTGTAGTCTCAACTTTTTACTTTTACACAGCAATATATACCAACCATTTCCGTAACAATGAACTGTGAATTTAATTTAAAAACCATTTTAATTTTAATAATTCTTTAATTTATTTTGGCCTTGTTTTACCTGACTCTATTAGGATGCTTTGTATTATAACATGTTTAATATTTTGATCTATAACTGCAAAAAGCTTTTTTTAAAGAGTATGTTGTGGGTACTGGAAAAAAAGAAAATGTCTATTATGCAGATTATTCAGTTTACAAAACGGCTGCCACAGTAGCTGTGGCCTATCACAAAACCTCCATTTGCCAGAAAATAAACCATTGGAGTTGCTCTCTAGCTTCCTCTGTTTTTAACACATATACTATTAATTTTTAGATTGTATTTGCCTTTTGACAGTTTTCTGGTCAGATGGGCAAATTTGCAAACAATTGTTGGAAGAAATGTCCATCTGGGTTCAGTTCCAAGTGGGGAGAAAGATACTGGAAACATGGAGACTGCTTCGAAAGATGGTTTAATAGCCACATGGCTTGAGATCCTGGGCAAAAAAGGCAGAGATGCTGAGAGTGCCTGGGTTTTATGCCCTCTGTTGGGTTTTGAATTTGAGCTTGTGTTCTGATTGGTTGTCAGACTCCCATGGGACCATGCAGGGGTAACTTTGTAGATTGTCTTTTGAGTCCCAGGCTTGGTTGACTCTTGCTGTGTGATGATGCAACAAAAGGGCTTTGGGCAATTCCTACTATGGCTCTGCCTGAAGGAGGTAGATCTTTGTTATGTAGAATAGACTGGCCCAGGCCTTAATGGCCCATTGACAAAGGTGGGGGAGGG
>QLTV01000582.1:1412006-1440624 GCA_003457575.1 Thermophis baileyi
CTTTTCAACATTTCCTAACATATCCCATTTTATAGGAGAGGGGTGGGTTTACTTCCTACACAATGCACAGAATCGTATTTTCTCAAATCTTTTATCTTCTTAAGTTGCCAATATGGGAGCCAAAGGCTTTTTTGGAAATAAGGATTACCCTGGAGGCTGGTGTTTTGCTTTGTGTTATACTAGCTCCCTTTTTAAATAATCTTTTAAAAATAACCCACCAAGGTGAAAAAACTGAACAACCTGATGCCCCTCTGAGAACAATAGGAGGTAACATAAAGGAACTTCATGGAAGAAAGCATTATCAATTTAGATTGTACTTTGTAGGCGCTACTACAAAGAAAAAAAAATCCTCCTAATTTTTAAAACGCATCAACATCAGGGGTGGGTTCTGTATCCTTTTGCTGCTGGTTCGCTCAGGGTTGCGCGTGCACCCCCCCTCAGTAATCAAAAAATAGCTTCTGCCCATGCACAGAAGCAAAAATTAGCTTCTGCGCATGCGCAGAAGCAAAATCCAAGATGGCGGTGCCCATGGAGACACCGACAGAACTGGCTCCGTGACGTCATCGCTGGTTTACTAACGGTTCTAAAGAACCAGATAGAACCGGTAGGAACCCACCTCTGATCAGCATTTGACCTTCTTGTGAACCCAAGTTCCTCTTTTCACCTCCAAAACCCAAATAACATGGTAACTGTGACTGGTCAATAATTCTGAATGCAATCTGCCCAAGGGATGTTAACTTTTATGTCCTCTGGGTGGCATTTGGATTTGATGGCAGTTAGGTATGTGTACACTAGCGTGGTCATTAGAATGGGCAGATGTTCACAGCTAATGGCCTACAGTTAGGATTGCTACAAGGGGAATTCTTTGAGAGGGAGCAATCCTGCCCCCACCCCCAAGTCTGAGCACCAATGACTTAAGCAGAATGATACTTTTCTCATAGCATCATTTACTTGCAACGAAGCATAAGGCTGAATTAAATGTATGTATGCACCAAGCAAAGGACCACACTATAACATTTGTTCATATTTAGAGACTACAGGGTGAGCCTCCTATATTTGTACAAGTGACTACAGAGGACTTAAACTATTGCTGAGTATACAATAGGGTCCTCTTTGTTATAGTACTTGCACTCTACCTGCCTAAGCAGAAATGTCCATAATCTCAATGGACTCCTGAAAACTCACCACAGTCACAATGAAAAACTAAATGCACCAGTGACCTATGTGCCAGTATCTATGCAAATCTCAACCAGGAGCTGAGATTTATATATGCTTCACATACCCCTGAGGAAATACCTATTTTATAGCACTGATGGAGCAGATGTAGTTGTCTCTGCAAAATGTGAGTGGAATTTAATCAAGGAGGGAGGGAAAAGACAGCACTATGTATTCAAAACAAGCAAATGCATACACTACTCCTTAAACCTGCTGGCACATCGGAATGGATAGAAAATGCCAGCTCTGAACTAATTAGGCACTTTATTGTATACTGCAACTATACATTTGCATGCTCACATTAGTGGGATCTTATTCCCTTCCAGCTGTACCAAAGAGATCAAAATAAATCTTAAATGTTGATTGTATAATTGACAGCCTGATAAGGTTTATGGTGGATGGCAAACTCCCTTTAGAAATGTTTGAAAGTGGAGGTCCAGTGTGTTTTTCCAAAACAATTTACATTTTTTTTACAACCTCAGAAAGAAAGAGACAGCAAGCAAGATGGTGTAGACAAACACTTGTCCCTAACAGAGCCTAACAGAACACTTGTCCCTAACTGCTGAGACACCAGTTCTCTGTTTGGCAGGGGGGAAGTTGCTTCAGATTCTGAACTTCTGTTTAATTATGCAATACCTGGCACAGGTAATGTATGAGCAACCCTTAATGATATAAAAATGATATATTGAGAAGGAATTGGAGTACAGGGATGGACCATTATTATAGAGTCAAGAGGAAAACATTTAAAGTTTTATATAATGTAGGGGCATCGAATAGAAGGAGAAAGACAGAAGGAAAGACATGCATTTAAAGGAAATTCAGGGGAACACAGTTCAAATCCTGTCCTGAGCTGGTCAACTTGGGTTCTTTAGTGCAGTTTTTCTTTCTCTGTCCAGTTTACCCCACAGGGGTTGTTTTGGAATGCAATAAGAATGAATCCCGCTTATCCACAATGGCATCCGGAGGAATGGCAGGCTATCAAAACAGTAAATATGAAAGCAAAGAAAATTCACCTTTTAATTTCCACCACAAGTAGGACTGCAGCCCTTCAAATGAACTTGAATTATATCACACATGCATAGTAAGGAAACTATATCAAAATCAATAAAAAACCACACACAACCAGGCACTACATAAATGCTACGCATAGAATAGCCCACAGCACACATTCTGGTAGAGAGAAGTTCCCTGAAGATGGGCTCTAGCATGAGTCCAAAAGCTCAGAAGACTAAAACTCTGGTCCTGCTGAACCACCCAGATTGGATCCTGCAACATTATCCTGGCACACGTATATTTGCCTTCATTCGTAAATCAGTTTCTATTAAGGCTAATTATTTTTATTGTTCATTGTAACCTCATAATATTTAATATTGAATGACAGCCAGTTTGGTATAGTGGTTAAGGTACTAGACTAAAAACTGGGAGTCTGTGAATTCCAGTCCCTTGTTAGGCAGCTGGGTGACCTTGAGCCAGTCACCCTCCCTCAACCCTAGAAAGAGGGCAATGTTTAGCTACCTTTGAAATCCTACCATGAAAACTGTAGAACTTGTCAAGGCAGTCACTAGGAATAAAAAACTGACTTGAAGGCATGTCCACATGTTGTATACAATACTAAATTAGGAAAAATCACTGGCTCTATGGAAGATTTTTCTTGGGAATTTTGGAATTTACTCAGGGGATCATATACTTTACTAAACAGGGCTATAACTCTATAGGTTAGATAAGTCTTCCAAGCTTCTTTTAACTCTGATACCAAAGGCTGTCATTTTTAATCTACAAAACAAGGGAAATTATTGAATGCAGGAGGAATAATCGTACTAACTGTAATGCATAAAATTTTAATTACAATTAATTAAATTTTTGTGTTGACCTTACTTCTTTGCGTTGGATTTATCACTGTTTGAATTGTAGTTCCTGATGCCATTCAAAGGTCAATGGAGAATTTCTGCCTGGAAAAAAACCTGTTTTCAGGACCATTCTACAACTTTAGCCAGTGGCTGGCCAGAGTACAATGCAAGGATTTAAGAAAAATGGAGCAATGGACATGGCAGAATCCTCCTTTATTTGGTCCCTGTTATTCCAATCACTACTGAAGAGTTAATAGGACAATCTGAGAATGGCTTTGTCTCTCTTCTCCTATAATTAATCTCAGTGGGAGGTTTACTAACCTTATGAAGGAGGAGGAGGAGGGGAAAGAGGAGAAAGACAACATTGGTACAATGTTGTAAATATTATTTTTGTCATGGTCAGATGAAAAATAAACCAGCTTTTGGACAGGGAACCGATGGAAATAAAATCTGATTTTTTTTAACTTCGTTTCACAAGGCTTAAGAAACAAACAAATAAAAACCCTAATTATAATGAATAAAGCTCAACATGTCTATTGTTTAGGTTCTGCATTAAAAATATTCCCAGAAATGTTATTTTAAACAAATGGTAGATTTTAATATTGCAAATTTAGACACTCTGAATGCTAGCTGACAGCTCCCTAGTGGCTTGAATAAGTTCTCTCTTTTTCTGGCTTAAAGGGAGATCCTGCCAAACACCATCATTCCTTGTTTGGAAACTTAGCTACTGGGCAAGTTAATTAAAAAAAATGCTACTATCACCATCAAGACGAATAATATTCCTTGGAGACAATCTGAGACTGATTGGGTATAAAATGTAACTTTATGCCTGATACCCATGAATAGCACACATACTTGTATTTAAGACATTTTAGGACACCACTCTTTCTTCCACTCTGTCTTTTTGAGTTTTGTTGAAGCAAAGAAAAGTTTCTCTAGATACCGATTAGTAGCACTGTATGTTCAATTCCCTGTTTAGTGCAGGAAATCCAGAATTAGAAAATCTGAAGAGATTTCTATTCTCTCTCTAAAGACCTCCAGCAAGATAATTGGTTCCATCATCAAACTTCTCTTAAGGCTATACATTAAGAATAATGTTCCTAATGTTCAGTTTTCTTTTACAGTGGGGTGGCTGTGGGAAGCTTACAACCAGGCTTGAAAAATAAGAGTTCTTGATTATTCTTTGTTCCCCAAACTGTGTTGCCTCCAAATATAAAAGGTTCATACTGCTATCATGAATAATAGTTGTTCCTCATCTTTCACTGAAAAAGAACACAAATATGTTCACAAGTACTAAAGCATTCTCACTCCTGGTTTAAGCCAGAGTTTATTTTGATCTTCATTTGTTCTTTTGAATAAGAAATCAAATAAATGAAATTACAATTTTGTTAGTAACTTCTGCTTCTATCTGCTGCAACCAAGGTGTGTAGACCTAGCATTTTGATTAAACTGGTTGTGTGAATCTAGTCACCATGAATTTAAGGATGCCTTCTCTGTATTTTCTATGAAGTCAACCAATTGTGATCTATTCATCAAATCAACTAAGTACTACATGTGAACCCAACTCCTGCATCATATAAAGGAGAAAACTTAAATTGGATCTGAGAGGAGCTACATTCATTTCTCTATCTGGATATGAAGACCATTACAATCTAACAAAGTTCACGGGATGGATATAAAGATAAAATGGGGAAGAGGGCTGAATAATCTTACCTAATTTATATGGAAGAAGAGATTTTATTACAGTAAGACCACCAAAGAGCTTTGAGGCCCCTTGAACAGAAGTATTGAAGCCCAGGGTTTCATGGGCTAGTGTCCAATTCCTTATATTTTTTATAGTTACAATAAGAAAGCAGTATAACAGCATTATCAACTGATATACCAATGGTAAAACTATATCCTTCTTTAAAACAGTAAGTTATGCATCACTCAATAGTGGTTACAAGATTTTTCAGTGTCTACCCAGCTTGGATAACAATTTACTAATGAAAGACATTATCTTCTTAAACAATCTTGCAAACCACTTTGTCCTTCATTTGAGGAAGATTTCAGTAAAATATTATTTGTCGAAGCAATGAAAAAAAGAAGAATAAGGTTGAATTACACTCTCATTTGAAGTTTCATTACAATGCTATTTTCTTGAGCGCCATTGATTGACCCAATGACGGCTTTGTCTAATTTCTGTAGAGTTGTTATTAGAGCAATTTATTAAAATTGCATGCACTGATTGGAGCCACAAATGATTTCTTGCTAATTATGCAGATGATGTACGAAACTCATTTAAAATTCCTTTTTGAACTTCACGTTAGTGAGCAAATTTTTTTTCAGAATGAAATATGCCTGTGGGTTGAAGTCAAAAATAGGCTGCATTCTGTTGACATTTTTCTGGTCTACAAAATAAAATAAATTGTACAGTCATGGTCATATGAAATACTCAGTTTCATGTGCATGCACACCATCATATACTCTTATTCACAAAGATTTCTTTGAACCATTTTAATATAATACTACTATTTTTAATGCAAGATGTTTATATGCATAAATTTTAACTTGACCAAACTCAGATAGGTCTCATCCTGAGATCTCTCAGGAATCAAATATATCCTCTGAAAGAGAATCAGAGGATATATTTGAAATTATAGCTTAAATCTTCAGATTTTTCTATTCTAACTTTCATATAATTATGCATAAAGAAAGTAAATTAGTATGTTTTGGAAGAAGAAAACATTAAGCTGAAATTATTTACTACTCATAATGTAGGTCACATAAGCTTGTACATATAAGCACCTATTTATTTATTTGGGCTTTTTTTTTCCTGGCTTACTGTAGGAATTAGGACTGCAACAAATTGGATGAACTCCCACAATAATTACAGATAAATCCAACTCAATGGAACATAGTTTTTTTTTTTCTAAATATGCACGATCATGATATAGGATAATTAAAGTTGACTGAAGAGTCAACTGATGGGTCACAAATTTCTGTATTATAGAAGGTAATTTCTAATAGGGTATTTGTAAAAACTGCAGATGGTAAATGTATTACAACAGATTTTGTTTTTGTGCAATGGAAAACAGAGAATGCCTTTTTTTAAAAAAATAAGGCATTGGGCTTCATATAAAACGATGCATGGCTGCTTCTTTAGGACTATTGTTTTTTTACATTCAAAATAAACAGTTTTATGTAATTAATGAAGATATTTCTGTGCAATTGAAAAGTTGTCTACTTTGAAGTAAGTTCTATTGCTTTCACACATATATAAGTATATACAGAACTGTGACATAGAGATCTGAGAACAATCTAATTAGGAAACAGTTACACTTAATAGTAGTATAAACTTAGTTTTAGATGAAATTCTGAATGTATAATTGTGTCTGTGTGAAGGGGAGAGAGAGAGAGAGAGAGAGAGAGAGAGAGAGAGAGAGAGAGAGAGAGAGAGAGAGAGAGAGAGAGAGAGAGAGAGAGAGAGAGAGAGAGAGAGAGAGAGAGACAGAGTGTGTGGGAGAGACAGAGAGTAATTTAATGGAATAGGATGGGCCTTCTCTGGAATAAGATATATACTACCGGTATATATTTCTATGTGCAACCAATACCATGAATGTTTCTTCTCTTAGTGAAGACTATAAAATTCACAGATTTTCATTTGGGTCTTAGGGAATGGTGAGAAGTTAGTATTCAATAAAATATCATTAAATAAATTAATAATTTAGTCCAATCTTTCAACTCTACTAACTATATTCAAAAGTATGGGCGCATGGATATCTTCTCCTCAGAGCTATGTTAGCTGATTTGACAGTCTAGAACAGTGATGGCGAACCTAAGGCACGTGTGCCACAGGTGGCACGTGGAGCCATATCTGAGGGCACGCGAGGCGTTGCCCTATGTCAGCTCCAGCGCACATGTGTGCGCTGGCCAGCTGATTTTCGGCCTTCCGGAGGGCGAGGGGGAGGTCATTTTCACCTTCCCAGGCTTCAGGAAAGCCTCCGGAGCCTGTGGATGGCGAAAAACAGACCCAACGGCCCAACTGGAAGTTCGGAAATGAACTTCCGGTTGGGGCTTTGGGCCATTTTTCAGCCTCCCCAGGCTTCAGGAAAGCCTCCTGAAGCCTGTGGATGGTGAAAAATGGACCCAATGGCCCAACCGGAAGTTCGTTTCTGAACTTCTGGTTGGGCCGTTGGGCCATTTTTCAGCCTCCTCAGGCTTCAGGAAAGCCTCCTGAAGCCTGGGGAGGGTGAAAACGGCCCAACGGCCCAACCGGAAGTTTGTTTCTGAACTTCCGGTTGGGCCGTTGGGACTGTTTTTGCCATCCACAGACTCCGGAGGCTTTCCTGAAGCCTGAGGAAGGCGAAAACGACCTCCCCCCACCCTCCGGAAGGCCAGAAATCAGCTGGAATCTGTTCTGGAGGCTTCAGTGAGTCCTGCGCGAATGCGCGGGGGGGGCAGCGTGGGGGTTTTGCGCGCATGCACGGAAATCATTGCATTATGGGTGTGGGCATGCGCACGTGCGCTATCGCACGCACGCACGCCCTTTTGGCACCCAAGCAAAAAAAGGTTCGCCATCACTGGTCTAGAATTTGTTAAATGGGTATAAGAGCTTAGTTCTAAAGAATAAAAAAAAATGCTCTGGATTTCTTCCTCATTAAACATCTGATTCCAGAACGGAATTCTGGCACTGTGGACAGACTTGGCCTAGGTAATTTGATGCACAAATTAATCCTTGATGGTTATGTCTTGATTTCATCTTATCTTTTTGGAGTGATTTAGGAATAAATCCTCTTTGGGGAATTCTTCCCAAAGCAAAACCAGAAAGATGGCAAAAGTTATATAACATCAGAGCGTGTTATATAAACCACTAGTTATTAGAAAATCAAAGACAACATTCTCAGAATAATATTTACTCCTAAGTGTGCCAAGTAATAGAGGGACACTGCACATTTCCCAATCAGATGAGTTCCTAAAAGAAAATGCAGTTGAGGAATCATACAAAGTTAGTGAAACGGTGCCTTTTACACAGCCTTCCACTAATATTTCTCTCCTTCAGTTTCTCCTATTCTTTTGTAAAGGCTGGCTGAGCTACAGAAAGGTGCGAAGGAGTTAATCACTTGGTTTTGCTTAAAAATTCCAAACCATGATGAAAACATTTTAGCACCTAAGAGCAAAGATTGTGGATGGAAAAAAAAAAAAACCCTCGAAGATACATGATTTATCACTCCCCTCACAAATAAAATTTATTCATTGCATCCACCAGCCATCACACAGATGGTCAGAAAATTGGCTTTGTGTAGAGATGTGGATTCAGGCATGAATATTAATATGAGACAGATGTAAACGCATATTAATATGCACTTGCTTTGCATGGACTGACATTACAATATTTTCATTAAAGAAGCCGCATTTGAAATGGAAAGTGTAGGTCACCTTTTTTTTTTAAAGAAAAAAAATACAACGGTATATAGTACAATGTATTTACCATTTCTTGAAACAGCAACAGAAAACAAACAAAAGAAATGTAGCTGCCACAATTTGCTGAATGCAATGTAAAAATTGTTGAAACAGAAAACTGATTTGAACATAAATTATATTTCACCACCATTCTTCTCTGAATTGCCCTCCCCAGTAGACAAGGAGCATTTTCCTGAGTGCCAATGAACGCAAATGTTCTCAAGTGATACATATTTGCACACAGGTGTATTATTTGAACAGACATATTAGAATATAATTAAAATAATAGAGAGAGTATTATGAATTGGACCCCAATTCAGATTTTACTCTGAATAGGTGTATTTATGTACCAGTGGGGAAGAGTACATGATATTTAAACAAGAGGAAAAGCAAGACTAAGTGATTATTAAATATAATGCAGAAGAGGAGGAGTGTATTTTGATATATATCTCATAAATAATTCTGTAATGTAATTGATATACACACATATATTATATACTAGCTGTACCCGGGCACGCGTTGCTGTGGCTCAGTCTGGTGATCACCCGTGTTGTAATTTTGTTCAGGACGCAATTCTACATCGAACGAAGCAGCAGCAGATCGATTTGGTGATGACATTCCCAATTGATTGAGAACTTTGTTCGTGATTTCTAAGCAGAAATCTTCAATCATTATCAATGCTTCGTTGTAGAATTCTGCTGTGAAATGCATGTTCATATTTGAATTTTCCTTGTGTATTCAACGGAAAATATCTTCAGCCAAGTGCAATTTATATTGGAAATGTGGAAATCGTAAATGGATCGTAAATCAGAAACATTGAAATAGAATCGTAACATATTTAGTATAGTGTGTGTTGCTTTTACGTCCAACAGATGGAGCTGATTTTGAAAAAAAACATGTTGTTACCTGTCACAGGTGTGAAATATATATTATATAGGTATCGACGGAACATATCTTCAGCCATGTGCGCTTTATATTGGAAATGTGGAAATCGTAAATGGATCGTAAATCGGAAACATTGAAATGGAATCGTAACATATTTAGTATAGTGTGTATTGCTTTTATGTCCAACAGATGGCGCTGTTTTTCACAAAAAACATGTTGTTACCTGTCACAGGTGTGACATCTATATAATATAGGTATATAAAAACACGCGCGTATTCGAATACAACGTTGTGTCAAAATTTCAAAGCAATCAGTGAAGAACTTTCGGAGATTTAAGATTTTGAACAAATGAACATTTACATTTTTATTTATATATAGATGTATGTGTATATATCAGGGGTGGGTTCTAACTTGCCTCGCTGCCGGTTCACTTCCTCCCACGCCGCGTGCAGTGCAAAAAAATAAAAAAAATCCCCCCCCCAAAGCTGAAAACAAGATGGTGATGCATGCGCCGGAAAGTCGGCTTCTGCGCATGCGCAGAAGAAAAAAAAATTAATTTTTTTTAAATTTTTTTTTAAAAAAAAGATGGCGGCGTCCACGAACCAGCATCGACCGAACCGGATCCGTGACGTCATCATGACGTCACCAGCGGGTCACTACCGGTTCGGGCAAACCGGTCCGAACCAGGAGAAACCCACCTCTGGTGTATGTATGTATGTATGTATGTATGTATGTATGTATGTACACACACCCCCACACCCTCCCACCCCCCCCACACCAATATATAATATTGGTATATATAGTATAATATAGTAAAGTTGCCCCTTTCACATGTTAACCTTATGCTGTAATTTCAGGCTACTAGGAATGAAGAAAGCTTTGAATGGGCAAAACAGTTAGAAAGAACTTACTCTTTTAAATTTTAACTTGGAATAATTCAAGCTGTCAAATCGGGGGCTTTTGATTGATTCGGATATTTCACAGTTTCAATCAATTTTCTGTCTTTCCAGAGCTCTGATACTGTTGCAGCTTTCCTTCCATCTATAGAAAAACAAAGGCCAAGTACTGAGTTGTGTGAAGGGCTATGTGATATTGATGAACAACCAGCTAGCAAGGTTTATCATTCTGCGATTCCTGTCTAATAGAGTGCTTAAGGAAAAGTTAATCTCTATTTGGGTATCTCATTCTTTTGCTAAACTCTGTTTAGGCATTCTTTTGCTAAACTCTGTTTAGTAAAGTAAAGTTTACTTTACTTATTCAGATCCTCAGTTCTCTGCTTATGGTGGAAATAAACCCTTTAATAAATGGAGTAATTTGCAAATGATTAACCACTGAGTAGGGGGTAAGACAAATATGTGTGATGTCATCTAGGTTGTTTAGTTGTTTATGGATAAATGTAGAAGGAATGTTTTTGTTGAGATTAGAGATGTGTTAGGAATGAAATATAATCTAGGGACAGATAGTGGTGAGTTGTTAGCTGAAAACCTGAATAATTTGCAGTGAATTGTAGATAGAATGTATGATGCAATAAGAATTTTTTTTCTTCCAGTCAATTGTGTCCAATTCTCAGAGATTGCCTGGACAACTCCCTGCAGTTTTCTTGGCAAGGTTTTTCAGAAGTGATTTGCCATTGCTTCTTTCCTATGGCTGAGACAAAGTGACTGGCCCAAAGACACACAGCTGACTTTGTGCCTAAGACAAAACTAGAACTCATGGCCTCCTGGTTCCTAGCCTTATGCCCTAGCCATTACACCAAACTGGCTGTCAATAAGCTTCAATAAGGCTCTCAATAAAAAAAAATAATGGTCTGAAAATTAATGTTCTGAAGATCAAGGTAGTTATGTCTGGTAGTGAAAATATAATGCAGCTTATACAGTAATGGTGACAATTTAGAATAAAATTATGAATTCGTATATTTTCATAGAATTTATTCTAAATATTGGGAAAAAGGGAAGATGGTGGTTTAACATGGTGGTATACTAGTTTAATGAAAAGAAGGACTAGGGGTGACATGATAGCAGTGTTCCAATATCTCAGGGGCTGCCACAAAGAAGAGGGAGTCAAGCTATTCTCCAAAGCATCTGAAGGCAGGACAAGAAGCAATGGATGGAAACTAATCAAGGACAGAAGCAACCTAGAACTAAAGAGAAATTTCTTGAGAGTTGGAACAATTAATCAGTGGAAGGACTTGGCTCCAGAAGTTGTGGATGCTCCAACACTGGAAGTTTTAAAGAAGAGATTGGACCAGAGGTGGGTTCCTCCTGGTTCAGACCGGTTCTATAGAACCAGTAGTAACTTGGCGGCCTGGGTCGCTAGAACCGGCAGCGACCCAGGCCTGCCATGCCCCCAAACCGGTTCTTTCGGTGGCGCCTACGGTGCTGCCATCTTGTTTTTTGCTTCTGCGCATGCGCAGAAGCTTTTTTTAAGCACCGCATGCGTGAAGTGCGCACGAAGTGCACACACCCGCGCGGCGCAACACTGAGCGAACTGGCAGCGAAGAAAACCAGAACCCACCCCTGGATTGGACAGCCATTCATCTGAAATGGTATAGGGTTTCCTGCCTGAGCAGGCTGTTGGACTAGAAGACCTCTAAGGTCCCTTCCAACTCTAAAGGAGAATATTTGTAGCTCAGTGTTGAAATGAGAGGTCCTTGGTGCTCTCTGAGCTTGCTTCTTTTCTTACAGACGTTTCATTACCCAAACTAGGTAACATCATCAGTGCTAGGACTATCACTGATGATGTTACCTAGTTTTGGTAATGAAACGTCTGCAAGAAAACAAGCAAGCTTAGAGAGCACCAAGGACCCCTCATCCCTTCCAACTCTGTTATTCTGCTTTACAACCATACGAGTCACTTAACAACTGTGGTGATTTACATAACCGAGTGGCGCAGTGGTTAGAGTGCAGTACTGCAGGCTACTTCAGCTGACTGCTAGCTGCAGTTCGGCGGTTCAAATCTCACCGGCTCAAGGTTGACTCAGCCTTCCATCCTTCTGAGGTGGGTAAAATGAGGACCCAGATTGTTGGGGGCAATATGCTGACTCTGTGAACCACTTAGAGAGGGCTGTAAAGCACTGTAAAGCAGTATATAAGTCTAAGTGCTATTGCTATAACAACCATGGCAAAAAAGGTTGTAAAATTGGGCATGACTCACTTAACAACTGCCTCACATATCGATGGAAATTCTGGTCTCAGTTGTGGTTGTAAATCAAGTGCTATCTGCATTCTTGGCAAGGTTAATAGAAGTAGAAGGAAAAGACAATGGACAATATCCTTGAAAGAGCTATAGATGATCACTGAACAAGCTGTGATAGAGGTATCTGTGCATATAGGGTTGGACCCAATCTGATGGCACCTAATCATCTAATTTAACTACGTTTCTGCTATTGTTTTATTTTCTTTCTCATTCTTTTTTGCAATTGTATGAAAAGAACAGTCACAACTTTCTCATGTTCTTCCGGTGCCTTGAGGGCACCCTGGATGCCTACACAAAATGACTGTAGTAATAACCTGATTTCAATGTAAGATGAAATTCAGCTCTCTGAGTCAAATTCAGATACACTTTCACAAGAAGAAATTCCCCAGGAGAGGTTCTGAATGCTAGATGGACTTCAGCATTCCCCCCCCACCCTCAAATGCTGTTTGAAAATTCCTGCTATTGTGAGATTTATTATTTTTCTCCAGTTTGTCAGTGTGCATGTGTGCACATTGTGTCATGGACAGTAATACAAGGGTGTGAATACCAACTGAATTATGGATGTCATACATAAAATATAATTAAGATAGGCAGATGCTAACTGCCTGTGACTATATAGGACAATTCTCTACTTTCCCCACCAACCCGTGATGATTAGTAAAACAGTCCCATTCCACATTAAACATTGTTAGTGTATAGGGAGTTCATTGAGTTACTCTGGAGTTATCCGGGAAGCAATTTTCAAGCAGTTGTTGTTTTTTTATTAGCTAGTAGGAATTGGAAACTGTGTCAACATCCTATTCCCCTGAATTCTTACATGACTGAATCTGACATATTTCCCATAACCATAAATACTGCAGAAGCTACTCTTGTGTGCAGGTGAGTATTTTACAGTGAGAAATTAATGGCAAATAGCTTTTTGTATTTGATCAAAGGGGACGTTCTGCAAAACAGAACGCTCACATCATAAATTTTGCACTGATGTGTCAGTGAGGGTAAATATATTTCTAAAAAACAAAGAATAAAAAGCAGAATGGAATGAAATATAAAACAATTTGGATGAAACTGAAATAAATCCTTGCGGAGAGGCACAAATACATAACAGATGGAATTTAAAAACATTCAAATGTTAATTCATTTTAATGATCAAGACAGCAATTCAGTATTTTCAAAGTATATTTAACTGATTGTTGTATGTCAGACTGTAATCTGTTATCGCCAGGCTATTGAGAGCGGGCACTGAAATGGGAAAATATGTAGCTGTTTCAAGACAAGGAATCCAAGCCATCTTATGTAATGAAATATGTAAGACTGCATGCAAACCTTTATATATACTTCAGGGGTGGGTTCTAACTTACCTCGCTGCCAGTTCGCTTCCTCACATGCCGCGTGGGCACGCGCGCCTTGCGCATGCGCGCAGTGCTAAAAACCAAGCTTCTGCGCATGCGCAGAAGCAAAAAACAGCTTCTGCGTGTGTGCAGAAGCAAAAAACAAGGAGAGCCAGTTCGGGGGCATGTCCAGCTGGCCATCACTGCCGGTTCGGCGAGCGGGGGAAAATTCCCGCTACTGGTTCTATAGAGCCGGTCCAGACCTCTGATATACTTCCAACTACTTTTTGTGATAGATTCTGTATGTGTGTATTTCTGTGTTTCAGTGCTAAGATTCACATACTGCATTATATGGTTTATAGCGTAGCATACATATAAACCATGCTAATGTCATTACATGCAATGGTGTGTAGCTTATCATATCTCCAAATATAGTAATTGTGGTGTGTAAACCATGGTTTATAGCTAGTTTACATGGTTTATTGAATTCTGTTGAGGAAATATAGCCAATTGTAGTTTATTTAACAAATCAGGGTTAATCAAAAGCATGCTTTAGTTGAACCAGATTCTGTGTATGTGCATGGCAGACAGAGATTGACAGTGGGTGCATGTGAACGTATGCATACACTTACACAATAATTAAGAAACATGCTCTAATTTCATATTTCTGGTGACTCCATAGGCATAACTTTGCCTTGATTGCCAACCTTTATAATTACTAATGTATCCCCAGTGCCTGCTCAACTATTATTCTGGTCGGAAAGAAATGTCAACAAATCCTTTGAAATATCCCACCTCCCCAATGTAATAGTATTTAATGGATACAGCTAATCCAGATTTTCATTTTCATTTTCATTTCCATTCCATTACATGCAGAAAGCTTCTATGCAAGTTATTTATTTACTTATTAAATTTTTATTCCGTCCATCTCACTAATACAGTGACTCTGGGTGGCTTCCAATATGATAAAAAGTAGAAAAGTCTTACAATTAAAATTAGAGGAATTAAATAGAAAAGCTAAAAGCCAAGATGATGGATCCCACAACATAGCAGACCCTTGTCGGGGGCCCAGGCTCTTCCAGAAACCCAGGAGAGTGGGGGCAGAACTGACATTCAAGGGGAGAATATTCCAGAGGGAAGGGGCCACAGCAGAAAAAGGTCTTCTTCTGGACCCTGCCAGCCAAAATTCTTTGGCAGACAGGATCTGAAGTAGGTCCTTTCTGCTGGAAGAAGTAGGGTGGGATAGTCCCATCAGGGTGAGACAGCTTCTCGGATACCTTGGCCTCATGCTTTGAAACCAAGCAGAGCTCAGATAAATAAAGCTAGATCCCAAACTTAATGATTTTAGAGAGAGAACCATTTTTATATGGCTGGATCAGGGGTGAGTTCCACTTACCTTCCCTACTGGTTCGCATCACGCAAAAGACCCAGAAATGACCCTCTGCACATGCGCAGAAGCCTTTACGCATGCACAGAGGGTTTTTTTGCAAGCCATGGTGACCGGAGGACCGGTTTGGGAGCGTGGACCGCCGGTCATCGCTGCCGGTTCTGTGAGCGGCGGTAAATTTCCGCTACTGGTACTAAAGAACCGGTCTGAACCGGCAGCAACCCACCACTGGGCCGGATGTATGTTGAAACACCCAGTTGATATTTCCCCTCTGCCGCAACGTACCCTTGCTTTACAGCTGCCTCTATATAAATGAGGAGTTTTCAGCTTTTTGGAGGTTAGAATCCATACCATAATTTTGAGAAAGGCAAGGGCAACTGCTGGTGAGCTGTGAGGCACTCATAAATTGGCAGGCCCTGTATTTTCTGTTCTTTTCTAATTTTATACCGTATTTTTTTCAGATTTATGAGGTTCCCTTCAAATGAATTAGAACTCATAATATATTTTTTGTCAGTTTTCTGACTGAAAATGGTGATTGTCCATTTCTCCCTTTTTGGCAGTTGTGGTAGTAACCACAAAAGGGAATGTAGTTTTGGGCCAGGAATGTTGGCATTCCTGACATTAGAATGATATAAACTGATGCTGATGCTGCTTTTAGGATAAATATATAAACTTCAAGATAAATTCTATATGGCTTGCAGAAGCGGACCATACATATTACAATGAAAAAAATAATAATCTGAAATTCTGTAACCAAAACAACCACTTCTAATTCTGTGGCAGTTCGATTCTCACTGGCTCAAGGTTGACTCAGATTTCATCCTTCCAAGGCCGGTAAAATGAGGACACAGATTGTTGGGGTCAATATGCTGACTTTGTAAACTGCTTAGAGAGGGCTGTAAAACACTGTGAAGCGGTATATAAGTCTAAGTGCTATTCCCCTTGACAAAGTTCTAGTATCTCACATTAACCTTATTGTAACATGGATATCCATGCCATCCAAATGATCTGTCTTAAAAAACAAATGTGATTAGCCATAGTCTCAGTATATACAGGATATTTCTGTTGTGGCCCGCCAGCTGCCAGCAGAGCTGGCGGCAGAATCGGACGAAGAGGAGGTTGAGGAGGAACTTGGGCCACTTCTGGAGTCTGGGGAAGGCTCTGATGGATGCTCTGTGTCGGACACAGAGATAGAGCCAGGGCCATCCGACATTTCCCAGCCATCGGAGAGGCAGCTGCCTTTGGAGGCTGATATGAGTGAGGAGCAAGAACAGCTGGGGCCTGTTCCAGATGCACGTATGCGCAGAGCTGTTAGGAGAGGGGAACAATGGAGGACAAGGAGTCGACTTGGGAAGCAAAGCACAGATGGATGCTGAATGGCCCCTCCCTGGCTCGGGAATAAATAGAAGGAAAGGGGAGTGGTTGTCGTAGGAGACAACAGTTCGTATTTCTGATGATTTTGCTCATTGTGTTTCGTGCCACAGAGACTGCTTGCCAGAACTTAATTTGCAGTCTTTCAGCTGTGAGCTCATGGCCATGCAATTATCACAAGGAACTGATAAGGTCTGTTGCTGCCGTTAACTCTTTTAAGGACTATTGCCTGGACTTTTCGGTGGGTGAATGCAATTAATTCACAAGAGGTAAATAAAGGGGTTTTTCGTGACAAGGAGTCTGTTTCTTGCTTCTGCTAAGGCTGGGTCAGAACAATTTCTTAAACTGGTTTAAAGTAAAACTGGTATAAGCACAAGACAGAAGCAGCTTAAACAGTAAGTGCAGATGTGCCCTATATAAGCCACAGAGATATAAGCATCTTTTTAATGCTTTAGTAAAGAGAAAATTAAGAACATATCATTAAAAAATCATGAGATATATTATTATATAGGTTACTGGTTATGAATATATAATGTTGCAGCTTCAAACTGAAAGATTTGCATTAATGGATATGATGGGGGGGAGTGTTGTTTTGATTGTTCTATGTCATCTTCAACTTACTTTAAAAACAAATGTTCAGAGATGCCTTGGTTTCTTAGGAGCCAATTAGCACTTCACTCTGGTTCTTCGCAACCTATATTTCTCAGTTCTTTCCTTTTCCATCAGTAATGTCTGAAGCGGAAAGGTAAGTGTAGATGGAGAGAGAAAGAAAAAAATCAGGAACAGAAGCTGAGTCCCTCTTTCCTTATTTTTCTTTGTTTCAGTAAAGAGAACTAGATTAGACTAAGCCCAGATCCAGGGGCTGTTGAATATAACTATGTGCTCTGAAAAGTTATTTTGGGGTTCTGAATCCATTTAATCCATTGTCAAATTATTTCATTGCACAAAATAAGGTATAGCTGTTTTCAGTTACATTGTGAGTAGGAGAAAGAGATTCAAAATATAGCTAAAATAAATCCAGTACAGGGAGCAGAACAAAAAAGTACTCAATGCCATTAGAATAGGCTTACAAATATTTCAAGCAAGTTGCTGAAAAATGTAGGGTGTACAAACCAGCAATGTTAATGATGAATAGCCCATGCAACTCATTTAAAAAGATTATTTAAAAACAGAACTAAAAGGAAATGCATTGGTAACTGTACCAAAGAGTGAGTTTTACCATGGAATTTAATGCACCATATTCTGGTTTTCCCCTGTTTATCTATGCTCTTTGCACCAACTCATTTTCAAGATTAATACATGCTCTTGATGGTAAGGACCTGTGCTCTCCCATAATTAAGTTACCCTCATAAAACAGCTACGACTGGTAACTTGAAGGAACCCAATTGAATGAACCACTTCTCTGAATCTGCATGACAATATTGAAAATTAAACCCAGTTAATAGAAAAAAATGCTAAATCAATTGCCATAAAATTTAATGGGTTTATAGCAGCCTTAACTCAGTAGGACTGAATTATCATGTTAATTTAATTTCCATTTCTAAATGAACCAGAAGGCACAATAAAGGTCAATTAACCAACTACCTTCTCTGTCTTCTTTTTCTTTTACTGCCAGTTTTAAATCACAGAAAGCCCCAAAGCTCTTCCAAGAAACTCATTAGTTTGCTCTTGGAAGAATCAACAAAAGCTAGCTCTGAAACAAGTGCCAAGAATCGTTCCAGAAATTGTACAGTATTACAAATGCTGGATCTATATAAGACTAAGTACACATCTCCATGATGCTTCCTTCAGAGCTTAATTATTGTATAGTAACCAGCATTCTTCAAAATGAAAAAGGTCTTCTGCAGTCACAACATAAGCCTAAGATTGAAAATCAGGCTTGTCAGATGCTACATCTTTTCTATCCTGCTCTACGGAGTGGAGAGTTGGTCTCTGACAAAAAGCCACTTGAAGAGACTAGAAGCATTTGAAATGTGGATTTACAGGCAGCTGCTACGTATAAGTTGGGTTGACAAAATCAGAAATGAGGAGGTGATAAGCCGCCTGGGAAAGCCAAGGAAAATCATCAAAACCATAAAAAAAGCAAAAGTTAGAATATTTTGGGCATGTGATGCGACACCCAGAAAAAGACGGCATACTTCACTTAATCCTCCAAGGAAAGATTGAAGGCAAACGAAGTCCAGGCAGAAGAAGAACATCATGGCTTCAAAATCTAAGGGACTGGTTTGGGCAAAACTCAGCAGCACTTTTTCATGTGGCTGTTGATAACAATAGGATCGCCAACATGACCACCAACATCCGATGATGGATATGGCACAAGAAGAAGAAGCCATTTCATTACTGAATAGTTCTTGTCGTTCTGAGGTTTAAAAACTGAGGATGGCATCCTCAGGGATGGTGATGATGATAATGATGATGTCATCCATCCAATCATGTCCGACTCTTGGCAATTCTATTGGCCAGAAGAAGAAGAACCAGAACCAGCATTTCCCTTGCTGGTAATTGTTGTAATATAGCTTGAGGAAGACTTGGGAACATATAGCTCAACATGGCATGTGGGAGGAACTGGGAGACCTACAACTTGTCTTCTATTCTGCAGCATCTTCCCATTGCTATGTTAAGCCATACCAATATTTTTGATGACTGATGATTATGTGCTATCATGTTATTGATGCCTCTTGGAAGATATAGATGTTCTCCTTGTTGATCTGCCCCTAACCTGGACTTCCAAAAGTGCATTCATTGTCACAGTCCATCCACCTTGTTGATAGTTCTCCTCTTCTTTTTCCTTCCACCTTTCCTAGCATTAGAGCCTTCTCCAGGGAACCAATGTCTTTGGCACAAGCTTTTTTCATGATTCAGAGTAGAAGAACTGGTTTTAAGATATTGTTGAATGGGATCCCAAAAAAGTTATTTCTTTAACATATACATTTTATCTATCATCTGTTAGGATGATTAACCTCAATGGGTGATTTACAGTAACTAAGACTGTAATGAAAACACCAAAGTAATTCAGTGCAAAATACATAAGTGGTTATATAAAATAATATAACTACATAAAATAAGAGAGACAATATAGTTTCAATACAAAAGCTGATGGGGAAAATATATTTAGAATTCTTTTAAAAGTTTATAGAGCAGGTCATTTATTTTTGCCTTAGAAGTGTTGACACACCACAGAAATGATTTTTCCTCATAAAAAGATCTTGCTGAAGGCCTTTTTAATCTCCCTCCCAAACAACCTTTTGTATGAACAGTGGGTTTGAAGTTGCCTATTAACTCCTGCAAATTAAACAGGCACACAGATTACTCAGTCCTTGTCTTTTTCATTACACTGAGCTGAACCTGAGCCATTATTTTTACTGCATTATACACATTCATTAGAACCCATGAGAGGTTGTGTGTAAAGCCCAATCTTTTATTTTTTTTCACTCTTGTCTTTGGGTGAAGAATTTATTTTTCTTTCACAGTTTAGAAAAGCCACCTGTCCATTGCCCATTTATCTGTTCTAGCTTTCGAACATATGAATATGAAATCATTATTGTGATACACAATATTGTGTTGTTTAAAACACAACCAAGTTACAGCTTCAGACAATGAGATCATTCCATTAGTAAGAATAAAGAGGACAGGAACATAAAAACAAATATTTATGAAAGAATGTGGAATAACCTTTCTTTGTGCAGCTGGCAGGACCCAAAATGGACAGTTATAACAATTGAGTATGGCAAGAATGGGTTCTATAGACATCTATGAGAGAGAGAGAGAGAGGAGAGAGAGGAGAGAGGAGAGAGGAGAGAGGAGAGAGGGGAGAGAGAGAGAGAGAGAGAGAGAGAGAGAGGAGGGAGAGAGGGGAGAGAGGAGAGAGGAGAGAGAGAGAAGAGAGAGAGAGAGAGAGAGAGACGGAGGGGGGGGGAGAGAGTGGGAGAGAGAGGGGGGAGGGGGGAGAGAGGGGGGGGGAGGGAGAGAGAGAGAGAGAGAGAGAGAGAGAGAGAGAGAGAGAGAGAGAGAGAGAGAGATAGAGATAGACGAACCCTTGTAATCTACTTCTGTTTTATTTCCCTTTCTGTTGTCTCCGTGTAAGGATCGCTTTCTCATTCTCTTTGGAGACTACTGTCTACAATTATGTGTGCATCCAATAACTCCTAAAGAGCATCTTTCTCAATCTCATCTTTCTCCCAACAGAGGCAGAGATACAGGCAAGAGGCAAGCAGGCTGATATCTGTTCATCACGAATGGGCAATAAGAACATCTTTAGATGCTCTGTGTACTGCACTCTATTGTTGACTAATGGATTCTCATGTTTGGTGGTTTCTTTAGCTTTTCAGTTGTCCCTTTTTCTCTCTGCTTTCCAGGAATGAGGGAAAAACAGAGAAGTAAGCAGACTGACAGTCAAATTCCCCTATACCAGTGATGGTGAACCTATGGGACGCATGCCAGGTGGCACACGGAGTCATATTGGAGGGCACGCGAGGCGTTGCCCTGTCAGCTCCAGCGCACATGCGCGTGCTGGCCAGCTGATTTTCGGCCTTGGGGAAGGCCGTTTTCGCCCTCTGGAGGCTTTCTGAGGTTTCCCTGAAGCTTCCGGAGGGCGAAAAACAGCCCAACGGGCAAACCAGAAGTCCGTTTTTCCGAACCTCTGGTTTGCCCGTTTGCCCGTTTTTGCCATCCCAGGCTTCAGTGAGGCCTGTGCGCATGCGTGAGGGCAGCGGGGGGGGGGGGTTGTGCGCATGCACAGGGGGCATCACGGGGGTTGTGCGCATGCACGGGGGGAGGGAATGGGTGTGGGCACGTGCGCACATGCTAGCGCGCACACACACCCTTTTGGCACACGAACCAAAAAAGGTTCGACATAGGAAGAATAAGATTGCTTTCCACTGTGTATATCTACATAATCTCTTTTGCTTAGAAATATCAGGAACTACTGGAAAACAGCAATTGGAATCATTTCCATGTGGATTGCTATCTTTCCCTGATCATGTGGGAAAGGCCAATTACAGATACACGGCCAGATACAAGAACTGCAACCACACTTTTAAGGATAAGAATAACCCTCCTATAGAGTTGCAACACATTCCAGGAAATACAAGACTAAATCTATAGCAGTGGTGGGTTGCTCCCAGTTCGGCCCGATTCTTAGAACCGGTAGCGGCAGTGGCGGGAGGCTCCGCCCACCCACCCGGGACACTACTGCACATGCGCAGAAGCATCGCGCGCGCACGAGTGCACGCACAAACCAGTAGCAACGGGTTTTAGAACCCACTACTGATCTATAGCATTAAAAGACTTACCTGGGGAAAAATCCTATTAAGAATAATGGGAACAATTTCTGACTCACTGTACGTTGGATGACCCTGTAAATTGTAATTCTCCATCATCAAAACCATTAAAGCTGGCAAACAAATTGTGACTATTACTATAATAATCCTTGTTGTCATGTTGTGTAATCAATTCCAAAATGTTTTGGGTGAAAAATCTGGGATCACATTTTAGTACAGCTTTTTAGGAAAAAAAAAATCTAAGGCTCATCTGCTTTTGCATATTTTCTTCTTGGAAGCAACTTTTGATTTTATTATGTTTTAAAGACAAATGCATTACAATGTATATGTGGCTATGTGTTAATTTTCATTAAGGTCTGCCAGGAAAGCTGGAGAAAGATGTTTCTCATTACCTGTAGGGAACATCTGTCAATTTTCTGAGTACATTTTCTTCAGGCACAGTATTTAATATTACATTTACACATCTAATAAAAATGTTTTTAAAAGGTTTACAAGGGAACTAAATTCTTACAATGGCTGCCTAAATCTGTAAAGAAAAATGGGCAGCTAATGAAGAACTACAATAGTGATTCTTGGCTTCGAATCAGGAAATGTGCTTGCTAGGTGAATGGATTGTCCCTTTCTGAGAACATCACAAGGATATTAAGTTAAGTCTGTAGAGCAGTGATGGTGAACCTTTTTTTGCTCGGGTGCCAAAAGGGGGTGCGTGCGTGCGATGGCGCATGCACGTGTGCCCACACCCATAATGCAATGCCCCCCACGCATGTGCGCACAACCCCCCATGCTGCCCCCCTGCGCATGCGCGTAGGACTCACTGAAACCTCCGGAGCCTGTGGATGGCGAGAAATGGATTCCAGCTGATATTTGGCCTTCCGGAGGGCGGGGGGAGGTAGTTTTCGCCTTCCCCAGGCTTCAAGAAAGCCTCCGGAGCCTGGGGACACTGAAAAACGGTCCAACGGCCCAACTGGAAGTTTGTTTCCGAACTTCCGGTTGGGCCGTTGGGTCCATTTTTCACCATCCACAGGCTCCAGAGACTTTCCTGAAGCCTGGGGAAGGCCTGACAACAACCTCCCCCACCCTCCGGAAGGCCGAAAATCAGCTGGCTAGCACGCACATGCGCGCTGGAGCTGACATAGGGCAACGCCTCGCGTGCCCTCAGATATGGCTCCGCGTGCCACCTGTGGTACGTGTGCCATAGGTTCGCCATCACTGCTGTAGAGATTCTCAGTCATCCAGGTCATGGTTGTCCGAAAGGTGCTTTTTTCAGGAGACAACTAGACTTCCTTGTTTTTTCTTAGAAGACGTTTCTCTTCTCATCCAAGAAGCTTCTTAAAAGCAGAAAACATTTACCATAATATAGGAGTTGGCAACTGCAATAATCTGGGCCAAATCTGACCCCTTGAGAACTTTTTGAACTGCCTAACCATGGACACATCAAAGCAAAACCATGGATACATCAAAGATATTTCATGACACTTCATTTTGTAAATGAATAAGGAATTGTGGAGTCCTTGGTGTCTCTTGTAGATGTTTCATTACCAGATAGGTAACATTTTCAATGTTAGAAAGAAATGAGCATTTTGTTTATATATGAGAAGTCTGGACTCCTCCTCCTCCTCCTCCTCCTCCTCCTCCTCCTCCTCCTCCTTTCTCCTTCCTTTTTCCTCCTACTTGTCCAACATAGCACCTCTTGAACACCCTCATGACTCTAATCCACTCTTTCTGACCTGCACTGCTCCCCTGCCTGCCTTCCCCAACCCACACAATAATTATGTGCACCCCTGGGCACCCTTTTTAATCTATGCTGTCCACCCCTGTGCACCTGCCTTATTCACATGGCAACTGGTGCACACCCTTCCAACCCCTGCAGCACCTCTTGTGCACCCCAATGTACCATGCCTGACCTGCATCCCCATGCATCCCCTTACTCCATCCCATATCCAGTAGCAGCACTTACCTGCTTGCTGACCTTGGACTTATAACTTCCTGCTGGCTTCCCCACTGACTTTCTCCTGCAAGCTTCCCACAATGGGAAAATGAGCAGAAATTTCAGGGTGGAGGGAGGGAGAGAGGGAGGGAGGAATGAAGGAAGGAAGGAATATTTCCCTGCCAGCTTCCCACAAGGAAATTCATTGGGGAAGCCAGCAGGAAGTGGAAGTTGTTCCTGTTCCCACTATTTTTTTGCCCATCCGTGGTCATTCTGTTTCTCTGTTTACTTGAAGGAATATCTCTGAAACAATGATCTAATGGGGCATGAATTGTCTAGTAATTGATAAAAAACAAGATTATATTAATAAGTTTTTCTGGAAGATACTAGCTTGCAAGATTCTATGTCAACCCTCTAATCATCTCAAGTTAATTGTTTCCATTTACTCCTTCCAGAACAGTGCAACAATCTTCCTTCTTTTCTATTGCTGATTTATAAATTTAAAAGCACATTTTCCATTCAGTGTTAAATATGTCACTGCCACTGTAAATCATTAATCTTGTGAGGATTAACTATTGTTTCATGTTTTATAGTTTCATTTTCCTTTGCAAGAAAAGGGCTATAATACTCTGTTTACTTACAAATGTACAACAGAAGCAGGGGTGGGTTCTACTTACCTTCCCTACCAGTTCTGATCGCGATGGAAGTGCACATTTTGCACGCGCACGCTCGCTTAGCTCGCGCACGCCCCCCCGTCGCATCGCACAAAACACCCAGAAATGACCCTCTGCGCATGCGCAGAAGCCTTTGCGCATGCACAGAGGGTTATTTTTCAAGCCGCGGTGACTGGAGGACCGGTTTGGGAGCATGGACCACCAGTCTTTGCTGCCGGTTCGATGAGCAGCAGTAAATTTCCGCTACCGGTTCTAAAGAACCGGTCCAAACCGGCAGCAACCCACCTCTGAACAGAAGCAATCCTTAAAAGGAGCAGATCCAAGCAATGTTAGCTCCAATGTCATGCAAACCCCATCTCAGCATTCCCAAAGGTGATTCTCCAAGGCGGTCTCCACAAAAGTAGTTCTGAAAGTACATTGATGGTAAAGCACAATCACAATCACAAACCAAAGAATCAAAAGTGGTTGCTAAAAAACTTAGTGTTCATTTTGTTCATGATTCTCTGTCTACAGCTTTCATCCCCAGGAGTTTAAAGAAAATGCTAATAGCAGTCTACACACTCTGAATGTCCATGTCATTGCTGTGCTTTTCAAAACATAGTGTCAGAAAGGACTAAGGGATTAGAAAACTCTGTATGGGTAGAAACAGTTGGGATGTAATAACTTTTGTGGAGTGAAAATTACTTCCCATTTCTGCATATACTATAGAAGAGATGGACATACGGTAGATGGCATACTGGGGTTTATGGTCCTTCTTTCGTGTTTGTGTGTGCATGTGTGTGTATCAGCAAGGGATAGCCGATCTACATCTTAGTCACTTGTCCTTTTCAACCTTTTCAAAGCTGTTCTGTTTTGCTTTTGTTTGAAAAATAAAATAATCTGTCTTCCTTCACATTGCTTTAGATAGAAAAAAAATGATTAAGCATGGCTTAGATCAGTGATGGTTAACCTTTTCGGCACCGAGTGCCGAAACTGGAGCATGCGTGCACACGTGTGTGCGCCATAACACCAGAACCCGGAAGAGAGCAGCTGGCCAGCACGCATGTACGCGACGGAACCCAGAAGACCAGCTGGCAATGGCGCGCGCTTTCCCACAGAGAGGGCTCTGCGTGCCACCTCTGACATGCGTGCCACAGGTTCGCCATCACAGGCTTAGATGCTTTACCTTTCATAGGGATCGGTTTGTCATTTTGTCAGGAAGTTCCCTTCATTACTCAAATTAGGGCTGCAGACATTTGTTTCTTCCTTGCATCTTTTAAAGCCTCAAGCAACTAACTCCCTGCTTTATAAGCTTTGGAAACCTGTGCATTATCAAGCCTGAAGGCCTCCATGCACTGAAGAACTGTCCAGTTTCATGCAAGATGTTGTCACAGAAAGGTTGTTTTAGTTAGTCTCAAACTGACTTTAATCAAGATTGATTGATTGATTGATTGATTGATTGATTGATTGATTGATTGATTGATTGATTGATTCATTCATTCATTCATTCTACAGTACCAGTGGAAATCCTCAGAAATAGTTGGTTATTTACAGCTGTGGTAGTCATAGCTAAATCCCTGAAATGCCCTTCCAGTGTTCTTTGCCCTAAGTTGCAAGTTCGGTGACATTCAAATGTCTGTCTTCCTTCCTTCTTCCCTGCCATCTCTCTCCTCCTCTCCTTCTTTTATTTGATTTATAAATGTTCCTACTTCTTGTTTTTAAACAACAGCTTGGTGGGTGTGGTGGACTGAGAGAATAGTCAGCCAAAGTTACCCAACTGCCTTCCACGCTTATGGAAGGACTAGGTCACAAACCCTTTTTTCTAGTCCAGGGCCTTACTACCAAACTACCTTATTTAGTTAAGCTGATGTTTCCCATGTAAATTAATGAATAGTGCCTTTTCTGTTGATGTTTCCAGAATTAGGAACAATGTCCTAAAGGAGATTTTTCTGGTTCCACTACTAATTGGACAGCATAGTCAATACTATTTTCAACCAAGATTTACTCCTATTGTTGCTTTTGTACTTCTAGGAAATTGTGGTATGAATCTTTAGATCTCTGATTTAACTCTCCAATCTTCCTGTTTCTCTTGGTGGCCTCTGTTAATCCTAACATTTATAAATCAAATAAAAGAAGGAGAGAAGGAAGACATTTGAATGTCACAGAACTTGCAACTTAGGGCAAAGAACACTGGAAATGCATTTCAGGGACTTTTTAGTATGGCTACCACAGTTATAGTGGTAAATAACCAACTATTTCTGGGGACTTCCACTGGTACTATAGAATTATGCTCATGCCTCCACATGGCAGCGCAGGTATAATCATAGTGATCTATTTTATAGGTTAGTTACATTGTCAGAGTTGGAATCTAAAGTAAACATCAAAGAATGCAAAGAAATCTGTCTGTCTGTTGTCTATCTATCTAACCTCCCTCCCTCCCTCAATTCAATTCCTGCTGACTTCGTGTAGTTCACCTAGAAGTGGCTTGCCCCTGCTGTTGGGAAGAGTGATTTTTTTTTAAAACTTCTTAGTCAATAGCAATAGCAATAGCAATAGCACTTAGACTTATATACCGCTTCATAGTGCTTTACAGCCCTCTCTAAGCGTTCACAGAGTCAGCATATTGCCCCCAACAATCTGGGTCCTCATTTTACCCACCTCAGAAGGATGGAAGGCTGAGTCAATCCTACTGCCTTGGCCTTTCTTGATGATTTACCATCCAAATATTATCCAAGTCCAATCCTGGTTGACATTTTTGAGTTTGGAAGGGCCAACTAGATGCTGTTACCTGCTATGACTACAAGGAATTAAAGATACATCTGAAATTTTGTCTATGTCCATCTTGTTTACCAAAACTGGATAACTTAACTGCCATGTCTGATAGTGTCCATACCATAGAAACAACCATAAAGACACAGCAAACAACCATAGACTCCATAGAAGCAAATTTAGAAGCACGTATACTAGCATGTTTAGTTTTACATCTTTTGGGGAAAAAAATTACAGCACAGAAAAATAAAAACTCAACACATCAAAATCCTACCCCAATTCAACAACCATTACCTCAACCACAACCACAACCACAACTATCTGCCAACCAAACAAACAACATCTCCATACTCATCAAAGATACCATTGAGCGCGAACAAAAATGACAAAATGCTATTTTATTTGGATTAAATGACACCAACGAACCTGATATCACTAAGGTTCACAACATCATCAGGAGTCATCATACACCAACCATCTCCCCTGATGAAATCATCGAAGTTACCAGAGATGGCCCAGAGTACAAGAACAATGACGGCTCAGTGGCCCCACGATTCTGTAGAGTCGTTTGCAAAAATGAGTCCAGCAAACGCAAATTCATTTATACTATAAACTCCATTGCCAGATCCAACCCCAACCATAACAAACTTCAATCACGGCCTGACCTATCCATACTACAATGAGCCCGCTCCTGTAAACTCCACGCAGAACTCAAAAGACGCCAAGACCAAGGTGACACTGACTTATACATTGACTACCACGCCAACTGCATCAAAAGTAAGACCTGCAATTCATCCCCCAACATCCAACCCTCCATCATCCAAAACTAGGTACGCACGCCCCTTACTTCCTCAATACCAACCACTACTAACCTTAAATGCAAACTAATTAACGCAAGAAGCATCATAAACAAAATGCCCAAACTCCTCCTCTTATTAAATACTGCTACATTTGACATTATATTTGTCTGCAAAACATGTCTAAACGCATCCCTCCCTGTCTCCATTATCACAGTAAGAGACTATCATGTTTACCGGTCTGATCGCGAAACCCGCAGAGGAGGTGGAGTAGCTATCTTCTATAAAAAGTCACTAAACCAAAAAAATATTCAAGTTACACATGAACTTGCTCTTCATGAAACCATCGTCTGCGAACTGTCCTTAAATACCACACTTCGCTTCCTACTATGTTACAGTGCCCCTGATTATGACATCGCACATGTGAACAAGTTAACTTCACTACTAATGTGGGCAGCCTCCTGCCCATACCCTCTTATCTTTCTTGGTGACCTCAATCTACCTCTTATTAATTGGACCCTAA
>QLTV01000582.1:1451947-1467220 GCA_003457575.1 Thermophis baileyi
CACTACTGGTACACAGGTCTGCAATTTATTTCCAAAAATACGTTTGTGTACTTAAATGTAATCTACATAAGAACCTTGCCTATATTGCCATGTACATACAGAAGGAACTTGCCTATCACAACACTCAGCATGTAGACTTCCTTCCTTCCTAATTGAAGCACACAATCACTTTGCTCAAGGCAGTTCGTTTTGTTTAAGAACAGAAGGATGCTTTTTGAATCAGGTGTCCTCACCCAGCAATACATTAAAATGAATGGCATATAGCTCACAAACAAAGTAAGAATGATCTTCATCAGCTGTAATGTATTCTGAGACAAACTACCTCTAGACATAGAATATCTATTTATAGTCTAGGATTCATGGATCTTGATACCTCTGTCTACCTCATATTTATCATTACTTATTTTTAGAAAGCCCATTAATGAACTTGGTTATCCCTCTTTATTCATTTATTTGAAAGACGTATATCTCATTCTAATATTCACTGAGCAGCTTACAGACAGGTAGATCTCACTTAATGACTGCCCTGTTTAGCAACCATTTGAAGTTAAAACGGCACTGAAAAAGTTATTTTATGGCCAGTCCTTGCTTTAATGGCCATTGCAGTGTCTCCATGGTCACATGATGAACATTCAGACTCTTCATAATTGGCAGGCGTTTATGACTTCTGGTGATATGATTGCCATTTTTATACTTTGCTATTAGATGTCAATTAGCAGAGTCAAGGGAGAAGTCAGTAATAATATTGCAAGTCATAGTCAGGTGATGTCTTGCTTAACAACCTTCAGTGATGCGCTTAACAACCAGATGCAAAGTGACTGGTAAGTCCATCATGGTCTTGTGATGCATTAGTGCTTAGTGACTGCGACACTTGGTGACAGATTTGCTGGTCCCAATTGTGGTTGCTAAGCAAAGAAACACCTCGCCCTTCAGTTTGCAGAGAGAGAGAGAAATAAGTGGCCCTTCTGAAAATATTCAGGGCCTGGGCCATAATGGACTATAAAAGTAGCAATTTCTTGCAATGGTACAGTAAAGCTGTAAGTTCATTGTGTACTGTTGGAATGAATGTCTTATGTCACTTATCTCTTCCTTTCAATTTTAATTTGTCTGTTTTGAACATGTTGCACACTTGTTCAAATTTGACAGTGCGTGTCAAATTTTTTCAACTTTCAATTTCCAAACATTAGGGGTGGTCAAACGTTGTGGCAAGCCTTGGGGATTATAAAGATATTTTGGTAACTTTAATATAATTTAGACATGCTTGGTAAGTAACCACATAAACATCATAACTTTTTAACATTTTGTTTGTTTCATTATGCACAGGAACTTGGCCAACTAGTTCTAATATAAACATAAAGAAGGAATTCCTTTTCAATCCTGCTTTTGTAGATTGATAAATCTCTATTTGCCTACCTTGACATCAATTTTTTAAGTCAAGGAGGAGGGAGTGGGACTGGATACTCTAGCACAGGGCTGTCAAACTCCCAGCCCGTGGGCCAGATGCATCACACACTGGCCACACCCATGCCCAGTTTAGTGAAAGGGAAAAAAGTCCCGATACGTCACATGACGCCGCGGTGACAACGTGAGTTTGACACCCCTGCTCTAGCACCTATTATATAAAATATTCATACTTAATTAATAAACCTATACTCCTTTCCTCCCCTAGTCACTCAATGTAACTTAAAGAAATGTCAGAAGTATTGAAACCATTTTAAAAAAGACATTTACATTCGTATGATCTCTCAGTGGGGGGTGGGAGGGCAGCACGGAGGCAAAGAAGAACAGAAAGTTCAAGCCTGACCATTAAACTCTGATTTAGCTATATTTGGTCAAACCAGCAATGGCAGCTGGTTCTTAGCACATCAGCCTTTATTCATCAGAAGCTAACAAGATTGTTTGAGTTCAATTGGCTTGTTGAGCTCTGATGACAGAAACCCATAACAAGAAACCTGACTATGTATCCAATGGCAGATCTGTGGAATAACCTGTCTCCCATCAGGCTGAATTGCCGCTATCGCTTTTTATCCCACAGAAAGATTATAGTACTCTGTATATGAAAAATGCATTCTTGAATCATTCTGAATTAGTTTTTAATGTACTGTGACCTCGGGTTGCCCCAGGATATTAATGCTAAATGATTACTTCTGAATGCTTTTTGAATAGCTGCAAAGAGCAATTAAATGTACCATACATCATGCATGATACAGTTAAATGCCTCTTCTGGTCAAGGAACCTAAACAATTCTTTCAAATGATGGTAATTCTGTAGCACTGGAGAATGAAAAAAGCACTTGTTACCATTAAAAAATGCATAAATGGGAGTTGGTGATAACCTTTACCTGAGGTTGATCAAAGGGAAATAAAAAATTTATAGCAGTCTAAAAGGAAGATGATTTCTGATCACTGCTAAACCAGTGCCCTATAATATTATGTTCTCTTCATAATCTAAGATAAAGGGAATAATGGTGTTATATTCATAACTGAGTGACATACTTTCAATGTTATTTCAGTAGGGAAATAAAATATTCACAAAACTTTCAAAACAAGCACATAGCATAGGTAAAACTAGTACGGTAAGTACTGAACAAGTGAAATTTTCAACAAGAGATTGCTTTGTAGGGTACTTCTATTTAGGATTCCAGTCGTAATATTCCTACTTCTCTTCACCATATCTTCTGTACCCTTTGTCATCAGTTTTCAAGTCCTTAGTTTTTTGAGTCTGTGTACTTCTCAAAATCTCTCAGTTTCCTCAGCCCAGCCTCTCCCCCCAGTTTTTGCTGTTAATAAAGGCATTTAATGGCATTTAAAGTCTTAACATCATTTGTTTGTCAATTTTTCATACTCTTTTATCAGCTGAAGTATAGCCAATTTCTTCAGTATTTTTTTTTTAAGGCTTAGTTTCTAGTCTGTTGAACATCCTTGATATCTTTTTTTTAGTCTGTTGGAAGCTTCCCTGAATCCTTCCCAAAGTGCTTTCCATGCTTCATGGACAAACTTTTTGGACAAACCTATTTTATCAGTCTTTAGAAACTTCCACCAGTCCATCAACCAGGAACTCAGAGCATGGTCCAAGAAACCCAATCTCTTTAACACCATTTTTGTAGATAGTAATTCTCATGGAGCACTCTCATCCCCCCCCCCCAGTAATATTTTATGGATGGATAAACTTCAGAGTTCCTGTTTTCTTGAGCTTCTTTCCTAGACCTTCAAAGTCTAGGAAAACTACTTTGGGCAGTATGACTTCTGCCCATATGGATTAGCAGAAAGGGATAATTGTAAGTGGATTTGGTAAATCTTAAAGGATGTTTTATTGAAAGAAAGTACCATGCTTTGCTGCTAGACAACTCACTCAGGAAGTCAATGGATCTGGTCAATGGATCCACTATCTTGTCTTCTTTCTTCCCTTCAAGGCTCAGAACCAATTTTTTTTGGAAGTGCCTGAAAGCTGTATCTGAGTTCAGGTGGCATACAATGGAGAATTGCTTCCCTTGTCAACTCCCATTGTAGCACTTCTTTTGTTTGAGCTAATCAATTTTTCACCCTCTTTTATCAGCTGAAGCATAGCCAGTCATTGCTGCAATCTTCTTTTTCTTCAGGAGCAGCTACAAGCTTGTAGTAGTTATAAATATATGCCATGTTCTTTCAGGCAAAAATGGAAACATTGTGCCATAACTGCAGATGCTTCTCCTTTCATATTCACTCCTCCCACCCCTTTATTTTCTCTTGTCCAATTACACAGTGCTGACCAAGAGAGAAAATTTATTAGAAACTGCCCCCTCAAACTCTGCTACCAAACTCCTATAGCATTCTCTGCTTTCCTGTTCAGTTTGCTCGCTTCTTGGGGAGTAACTTCTCTGAAGCAGCCTCTACAAGGAGCCATTACCTAATCATCCCCATTGGACAATGATCCATTCCCAGTCATATCCTTGCAATCAGCACATCTTTTTGCAACTGTACAGTAAGGTTAGTAATTTGGGGAAAAGGATGTTTTGTAATCTAGCCATTTTAGCTACAACTTCTTCTTTGTATGTTTAAATGCTTGCTTTTTAACATACATTTGCCAAACATGTGAAGAGTAGTCAGATCATATCTTATTGTTCTTCCCCTGCCTCTGTGCCACCACAAAGTAAATACGGTTCTTTGTATTCACAGTTATACTGTGTTTCCCCGAAAATAAGATCCTGTCTTATATTTTTTTGAACCCTGAAATAAGCGCTTGGCCTTATTGCCATGCACTCAAAAGCCCGATTGCGCTTATTATCAGGGGATGTCTTATTTTGGGGGAAACAGGGTATCCCTTTGTATGCTTGAGCATACAACTGGAGATCCTGATTACACAGATTAGGTGAAAGTTGTGTAACACCAGTTCTACTTATACAATACTCGTTCACATTGTCTGCTAAAAATGGAAAAATTAAGTTGGGGTGACATTGTTTCCAGACTTTTAATGTAAACCAGTGGTTCTCAACCTGTGGTCCGGGGACCCCTGAAGGACTGTGATGTCATCATAGGGAGTCTGAAGGCTTGAAGAAATGTTATGATTTAAATCTTGAGTTGAGGGTCCGTGACCACAAAAAGTATTTAAAGGGGGTCTGTGGTAAAGAAAAGGTTGAGACCGACTGGTGTAAACTATTTGAAGGTGAGAATAAGCTGACAATAGACAATTATGATTAGAGACAAAGGGGATCTCAACCCTGCTAGGAAACTTTCTTTTACAATATGATGAATCATTAGCATAAATACCTGCACAGAGGACAAATGTGAAAAAATTAAATTTAGGCTGAAATAGTTCTCTGCAGCCATTGGAATAAACCCAGAGAACAAAAATGTCTCTTCTCTTTTGGAACTAAATCAAGTTTTCTCTTTCAGATGAATGTATATTCAATCAGACACTTCGATAACTAAATAAAGATATACTGTAGCATTTTCCAATCACACACACACACACACAGACATCTGAAAAAACAACATGCTCCTATTGCAAATTTCATCTTTGGCTTTATTGTAATAAAGACCCAACCTATTACACAAACTAATTGGGATATACTATGGCATAATGCAATATGAAACAACACACTTTCATTATTCACAGGTGGAGAGATTTACAGAGAAGGCTCTGAATCTAGTTATACTTGCAGAATGCAAGCTGCATTTACTAGGGTAAATGCCTACTAAAACAAAAAAAATGCCTACTACTTAAAAAAAAAGTTCAGTTAAGTTGCAAGCTAATGGCTTAAATATTGCATTGGCATGTTCGGCAATCCAAGCTCAAGCTAACATTGCCAAAAACCCATAATACTACTTTCACTAGAACTAACTGACCTTGAAAATTTCTCAACCATGGTAAGGATTGATATGATTTCCCTCTGTGCCCTGCCCATCTGCTCTTTGTTGCAAGGATTTGCTAAATTTGATCCATGGTTTTTAATGGCTACTTTTCTTTTGTTTTTTTGATTAACTGAAATAGCTTATTCTGCATTTGTGCTGCTCAGTAATTGACTGCATAAAACACATCAAGAACTTCATTCTGGGTTTTTTTCATGGTCTCTGGTAGGATGATGTTTGATTCTGAGGCTTCCACTAAAATTTTAATTGGCCGATTCTGGTCCTTGGGCTATAGCTTTCAATGTTCCAGTCTCAGGATTTTTTTTTTTGGCACAGCAGGGGATGTTTGCAACATTAGTTTTGCAATTGGCAGGCAGAATAAAACCTTTGTATTAGCCAGAGGTAATGTAAGCTACATTTGAACCTGGCTACATTTTTTTTTAGAAATTAGCAATGACTGTTCAGTTGAGTCCTCCAGGCAGAATCCTCGATCTCTTTGGGGAAGCTGAAATAGTTCATTCTTGAAATTCTGGAAAAAAAAATGGCCAATACATATCAACAATAATGATCTAGATCAGTGGTTCTCAACCTTCCTAATGCCGCGACCCTTTGGCGCAATGATGTCATCACGTTGCGACCCTTTGGCACGATAATGCGGTGTCTCGGTTCCTAAGACCATCGGAAATATGTATTTTCCGATGGTCTTAGGCGACCCCTGTGAAAGGGTCATTCAACCCCCAAAGGGGTCGCGACCCACAGGTTGAGAACCGCTGATCTAGATGGATCAATCAACTGACTCATGTTCAAATCAAAGTTGATGTGTCTAATGCTTGTTGTGCGATACCTCCATTGTTCAATTCAAGGTACTTCTATGAGGAATCTTAAACTAGGAAACTACTGTATCTTAAGGGAGGAAGTGATCTTTACCTATATAAAGAGTTCCAGTGCTTCTGAGAAAAATCAAAGGAAATTGATAATGTCCAACAATGATAAAAAGTAGAGCTTTATGATCAGCTACCTAGATCTGTTGGGATCTTTCCAAGATCAGTTGTTTCCCAATCATGAACCTTGCTCTTGAAAAGTTGTATCTTCTTCACATGGTTCCACCCCAAAAAAGACAAAGCCGTGTTCATGAATCTTTCCTAACTAAAAAGTGATGTGAAAGTAATTAGAGATTCTCCTTTTAGTGCTATTCATATTTCCATTATTCACAGCTGGAATGAAGCTCCAACTTGAGGTAATAAAATAAGATAGATACAGTAATATAATTTCCTTATTTTTTTAAAAAAAATATATTTATTGGACTATCAATACTTTTAAAAGAAGGGCAAACCTTATTTTGGTAACTTTTGAGCCCACTACTAATGCAATAGCAATGCCTCTCTAATAAGCTTTCTCTGTTAGATACAGATTTAATTACCGATTCTATGGGTCAAGTAACTCTCCCTCTTTCTATTTTCCAAAAGCATGCAAGTCTCTTAATTTAAACTTTTCCTTCTAAGCAAAATTGAGTTTAGATTTTCCCATCATACTCAGATCCGAGGTTAAAAGATAAAGAGAGCAAATATCCATTGATAAAATTGGTCTTCAGTGGTTTTTTTTTTTTTTACAGTCGTTCTGTAAGTTTGTTGGCACTAATAGTGCCTTGAAATTTATAGAATGCGAATGAATAAAACAAGTATAGCACTATCCTATGGACACCCAGCACATTTTTTTTAGCAGCTCAGCCTTAGTTAAAAATTAGTTAAGAATAGATTCACACACCAGTCTTTGCTTAGTGCATTCACACTCTCCCTTACAGCTGAGAATAATTAACCGTTCTTTTGTGACTGTCATTTGTTCTCAAGGAATTAAATGCCACCTTATTTCCCAGTACAAGAATTCAACTACCATCATTAGAGCTTCATTTCACGAGCAAAGAAAAAAAATCATAATTTATTACAGATTGTTCACCATGCGCGAGAGGTTTAAATGCCGCTGAAAGTAAATTGTGGCGTGTCACGACGAACTTTTGCCTTCATGTAATTGATTTATAATTTCACATTTTAAATTAACAATATTCATTCACTGTACCTTCCATTATGTACGTTTCCATCAGGAATTTGAGAATTATGGGTTTGGTTCGACCACCTCATTATAATCATTATAAATTTTTTTTAAAAAAGTTATAGTGGCTTTAGAAAAAAAAAAGTTGTAGCAATATGAAAGAGAAAAATGATAGTATGAGCAACTATATGAAACTCATATCAGCCCTAAAAATTTAGATACTGGAGACTGACAGTAATGTTTTAAAAGCTAGATCTTTAGGACTGTGGTCCAATCCACACATTCAAAATTTGATGTACAGGTGCCAGGATCATATTTGTGTCAATAAAAGGCAAGTATTTGCTTTTATTTCCTTCTAACTTCTGATCATTGCATGGAACAGTAATCATCATGAATGTAGCAATTGCAATAGCATGTTCAAAGCCCTGCCTGTTTTACATACATGTGACTTATGGTTTGCTTTTTAAAAGGGCCAGGGCTTCAATTACAGGCAATCCTCATATAGCAACCATAAGTGGGACTGACAACTTGGTTGTTGAGCAAAGCAGTTACTAAAAGAAATACTGTGTTTATGGATCATATTTCTTTTCTTATTCAATTGCTTTACAGGCCTATGAAGGTTGTAAAGGGGTGAATTGGTTGTGAGGTTATGTTTTCTTTATTGTTGGAAAGATGAACAGTAGCTAGATGAGGCTAGACGAGGCAGTTGCTAAATGAGGATTACCTGTATGCTGTTGGAAACATTGTCTTGAACTTTTGAACCTCCCTCAACCCTGCAGATACCCCTTTGGAATACAAATTTGAGTTTATATTGTACTTTCTAGCTTATTTCTAGTTTGATTTATAGACAAGATTTAGCTGTTGTAACTGCAGCAGTTTTCCCATAGACATTAAAAATGTTTCCTCTGATGGAAAAAAGTCTTATGCTTTTTTTTTTTTTGCATATTTATTTAGTAGTTTCTTCTTTCTTCAGTGGTTCAAGGCAATAAACATGGCTCTCCCGTCTCCATTTTTCCAGCATCTGTGTGAAAAATGTAGTCCATTCAGTAGATGAATAAGATTGATTCATTCTGATCAGTATGTCCACAAATGGAACTAGAAAACTCTGTTGCTCTAAAATGATTATTTTCCCCCCAGTGTTGACTTTAATGGAACTTTAGAACAACCAAGCTGGTACTCTATCTATGTTTGAGACTAGAATTGCATCACCCTTCAGTATTGGTTGTGTTGCCAGTGGCTTATGAGAATTTAAAAGAAAAATATATGGAGCGGGGGCACAAAGTTACTAATACTTTAGAACACTTGTTAAGAGAATCTTAAGTAGGAGATATGTGGCTGTCCAAGGTGCTGAACCTACAAGGCTTCAATCCATTGCAAGGTCATGCATTATTTTAGCCTCCCTAAACCTGGCATACTGCAAATGTTTGCTTGCTTGCTTGCTTGCTTGCTTGTTTGTTTAATATAGCAATAGCAACAGCAATAGCACTTAGACCTATACTGCACTTTTTACTTTTCAGAATTAGCCTGCAATACTGATTTCTAACCACTGCGCCACCATGGCTTGCATGCATGTGACTCTGGTCCATGTAAACAATTAAAATACAAAACTAAACAATCAACATAATTCAAACACAACCATTAAAAACCAGTTAAAATTATAATAAGAAAAACACAGGGGATAATGAATTTAAACTTATAAACAATGTAGCCAGTTAATGGGCTCCACATTTCCATGGTATTATGACTTGCAATTCCCAGAATTCATATCTAATATGAATATGGATACCTGGCTGAGGAAGGATGTTTTATGACTGTTGTAGAGAGCCAGTTTGGTATAATGGTTAAAGGCACTGGGCTAGAAACCAGGAAACCATGAGTTCTAGCCTGCGCTAGGCACAAAGCCAGCCTTGTGACCTTGGGCCAGTCACTTTCTCTCAGCTCTAGTAAGAAGGCAACAGAAAACTACTTCTGAATTCTTGCAAAAAAAAAAAACCAACTGCAAGGAGTTGTCCAGGTAGTTCCCAGGAGTCAGCATTGACTTATAGGTACATATGCGCATGCAATTGTAAAAGTTTAAAACCACAAATTAATTGAGTAAAATACTCTAAGACACGAAGAGGTCTGTATGCTTTTGCAATATGAAAAAAATGTATTTCAGCCTAAGTGTTCCATAAGAATTTTTTTTAATACAGATCTATATGTCCTATATGTACACAGCAGAAAAATCTAAATTGCACTAAAAAGCAATTAAGAAATTGTTATTTGATACGGTTGTAAGAACACTCCAAATACATCTGACAAGGGCAAAGAACCTAGACTAATTTAGGTTTTTGAAATACATCCAAACTTACTGATAGGTAGAATGTTAAAGAATGTATGATGAAAAAGGATACTAAAACAAACCATTTTAAATTGAGAAAATATGGAATTTCTTTCTTGAATAATAATAATTTTATCATAGAATTTAATCTACACACATATTTGAGAATAACCAGCATATTTCTTTTTAATTAAAGGAAAGATTACATGATACGAATGGGGGCAGTGGCTTTAGGAAATCACAAAGAAATCTATATCTAGAACCCCACATGGGCTGCATTCATTCCTGATACATATTCAATGTGAATTAATAACAATGAATTTTCCATGTTTGCAATTATATGTGCAAACACTTAAGGCATTCTACATACAGGCAGTCCTTGACTTACAAAAGTATAATTGAACCCAAAATTTCTGTTGCTAAGCAAAGCAGTTGCTAAGTGAGTTGCATCCCATTTTATGACCTTTTTGCCACAGTTGTTAAGTGAATCGCTACAGTTGTTTCCCCCATTGACTTTGTTTGTCAGATGCCAGATGGGAAGGTTACAAATGGTGATTACATGACCCTGAGACAGTGCAACTGTCATAAGTACATGCCAGTTGCCAAGCATCCAAATTCTGATCATGTGACCATGAGGATGCTGCAAAGTTCATAAGTGTGAAAACAGGTCATAAGTGATTTTTCTTCAATGCCATTGTATCTTCAAACAGTCACTAAATGAATGGTTGTAAGCTGAGGACTATCTGTTACCTAAGTGCACATTCTCATCAACAACAGTGAACACTTGTTTGGGTGTATTTGTGGGAATGGGAGAGAAGCAGTTCTAGCAATAGCAAAAGGTAACCTGTATAATTTCATGGTACTTTGTCTCTGTTCTGTTCGTTCTCTCATCTTTCATTTCCTCCCTTTTTCTCCATCTTAAAGCTAATCAGGTTTTTTTAAAAAATGTTTTTCACTTAATTTCTACACCTCTCATCTTCCTGGCTGAATTTCCCTGAATATGGTTCCAATAATTTCTGAGTTAACTATTGCACTTTTAGACTGAAAGAGAGGGATTTCTGCAAAACACAAATGCAAAGCAAAATGTGTGTTCTCTAAAATGTCTTCCTTGCCATCCAATTTGTTTGCTCTTGTTTCTTATCTTTCTTATATGTACCGTTCTTTTCTCAGTGTAGCAATTCAGGAAGTGAAATATATATGCTTTGACTATATTTCCATGAGAAAACCGGTTAAAGCATAGCTGTAATTACACAGAAGAAATTAAGGAGAACTATACTGTCTTGATTAACTATATTTTTCATTACCTTTTGAAATGAGGAAATTCAGTCGTTCATTAATATAAGGGGAGTTTATTGCAGGTAAAGCTAATCACTAGAGAATTTTGCTATTTTTCCTTTGAATGCAAATGAAACATGTTGAGCAGTGCAAGAAAACAAAATCACAGTAAAAATTGAATATCAAAGCCATAAAGTTCAGATTACAGTTGCTCCCCAGGGCATAACAGTTCTAACATGCCTTCAATATTTAATGCCAGCTAGACTAATTAATATACATTTGATTTGTGTATATAGACATCTCTTTCCAACATTAATGCAAAAGGAAATGCAAAGAGAAGTAGATTAGACTTCCACATATGTATTTATAGGAAAGTGAGAACGTAATGATAGAAAGCCATTGGACTGACATTCCTAAAATGAACTGGATGATGCTCTCTTATAATATTGTAGAAAGGTCAAGAAGGCAAGATCCTCTTAATAACAGACACAAATCATTACAGTTTTGCAGCAGCTTCACAGTCAAGAGTCATCTAAGTGACACTTGGCCATGAGGAAGTTTCTTATCTGACCTCGATCTTGCTAGTCACCCAGAGTTGCTTTGGATAGTGAGATGGGCAGCATATAAATTTAATAAACAAACAAACAAATAAATATGAGCTTCTGAGAATGGGAACTATGATATGATACATAAGCAATAAACCACAAGTACCTGTCACGTAACACCCAGGACTTAACAACTGTCAATAAGAACAACAAAAAAGCCTGGATAGTGGATAATACAGTACCGGGAGACAGCAGAAGAGAAAAGAAAAAACTGGAGAAAATCACAAAACACAAAGATCTGCAGATAGAATTATGAGATTCATAGGTGCTGATAATGCCTTTGACTGATGATTAGAAACCAACTGGTATTGAATGCAATTGTTAAGAAGATGTTGCATTGTGAATTGGGTCATTTAGTGGGTGTATTCATGATGCACTTGTATTTCTGGATGAGCTTTACGGGTAGAAATGAAATGTAATACTATATTAAATGTAGGGTCTGTAAGATTAATTTAGAGTACATGATCTGCAGTTCAGAGGAAGCAGTACTAAATGCATGTTTGTGTGGGTCTGTGTGTGAGACTAAACACACATAGAAATGCAATATAAAGAGCAATGCAGAATATTGCTATTTATTACCTCTGTTGGTTCCATAGGATTAAAAAAAAACAGGTGCAGAAAAGAAACATACATTAACGAGGGAAATTGGCATGTCAGAGAAAAGCAGAGGTTATGTTATTGTAACTAAACTAAATAATGTAAAACTGATTGCTGTTTTAGAACATCTGCTGTATGAGCAGTCTAAGATATAGAATATATTCAATCCTTGTTTAAACTTTCAGAAGATTCAAGAAATGTTATGTCTATGAACAAGGACCCTGATCTGTGACTTCCCAAGTGGAACTGAAGAGATTCCAGCTTTAGTCAAGTGAGGCCAAGACTCTAAAACATGACATCTGCATACTTCCATAATAATCACTTTAGAAGTACGGTGTACCACATTTCTGATATTACGAGAGATTACTTGATGACAAGCACATGACAATATTATGTGCTTACCAAAGATACTGGGAATGCATTTAATATTAGATTTTCTCTCTCTTCTTTTAAAGCAGTGGTTCTCAACCTTCCTAATGCCACGACCCCCGCCCCGCCGCCGCGACCCCCTCCCTGCCCCCTCCCAGCGCGTGCACATTGCCAGGCGAGAAGCGATGAGGTGACAAAGGGGGTGTGGCACCAAGCTGGCAGGCTAGCGCGCACGGCCCTTCCGTCGGCGCCTGCGCATTCGAGGGCCGCCTGTGCGTCGCACCGTCCCCGGGTACTCGTATGTGGACGGATAGAGGAGCGGTGTCTCAGTTCCTAAGACCATCAGAAATATGTGTTTTCCGATGGTCTTAGACGACCCCTGTGAAAGGGTCGTTCGACCCCCAAAGGGGTCGCGACCCACAGGTTGAGAACCACTGTTTTAAAGGGTAAGCAAGCAACAAGAAAAAGCTTTAAAAGGCAAGGTCTAAGGGTGGGTAGATAGCAAAATCCTTTGAAATCTTTTGAGCACCACATCATATTAAACAACAACCCACCAAAAACCCTTTGAAGCATTTCAAGCAAACTCCTTTGAGACACAGGCATATTTTCCGAGACATGTTTGTAGGTTAAAGAACAATGTCCCAGACTTGTTTACAAAGCAGCAGAACAGCTGTTGTGAGCCACTGCCCCCCCCTTGGACAGACAAGATGTATTTGGATCCATTGAGCTGAGCAGCATGGCTATCTTTCAACAGGGATTGACTAGTGGCAGCGCTGAAAGCGTTGCCAGTCTCAAGAACAGTTAATGATGTTCACCATATTTCTGTTCTGCTTCATTTCTAAAAAATCATCATTATTAATCACTGGCAAAGGATGTCCTGAAATACCAAGTAGTTATAGAATCCTACACTTGATGTCTATGTTATTGAACAAATGTGGGATCTGCCCGCCTATTGCTGAATCCATTACTGTATGGAAACATTTAGGACAGAGGTCTTCAAACTTGGCAACTTTAAGACTTGTGGACTTAAAACTCCCAGAATTCTCCATCCAGCATAGCTTTCTGGGAGTTGAAGTCCACAATTCTGGGAATTCTGGGAGTTGAAGTCCACAAGTCTTAAAGTTGCCAAGTTTGAAGACCTCTGATTTAGGAGAAAAGTCTACATCAGTCTTCGCTTTCAGATAAGGTTCCAGTGGTATATTGCCCATTGTTTTTTCAATATAGTCCATGCTCCTAGGTCGATGATCTTAATGTACTTATCCTTACCAAAGAAAAGTAAACAGGATTCCTAACTTTAAATTTCATAAAGCATGCTATGAGCTGCAATGGTACAGTGTATGCTCTGCAGCATTACAGTTCTCAGTTTAAATCCATTCCTCTCTAACTATAGGTAAGACAGATTCTAATCTATAACTCTGGGTTTCTGGAGTGAGTTTGTGTCTAGATACTACTTAGCTCAATGGTCCAATAGTGTAAGACAGTTTCCTTTATTGGAGTTTGAAAACAAGTACCATTATATTCTTTATCCAATGGATAAGTGAAGCTAGCACCTGACTGATCTTCTCTGGGCTTAAAAGTTTAGGGTTGATTCTGGTTAATATTTGGATTGGGAGTCTCACAAGCCATACCAGGGCTGCAGGCTAGATTGGAAAATTGAAAAAGCATCTCAGAAGAGGACAATAATAAATTGTTTCTGTGTTGTTACCATGAAAGGTATTGGATACATAGAGTGAATCATTACCTGAATGGAGGCATTCTATAGGAAGAGTTAGTTTCCAGGCATACAAGTTTAAATGGTCCTTCAAGTTAGTCTCAGGTTGGGAAGAGATATGTCTGGACATACATGGAGAAGAGCAGGTTCTCCATAGTGGGTGGAGCTAACCTCCAAGAATGGGATGACACCGTTCCTTCAGCCAATGAGGACTGAGTCTGTCAAATGTATATCTTCGTCCTCCTGCCTCATTATCCCCTCTTTGACTCAGTCCTCAGCCTGAGAGAACACGTGTTATTACAGCTCCCATTCTGTGAGGAATTTATCCGTCTAACATCGATCTGTGAGTCTCCCCAGCTGACTGGCTCCACCTGTCACTGGGTCGAGGGTAGTCGTTGCTTCGGCTTTAGCTGTTAGCTTCGGATTGAGCCGAGGGCCTTTTGCCTCAGGGGGGTTTGATTCCCTCTGCCCGACTGTGGCCTTTCCGAGCCTATTATTGCTCGTGTGTCCGGCTCCTGTTTATAAGCGGTCTGGTCAGATATAATTATCACTCGATCCCGCGCCACAGGAGCGTTGGCGCTCCAGGGGCCGACGACCAGCTGAGCTTCGCGCTCGTTCCGCTTGGGGGGGGGGCCAGCACCTCTGCGGCCTGTCAGTCGATTATATTTACCCCCCCGTCGGCAGTGGGTTTGTCCCGAAACGCCGATCACCTGCCTGCCGCCTATCGATCTGTTGGCTTACCACGGAGCCCGCACGCCCCGAAGTGTCGTTCCGGCCGCCCAGCGCCATTTGTGCAGCCCGCCCGTTCGCCGTTCGGCCTCAGCCGCTGGTTTAGTGATCGCCGCTTTTTTGCCGCCCTTTTTTCCAACCGTCCTTTTGCTGTCCGTTCTGGAGCCTCGCTGGAGCGTGGCAGCCATTTTGAAAGGGTCTTAACTGCGGCGGCCATTTTGGATTGCCAGTGATAGCGGCGGCCATTTTGGACATTGGTCATAGCGGTGGCCATTTTGGGGAGGTCCTCTACAC
>QLTV01000582.1:1469925-1498330 GCA_003457575.1 Thermophis baileyi
GCTGGATGTTCGCAGGGCTCTTAAGGTCTACATCAAGCGGACTTCGACTTTTCGCAGGACGGAGGCGCTTTTTGTCTCTTTTCTCCCTGTATCCCTGGGTCGAAAGGCATCCTCCTCTACCGTCGGACGCTGGATCCGTGGCGTTATAGCCAAGGCCTACGATCTTCAATCATTGCCTCGGCCGGATCGGGTGACAGCTCATTCGACCCGCAGCGCTGCCACCACCGCCGCTTGGTCCACTCAAGCCTCCATCGAGGAGGTGTGCCGTGCGGCCACCTGGGCATCTCCTTCGCCCTTTATCCATCACTATAAACTGGACGTTTTTGCATCAGCAGAGGCAGCATTCGGCCGCCGGGTCCTACAGCATGTGGTGCCCCGGGCGGGGGACTCCAGTCAGTCGTAAACCCCCCCAACGGACACACGGCTTTGGTATGTCCCATTCTTGGAGGTTAGCTCCACCCACTATGGAGAAGGGGCGTTGGTCTTACCTGATACGCCTCTTCTCATAGGGTGGAGCTAACCTCCAATCCCGCCCTAAGTTCATCTAGACTGACTTCTGGGGGTGTTGCTGTGGTCTACAGGAGTTCTAGTGGCACTTGTAATCTTCTTTCTGTCTTGGCATTGGGAGCTACACGTCGACGCGGCTTTGGTATGTCCCATTCTTGGAGGTTAGCTCCACCCACTATGGAGAAGGGGCGTTGGTCTTACCTGATACGCCTCTTCTCATAGGGTGGAGCTAACCTCCAATCCCGCCCTAAGTTCATCTAGACTGACTTCTGGGGGTGTTGCTGTGGTCTACAGGAGTTCTAGTGGCACTTGTAATCTTCTTTCTGTCTTGGCATTGGGAGCTACACGTCGAGTCTGTGCTTCGTTCTTCGTCAAAGAGGGGATAATGAGGCAGGAGGACGAAGATATACATTTGACAGACTCAGTCCTCATTGGCTGAAGGAATGGTGTCATCCCATTCTTGGAGGTTAGCTCCACCCTATGAGAAGAGGCGTATCAGGTAAGACCAATGCCCCTTTCCCCCCAAACTGATGGAAATAGCCCTGGTGAGCCTAATGCATAGATTTCCAAATTCCAGGTTCTGTAATAATTAAGAATATAAGCAGTAACTTGTTGGATCAACCCCCTGGTCTATTTAATTCAGCAGTCTGTTTCACATTGGCCGATCAGCAGCATGAGGGAGTTCCTTCATGTCACTCAGCAGATGGATTTCAGAGGCAGTCACACTGCTATCAAGGCCAATAACCACTGATTCCCAGAATTCCACCAAACAGCCCAAATCCTTTTTTTGAAGCCAGCAAAGCTTGTGCAGGCAGAAATTCAGTGAAGTCCTCAACTTCCATAATCATTTTCTACAGATAGATCTGACAGATTGCTACCTGATGCATACTCAAGGTAATTCCTATCATTATGAAAGTGAATTTGTGCCATTAAAATGTCTGTCTATGAATTATTAGCAATAGCCATTCACAATACTTGACAGATGTAGAACTGCCATTCTTGCACAGGTAAAGTAATTAAAGTATGCAATATGATTAATAATACATTCTTTAAATCGGATGAAAGGTTTGAACAAATTTAACTTTGTGAAAAATTACAGCTGTGGTGTTTCATAGAGAAGGAAGCTTTGTACTGCACTTGCCCAGGCAAATGAACAATGCACATTTTCCTGTTTCTTCTCTCTGATACTTTTCAGTTCCCACATATTGCTCCTTTATTGCCAAATTATTTAAGGAAATATGAGGAGGTAAGGAGAGATGATATGCACAATGATGTGGGATTTGAAAGATATTGATAAGTGCAACATTACAACCTTTAAAAAAAGCATTAGGATTAAATCTGTATTAGTGGAGTTGTTATCCTATATCTTTTGCCAACTTAGCTGATCTAGGAAAACCAAACAAGGTCAGAACTGCTTAATATTTAGATCAGAGGTCTTCAAACTTGGCAACTTTAAGACTTGTGGACTTCAACTCCCAGAATTCTCCAGCCAGCATAGAGTTGAAGTCCACAAGTCTTAAAGTTGCCAAGTTTGAGGACCCCTGATTTAGATGATGGTTAACAGGAAACACTGACTGTTAACTAGGCTAGAAGTAAAATAAAAGCAATCCAGAAGAAAACAGAACCCACTTCTGTCAAACACTAAGATTGCACTCAGCTTGAAAGAGACTATAATTACACTTTGTGTTGTCCATGCATAGTTATATACTGCAGGCATAATCTAGCACAAGGGTGTCAAACTCACGGCCCACGGGCCGGATGTGTCACGTGCTGGCCATGCCCACCCCCGGTATAGCGAAGGGGGAAAAAGTCATGATATGTCACGTGACGACAACGTGACGCCGCGAGTTTGACACCCCTGATCTAGCAGAATGTTTCTCAACCTTAGCAACTTTAAGATGTGTGGACTTCAACTCCCAGAATTCCTCAGCTGGCTTCTTAAAGTTGCTGAGGTTGAGAAATACTGTGCCAGCATTTGAAAAGTATGGGTAGGAATTCTGAATATGACATATAAATCTGAACAAAATGGAATGTACAAACTCTAGGCCAGTGTTTCTCAACCTTCACAATTTTAAAACATGTGGATTTCAATTCCCAGCATTTACTGGCTGAGGAATTCTGAAGTCCACATGCCTTAAAGTTGCCAAGGTTCTAGACTGGGTACTCTAGCAAAATTATTATAAACACATTTCAGAACTTGATAGAAAGCTTCTTATTTATTAACCTGTAAAAGAGAAGTGGCTTTACTTTTAATATGATAAGCTAGCTTTTCCACTCTTTCTGGATTTTCTTTGGTTACTCATTTTATCTGCTTTCTTATTTATTGTTACCAATTTTGAACCACAGGAATGCAACCCATAATTTTTTTAATTAAATAAATGAAAATGAAATGCCCACCTGAATCATAATGCTTTCCTGAGCTTTGCTGAAATGGCACCATCTGGACCCACCAGTTTTTATTTTACACATGACTAATTGTCTGTAGCTAGATTAAAAAAAAATTATACACTTTAAATATCAGTGATGGGGGCGGAGGAGGGAGGGAAGACATAAAAATGTTTCAAAATAACCTAAGGCTGTAATGTTCACATACTTCCATGTTAGCACATGCTAGAAATAAATCCCATTGTATATCAGCTGGGTTTACTGAAGCTATGAACAGCCATGTGTATAAGGCTGTGGTGAAAGTCTTCCAGACTCAAATTAAGTACACTTATCTCTCTAGGACTATGAAATGTTATGGCTTGATGGATTAAAGGGACAAGGAAAAGTGAATATCTGAGAAAGAAATTATATTTTCCTTAAAAAGGCACTAGCTTCTCTGCCATTGTAGATGGTCTTTCTTTCTAGAGTACCCAGCTTAATCTTGGAACCAATCTATGATCAACACAGATCTGGGGATACATTTGTGTTGAAACTGAACGCTACAGTGTGAAAAAGACGGCACACGAGTGCAAGAAATCCAGCCTATAACCATTGGATAGAGATTTCTTTTCCGTTTTAGTTTATTGTTTCTGTCAATGAGCTCCCCCGTTCAATATGCCCTTCTGAATCAGCTTATTCACCTGAAATGAATGGTACCCATTCAGAATCTGATGATAAGGTTTCTTGCTACTTTTTAGTGGGAAGCAGAGGTGAAATCCAGCAGGTTCCGACAGGTTCTGGAGAACCGGTAGTGGAAATTTTGAGTAGTTTGGAGAACCGGTAGTGGAAATTTTGAGTAGTTCGGAGAACAGGCAAATACCACCTCTGGCTGGCCCCAGAATGGGGTGGGAATGGAGATTTTGCAATATCCTTTCCCCAGGAGTGGGGAGGGAATGGGGATTTTGCAGTATCCTTCCCCTGGAGTGGGGTGGGAATCGAGAGTTTGCAGTATCCTTCCCCTGCCATGCCCACCAAGCCACACCACACCCACCACAGAACCGGTAGTAAAAAAATTGGGATTTCACCACTGGTGGGAAGTTTATAAAACTGAAATGAAATGCAGGCTATTTAAGACATAAGAGAAAACCCTAAAATGTCCCTGTAAAAGCTGGAGAAAAACTGTCTGAATTAATTTGCAATATGGGCACATATCTCAGTTGAATATGCTGATATATCTTCTAGCAGAAGCCCTTCTTATGCAGTGGAAGATCTCCATCGCAGAAGAAAGGGGTGGTCATTTTCAGGGGTTCCTCTTTCCCCGCAGTACTGCCCATGCTGAACCCGAGGACCCACCAAAACTCCAAACTCCAGAATAGACTATGGGTCACAGAAAACTTCAAAGGAGAAATTGAGATCCCCAAAAGTGTTCCCCATTCTCCCCTAATCAGCCTAACAGTATTGTGGAAAGTGAAGTCCACCAGTTCAATAGTCCATGAGACTGGGGGAGATTGTTTTAACGATTTTGTAGTTGAAACTGAAAACTTATTCAGCATTACTAGTATTACTAATATTATAAATATTCATAAGTTTATTTTATTTTATGACTCTCTGTGCATAGATTCTTAACTTACTTAACCATGAACTAAGTTAAATTTCCTTACTCATGAAGACAACCATATTAACTGCTCATCTTTTGGAAAAAGCATTGTCCACAAAATGTCCCAAGACTTCATACCGTCATTAGCCCTTTCCTTTTGTAGGAGGCATAGTTGGCTATTGCAGACCAGTTAATGTTTGGGAGATGTAGTTTGTGCCTCCAGAGTTTGGTAGAGATTTCTGTAATAATAAAAAAAAGGTGCTTATCTCTTTCTCACTCTCCATCTCCCAATCACAGTTTCTCTGTGACTTTTTTTCTTGGAGACTTTACTAAGCAAACTGGAACATTTAATGGGGTTTTGGTGTTTCATGATGACAAGACAGATGGGATTATGTTAGTTTAACTCTATGCAAGGCTAGGTCTGTTTTGGACCAAATGTATTCCTTCCTTCCTTCCTTCCTTCCTTCCTTCCTTCCTTCCTTCCTTCCTTCCTTCCTTCCTTCCTTCCTTCCTTCCTTCCTTCCTTCCTTCCTTCCTTCCTTCCTTCCTTCCTTCCTTCTGGTTGTTCCTTTGTTCCTTCCCTCCCTCCCTCCCTCCCTCCAATTTGAAAAGTCAAATCTCCAGCGTCTCAGGATTGCACCAGCTCCATTGAGATGATAGCAGAAAGAACATGAAATGTTTTCTTCTTCATGCAGAACAATTTGGCACAGACAATGCTTCTTCCAAATAGCAGCATTTTTCTTCTATACAAAGTCAACTTAAACAATTGCTGTAATAAATTTCCTTTCTTTGGAAACTGCTGCTGATGCTGCACTGTCTCTCAATCAAAGACCATGACAAAGGAAAGCCTTTGAAGTCTACAAATCAAATGGGTCAAATTCTTCTCCTTCACTTACCATATTGTTTCATTTGCCTTCCTTCTTATCCAGCAGGTGGTATTTGTTTCCAAAATTATTTATTACTCGCGACACACGGCAAGCTAGCATTACATCTCAATCTTAGTTCATGGATGATTTTATTTTTGCTTAACAATATGGTTCTTACAAACCTGGTCTCAGGCAGAAAGTTTGCATAAAAGCTGTATGTAGCTCTTCTCACCCCCATTTTTACAGCTCTTTAGTCTTCTCCAAAACCTTCAGTCCTGTTCTAAAATCATGAAAGGAAGGTCCTGCTTTCTTCTTCAAGCTCCAAAGGATGAGATTTTTCATCACAATACAGGTTCTCTGGAAGCAAACTAACAGTGTACCGGTGGACCTTATTGATAAATGAATTAAAAAGGCAGGTTGAGATATCTGATACAAGTTAGAGATACTATAACACTAAACAGTGCTTCATCCAATCTACCCATTAAATGTTTTAATCACAGAAAATAAAAGTCATATTTAGTTATTCATTTTTAAAACTGTAGTGGGAATGGCTGCTGCTTAGCAAGATTTGTTTGATGAAATAGAAAATGTAGAGGCGGGAATAAAGAACCCCCATCTACATATAGGAAGTTTTGGGACTGTGGTCAATATTTTTCCTTCTTGATTTTTCTTATAGCCAAAGCAGTGATAATAAATGTAATTACTGGTTGGGCAAAACTGAGTGTAGTTGTCCAATGCCAATGAAATTAACTTAATGGCTAATGTAATGAATATATCAATTAATTTCTTATTCTAGCAGCCTGTGACTGTTGGTAACATGATGAATGAATAAGTTGCGGAAATTAATTGTTGCACATGTAATTTTGTGAGTATAACAATGTAGGCTAAAAATTCTTTCTCTCTCTTTTTTTGCCCTAGGGTCAATCCACTTACTTCACTCCATTAATTTTAGTGAAATTCATTTTTATTATATTCTGATGCACTAGGCCAGAATTTACTCAAAATCTTTACTCAAAATCTTTTCATACCAAAGTGATGGGATGCTTCCCCTCCCCCACAGGAACTGGGCCGCACAAATGAGTGAAGCCCCATCCACTCATGCATGGGATCCAAGACAGCATGCAAAAGCATGCCTCCCTCCAGGCCATGGAAAAACGCTCCACAGAACCGGTCCCTGATGCCCAAAAGGTTAGGGGCCACTGGTCTAGTGGCACAATGATATCAGTAGGTGTAGGACTGGAAATTTTCAGTCAACTTTTTCCTCCCTGAGCATTTGAGGAAGGCTTATAGCAGAAAACGATGTGGAAAATCATAGTGGTAATAAGGAGTAATCTTATTTGGTTGTGAGATTTGGTTGTGTAAAAATAATGAAAAATGGGAAGCAGATTTTGCTTCTTTTGGAATAAAATGGGGAATGTGATTCATTTCTCAGCACCCTGAATTAAAAAAAGAAGTGATTTTTTTTGGTGGGATGAATATATACAGTAGGTATGATATTTATCTGTGGATTTTGAAAATATTTTTGAATAACAAATAATGCTGAAAAATCTCATAAAAGTGGCATGGAAACAAAGAGACATGTCAAGTCCTAATTCAGAAGGCTTTTACTGAATTCAGAGATTAATTCCCCCATAAGTGTGCTGAGGGCAATTCTCCACTTAAATGAAAATGAAAACCAAGAAGAATGTATACATTCTTCTCCTTCAAATATGTGTCTGTGAATAAAATTCAGATCTGTTTCCTTTTGTGTTGTTAATTTGTATGTTTGATCCCATCTGGAAGTACTAAACTATATATCTGATTTCAAGAGTCTCAAAAACAGGATGTGTTTGATGAATTAGAAACCAATAATCTCTGTGTAAATGAAGATGAATGGAAGAAAACTTTCACAGATTAAAATGTATAATGAAATAATTATAATCTATAATAAAACCATTATGTTGTATAAAGTAACCTGAGGCTGATTATATGCAGAGTGAAGAAACTAGATGGAACAACAGTTAAAAATTTAATTGGATTAACTAAGATACCCAGCAATGCTTTGTTCATATAGGGTGGTACTGGTAACGTAAGAGCTTTGCTGAACCATCTATTGCAGCTTCTAGTTGCCAGTAGTGGTTTACTTTCCCCTTTTCTTAGACATTATGAGATTGAGACATCAAAGAGAACGCATGACAATGTTTCTAAAACTGAGTTCATATAATCTTTAAAAGTCACTGCAATGCAAAAAGTACATATGGAAATAAGTCCTACTGGGGATTATAGCCTAAATCTAAAAGAAGTAGTAGCAATGCATCTTCTTTCAGATGTCCTGGAAGTGAAATTCCCACCATCCTTTACCCCTTGCCTTGCTGGTTGGGGTTAATGCAATTCAGAGCAACATCATTTAGAGCAGGGGTCCCCAAACTTGGCAACTTTAAGACTTCTGGACTTCAACTCCCAGAATTCTCCAGCCATCTATGCTGGCTGGAGAATTCTGGGAGTTGAAGTCCACAAGTCTTAAAGTTGCCAAGTTTGAAGACCTCTGATTTAGAGAGCATGCATTATCCTTCTCTGCTCCAGGTAATTCAAAATACTTTCATTCCTAACCCAAGAAATAAATAAAAGAAGGTATTATTGAAGAGGTAGAAAGAATAGTGACTTAGTATTTCACATTATATAGACTTGCTGTCTCCTCTGTGGCTCTGAAATTGTTTTCCTGTGCAATATGCATGCCGATTTAATTCTTATCACTACAAGACCATTATATCTTCTAGACATATATTTTCTTTTCACTTTTTTTATTGAATAGTACAGTTTTCTTGTGGTAACATTTATTGACCACATTAGTCAAAAGGGTTCATGAAGCTATTCTATTCCCCTCCCCGCCCCATGATTAAACCAGAGGGATGGGTGATATTGAAAGAGAGAGAAGGACAGAGAAATTGGAAGTTACTCATTTGCAATATGCTTGAATGAAATGCTTTTATGACATTTGCTCCAAACTGCTCCAAACTGCAACGGATAGCTGGGAATGTAAAGTTTAAATGAAATAATGAAAGTACGGTACATAGAACAGAATGCACTCTTTTAGGCCTGAGATAGGCATTTGTCTGGGCATCTGACCCGGGTGCTGTACGCCCTTGACATTCCATTGTGGCCCTTGACACTCACTTTGTGGCTTTCAGATACCACCCTACAGTATGCAGCCCTGGGCTATATACTGTAAAAATTGCCCATCCTGTTTTTAGATCCACACAACTCCACGATTACAGTCTGCTGGTTGCATTTTGGCATGCCCTATTTGGTGACAATAAAAAAAGTACAGTGCATGGTGTATTATTACTTAATAGAAACCAAACAAAATTATGAAAGGTATTAACCAAGATGATCCATTCAGGATCTTTAAGCACATGTATGAAAGATACTAATTATTTCTCAAACACTGTATATACAAAGAGTTAGAAACCGATGGCTGAGGCAAGATACAGAAATGCTCTCAGCTCAGTTCAAATACTCTGTCTTGACTAATATTATTAAGCTATGGAATGGAACCACAGTTAGCCATATGCTAAATGCCATAAACAGGGCAGACCTGTCAAGGCCAGGCTAGTAGGGAAGGCAGGCGAAAATAAATTCTTCTGAAAGGATAACATGCCTCCCACCATGAAGAAATGAGGACGGACAGCCAGGGGCAGTTCATTGCCCAATGATTGACACATGTCCTGATCTAAGACAACAGGAGGAGCTGAGCCATCTCTCTCTGTCAACTCAATTGGGCTGAATCAGACCCTTCAATTGAGGCTGCATTGCAGCACAAGGACTTAATAAGCTTAATATGCTTAATAAGAGTGTTGACTTATTCATTTGAGCAAATGATGAATGCTTCTACCGTGGAGAGGGCTATGTGGCACTCTATACATTAATCAATAACCATTGGGTTGCTAGGAGGGATGCTTCCTTCCTGCCCATCACATAGTTCAGTTGTAAGCAACTCTTTTGTCCAAAGCATGATTTTCCAGCAAAGTCCATCACTTTTAAAGTCCAGTTATAAAATATCTTCCAAGATCTATTAAAAGTATTGGTAATTCTAATCCTCCACCCCTGCCCCACACATTGAATGGCATGATTCCTGAGTAATCATATTTATTTATACATTGCTTCCAGCAAAATCAGCCCATCATGGTTTACAGCATTAATTGACAATGAAAACTTTCGTTAACAGAAACAAATAACGGTAGATAGCCACCAATACACAACAAAGGAAGAAAATGCCTGTGTATAAAATTGTGCTTTCAAATTGCATTTAAAAGCAAACAGAGAAAAATAAAGGATAGGGAGGCAACTCCATAACATTGGGGTTGCTGTATAAGAAGATTTCCAGTGAAATTCTTCTCATACAGGGTCCCTGGAAGGCACCCTTGAGCATTGTTGAATGGATCTGAGTGGGTAGTTGCTCTTTTAGGTAGAAAGGTCCCAAGCCATAACAAACACCTAAAAAGTTTTAAAGCAAGACTTTAAATTTGGCTCAGAAAACAATGGGTAACCAGTGAAACTGAGCCAGGACTGGAATCACATGCCCTCAATGACAAATACTCAACAGAAGTTTGGCTCTCACATTATGGATCTGCTATAGCTTTGGAGTTCCCTTCAAAGACATCTCCACATAAAAGTACAAGACAATCATCTATTCAAGAAGTAACCTGAGTGTGGTTCAAAGAAGTGAGAACAGTCTTATCCAAGAAGCAGCAAGCCTGGTAAGCAGTTGCATCAGATGACAGAAATGTACACCACTGCTCTCACCTGAGCACTCAGAGAAGGAATCAATAACCCACTTTCATTTTTTTCTCTTTTATTCAGAAAGTCCAGAAATGGTTTTTAAGTAACCACAAAATTATGTACATTAGAAATCAAAGGGTTTTGAATAATCTGACTTGGGAACAAGGTTGTTAGTTTCTTTTAATCCTAATTGGAAACATGAGATTCATTTATATTAGTTTATTGTTATGCATCTTGAATATTATTCTTTTCTCTTTTATCCTAGTCTCTTTTTTCTTCTTCTATAGACTAATTCTTTTCCTAAATAAACCTATGGCTGAAATAAGTTCGGGTAAAGCGGAAGCCAATGGTGTGGAATATGATCAACCAGGTTTACCAATGAATTTTCAAGGTAATTTCCTGAGTTTGTTTATTTTTTTCAGGCTAATTTCACAGGCTTATTTCCTATTTCTTTAAGACTCTCATTTTTGTTGAGGGGCTTTCATGTAAATGAAATCAACTGACCACCATTTTTGAAAAAGAAGGAGAGTTAAAAAAAATAAAAGGCATCTCAGAAGGAAGACTTTCCATTTACATTCTACATTTAGGCAAGAAAAACAAAATGCATAGGCACAGTATATGTGGTACCTTGCTCAACAGTAGTAACTGTGAGAGGGATCTTGGAGTCCTAGTGGACAACCATTTAAATATGAGCCAGCAGTGTGCAGCAGCTGCCAAAAAAGCCAACACAGTTCTAGGCTGCATTAACAGAGGGATAGAATCAAGATCACGTGAAGTGTTAATACCACTTTATAATGCCTTGGTAAGGCCACGCTTGGAATACTGCATTCAGTTTTGGTCGCCACAATGTAAAAAAGATGTGGATACTCTAGAAAGAGTGCAGAGAAGAGCAACAAAGATGATTAAGGGAATGGAGTCTAAAAAATATGAAGAAAGGTTGCAGGAACTGGATATGTCTAGTTTAATGAAAAGAAGGACTAGGGGTGACATGATAGCAGTGTTCCAATATCTCAGGGGTTGCCACAAAGAAGAGGGAGTCAAGCTATTCTCCAAAGCACCTGAGGGCAGGACAAGAAGCAATGGGTGGAAACTAATCAAGGAGAGAAGCAACTTAAAACTAAGGATAAATTTCCTGACAGTTAGAACAATTAATCAGTGGAACAACTTGCCTCCAGAAATTGTGGATGCTCCAACACTGGACGTTTTTAAGAAGATGTTGGATAACCATTTGTCTGAAGTGGTATAGGGTTTCCTGCCTAAGCAGGGGGTTGGACTAGACCTCCAAGGTCCCTTCCAACTGTGTTATTCTATATTCTATATTGCTAAACATGTAAGCTTCTGCTGGAACATTACAAGAACATGCTGAAATGTTGATCTGAACCAGCCAGCCAAGAAATGTTGCTTTTTCCTTTGCCCAGTAGAATGAAAGTCAGAGTGATTGTCTGTTGCTGGAAAACTGATTTCTATAAAGGCACTTGCCTCTCTGAACTGTCTCATCCTCCGTTCATTCCATACTGGTAAATGGAATAAATTCACTCAGTTGAAAACAGCATTTTGTGAATGGCTGAGAAGGGAAGTGGCAAGAAGCTATTCCGTGATTTCAAAGCAAATGAAAGTACCGGTATTCAGAAAACTTTAATCTTTATTTAATAAGGGTATCTGGGAGAATGTTGAAAATGGAAGTGGTCAACAAATGACTTTCTGGCTTAATGTTTTTCTGCTCAGTGTACAGTTAGAGAGAAACCTTGTTGCTTTGTTCGCTTTTATGATGAAAATTTGATTCTAATGGAACGATTTCTGACCATCCTATAACATTCCTCTGATTTATTTATAATAATCCATTATTGCAGCACTTGAAAATGAGTGCGATCTCTACTCTTCCTTTTACTTTTTCCATGTTGAGAAATATCTGGAGTGAAATGTAAACTTTCTGGGGTTTTAAAATGATTTGGATCTTGGTAAAGGGCACAAATGATTAGGAAGGTGTGTTTTGGACCTCATGGAAACAGCACTTCACTGATATTTCATCCCTCATTTGCAAAATGAGATGAAAATGGTGGTACTACAAATTGATTTAGGAGTAAACCCTACTGAAGACAATTAGCATTATGGGACAATGTTATCAATAAGCGATACAGGGCTGATAATTTCATAGTTTCCCAAAACACATTTTGCAGCTTCCCCATTATGCTCCTGATATTGGGCAGGAGCCCAATCAAAGATATAACAAGGAATCAAAGGTTTTGTAGCCATCCTCCGTGACATTCATGTATGATAAGGAATTCATTTCCCACCCCTTACAAAGAGTTCCTGGAGACTTTAAAGAAAGCCTGAATTATAATGATTTGCATGGGGAGTTTCTTATTTAGACGAGAAAAGAATTATAGCCTAATTGCCACCTTGACTTACGTATGAACTAATAAAGGCAGGATAAAAATCAAATAGATAGTTGGATAGACAGGCAGGCAGACAGACAGACACACAGCCAGCCAGCATTGTATTACCTATAGCATTGGGAAGATGGACAAACAACTTCCATGACCAAAGCTTGACTTGGAGCCATTTGCATTTGTGTATGACTTCTGCTTGTTGGTCTACAGTTGAGATTGGAAAGATTGTGAATCCTACAGTTTCGCAGATTCTTCCATCATATGTCTGGCAATCTCTTTCTTTTTACCAGATATTGGAGTTCTGAAACCAGAGAAGAATAAGATTTAGAGGTTTCTTTGGCAGCTCAGTTCTCTTCCTCAAAATGAACCCCCTTATCCATTTTTAAGGCAAGCCAGGCATACAAAACAAGTAATAAGCCAATTTAGGCTTTAAATAACAAAGCTTCCTATTTATTCAGAAATAGAGGTGTTCACTGAAATACATAAGAGCTCACAAATCTGAACTCTCAGCTTTTCCAGACAAGAAACTGTACATCATTTATATTATTTGTTTGTTTGTTTGTTTAATGTATATGCTGCCTATCTCACTGTCAAGCTATACTGTTGACAACATTTGTTTATATGTACCTTGTTGCAGATGAATGATGCAAAAGGTATACATATAAACATCCATCTAATCTTTATATTATACTGTATATTATGTCTAAATCAGTGTTTCTCAACCTTGACAACTTTGTGATGTGGACAACGCACAGAATTCCCCAGCCGGATTGTTGGAATTTGAAATCTACATATCTTAAAGTGGCTAAGGTTGAGAAACACTGATCTATATCAAAGCTACTAAAGATCAGGGCTTAGATTGCTTTTTTTTTCATGCCTACTTGAAATGTAGATAATGAAAACTATCTAAATGGTTTATTCATCATAAGTGAATTAGATAGACTGTATGGAACTTAATTATTTCCTTTGGATTGTTAATGTTCTTTTTAAAAATCCAGAATAATATTCCAGGCCAGCAGTAGTGAGATGATTAATAACTTATTTCACTTGTTATAACTATTGCATTTTAATTTGATATAGGAGGAAAACGGTGATACCGGTAATGAATTTTGGAAAATAACATCTTGTTTTCTCTAGGTTCTCCTGTTCGTCAGGTGGATGTCATTAACATTTAATAAAGATCTAAGCTTGGCCTTGGTCCAGGAGATATCATTTAGACTACTGTTCTCAGTGGAACAGTGATATTTTTGATGTCCATATGTTTCACTGAAAAGCATATATACCTCTTCAAGCCCTACATGCACAATCCATGTTAATTATATAAAGATCACAGTTATTTAAAAATAAAATGAAAGATATATTTCCCCCCTTACTCTTAAAAATAAACTTGTTTAGCTTAAAAGTTCCAGCCACATGTAGCAATTGACAACAATTATGTCCAATATCATTCAGTGATCCTAATGTTTTAATAATCTGACTTTGAGCCAAGAGAATTTCCTGAGCACAGTGCTTATCTAGTTGTTTTTTTAAAGGGGAAGGTTGGCAGTTTGAGATCTAAACACTGCATGACATGGTAAGCTCCCATTCTTATCTCAGCTCCTGCCAACCTAGCAGTTTGAAAGCCTGCAAATGCAAGTAGATAAGTAGGTACCACTTTGGTGGGAAGGTAACAATGTTCCGTGCAACTTTGGCATATAGTCATGCTGGCCACATGACTATGGAAGTGTTTTGGGACAATGCTGGCTCCTTTGGGCAGGAAACAGATAAGCTAGAGTCAGACTCTACCCCCTAGAGTCAGACACGACTGGTCAGGGCAAAACTTTAGCTTTTTAATTTAAGGATCATTAGCATTTTGGAATACTTCATTGTTTAAAAATACATGGAAAGGACATAGTAGACGGCAGAGTTTAAACACACCAATAAATCACTGCTCAATTGTTTCCATTTTTTTACATCTCTTATAAAATGCTGCTAAATGATAGTTCTTTTGAAATCTCAATTTCCTGTGTTGCTTCTCTAATGTTGAGCACCAAGGTCTGCCTGTTTTTCAATGCGGAAAAGTGCTGGAAAGGGACCATCTCAAAGATAAATATGGTTTACTTTCTTTGCATAACTTTTAATAGACCCGACTGTTTATTAAACATGTAGTGTTAAATCTAGAGAGCTTCTTGTGCATCAGATTTTCCTGTTTTTATTCTGCCACAAGATGATGATAATCCCTTGGACTTCCAAAGGATTCTGTTTATACACTTTTACTTAGATATGTTCAGTTTGTTTGGATTTCTGAACCAAGGAATTTGCTGTTCTTTTACAGTTTCACATTCAGTTGGTTTATTCAGACTCAATTCGAAACTCAAGATTGCTGTTTCCCATTCATTCACAAAATGTAAGGGGAACAGTCTAATAATAAGTTCTTACAGAAACTCACTGCTGCACTATTGACACATTTGTTTAATTCAAAACAGATTGAGAGCAGGAAGCAATTAAAAAAGAAGTCAAGATGATGGCTGTAATAATACAATTGAAGCTCCACCTGTTTTTAATGTGCAGTAGGTGCCTTTCTGATAGTTCTATTCACAGATGTAGTAAACCCCATAATGCGGTTCTTGGTTCTCTACATAAAATAGTTGGTTAACATATTCTGTAAACAGACATGAGTTTCCATGGATTCTGATGGTGAATAGATCCAGCCAGGGGTGGGCTGCTACAGGTTCGCCCGGGTTCGGGAGAACCCGTAGCTAACATTGTGGCCGGTTCGGAGAACCACCAAATCCCACCCCTGGCTGGCTCCTCCCACCCCACCCTGCCCCTCCCAGGAGTCTCCACGCGGCCCGTTTTGGATGCGAGCAGGGCCCGCGTGGAGGCTCAGAGAGGGGGAAAAACAGGCCTCCTGGAAGCTCTGGAGGGCCTCTGGAGCCCGGGGGAGGCAGTTTTCCCCCTCCCAGAGGCTCGAGGAGAGCCTCCGGAGCCTAGGGAAGGTGAAAACGCCGCCCCCCCTGCCATGGTGCAGGAGGCCGACTAGGCCACGCCCACCCAGCAACCGGGCAGAGAACCTGTTGCTGAAATTTTTGAAGCCCACCCCTGGATCCAGCCCGATATACTGTATTTAGCTTCAGCAAGATTGCTGCAATGTATGTTTTCAGACCTAACTATCGGTCAGGTATGTATCCATATTCTTACATTCTGCATTTGGATGTTTGCTTGTTTCTAAAATATTGGACGTCTGAAGTGTTCCAGGATCTTCTCAGTAAGTTAGCATGTTTGAGGCATGGTAGCTTTTTCACATCCAGGCAAAAAAATAGATTAGTTTCCTCTAATATGCATCTTGAATCTGTTTACTTGATGTATCTTGTACTAAATTCAGTGCATTCAGGAGAGACTGGAGGCTTATGTGTGACATTAACATTTCTGATTAGGATTTCCTCAGAGGGAAGAAAGACAGAAAGTTTTTGCATATGGAAATGAAACCATCTGTAAATCCTGTAGGGTGAAAGGAAACAATTGTGGATAGCTTGCCATCCAATTGATTTATGCATCTTCTTCTTTTCACTCATCTCAGAAAGCCTGTGTCCTTAGCCATGCTGATTAAACATGACGTTCCCCTATCATCAGCTCATACTTAATATTCCTCAAACTATGAAGCTTTGTGGCTCTCCTTCTCATCACATGGACACTAATCATGCAAGGTGGGGGGAAAAGGCACAACCCCATGGGTATATTACACACACTATCAATAAGCAACTTGCCATTAGCAGCATGATGACTTCTTAGAAATATTCAAGAAGAAATGTGTGCAACCCCGTTCTCATTGTCTTGGGCTTAATGCATGGTCTGCAATAAAAATGTTATGAAAATTAGAGCTGCCTGCTCTCACCAGCCAGTCTTCTGTCATAAATAGCCATTCAGTTTACATATACATGCGCCTAACCCCCACTCCTTTCCCAAAAAACATAAAATGCTCAGTAAGCTGAGTTTTAATTAGCAAAGTGCTAACTAATGAGCATCTAAATCCATCCAGTATCATCTTTTGGTATTAACTCAGAAATTGTAGGGTTTTATGAATTCATGTCAGGCCTTGAGGGTACATTTTGAAAGCACTGCACAGACTTTTAGCCATGCAAATCCTATTACATCAACGGGAGAAGTGTGGCTAAAACGTATGCAATGCTTTGGAAATGATGTACTCATTAATGTAATCTGAACACAGGTTAGGCCTGTTGATTCCTTTACCTTTTTTTTTCTGGAGAAGGAAAAAGAAGGGAAGGAAAGGAAAGAAAAAGAGAGAGAAAGAGAAGAAATTTTGAATATCGTGTGTGCTGGGAAACAATGTGATTTGGAATCAGAAGAATCATTGTGTAATAATGTGGATGGGGGTAGGTTTTTGCTCTTATACATTTCATAGTAAGCAGCTGTTCCCATATATTTATGGGTGTTTTTTTATTCTAGGGTTCATTGTGTTCTGCTTACAAAAAAAGAAAAAATCTAATTATTTTGAGAATGCTGGTGGTCTGAACAAAAAAGAGTAAAGTGTTATAAGAGTGGAGGTATTAAGAAAAAGCATAAGCTTATTTGTACGACTTTGGTTTTTAATCAGATTGATTAAAAAAAATGATACCCTTTGGAACATGTTAAAATTCAGAAATTCCAAAACTGAAGCACATGTTAATCACAAGAGCAACATCAGCAGCATGTCTGTTTTAAAAGTATGAGGTAAGTTCTGTTTCTAATCTCCATTTTTTGAGCAATCTTTATATTTTCAAGCCCAAACAATTTCTTTTTAAAATTTTAATATGTATTTCCAAAGTACAAAAACCTTCAGTGAATCAGGTACATCAGTGGGAAAACAATGACTTAAAGCAAAAAATTGATTACCATGAGTTGGTTCTTGGCTTGGCCAGACCTGGAAATTCAGAATGGTGATTGAGTCCATAATATTGATTTCATGTTCAAGTGCTGTGGGAATTAGGTGTTCAGCAGAGTGATGGCACAGGAGAAAAAACTGTCTTTGGTTTAGTTGTTTTGGCATGCAATGCCCTATAGTGGCATCCTGAGGGGAGGAGTTAAAACAGTTTAGGCCCAGGATGTGAGGAGTCTGTAGCAGTGGTGGGTTGCTACCGGTTTGCCCCGGTTTGGGCGAACCTGTAGCGGTGGAGGTGGCGGGAGGCTCCGCCTACCCGCCCAGACATCATCACAGACGATCTGCGCATGCGCAGAAGGTTCTGTGCATGCGCAGAAGCGCCACGCATGCGCACGTTCACAGTTCCAAACCGGTAGCGAAGGTAAGTGAAACCCACTACTGGTCTGTAGATATTTTCTCAGCCCTTCTTCTGGTTCATGCAGTATACAGATCCTCAATAGAAGGCAAGTTGGTTGCAATTGTTTTTTCTGAAGTCCTAATTATCTGTTGATGTCTGTGCCTATTCTGTTTTGTTGCTGTACCAAACCATGGCCATAAGGTCTGTGAGAGACTGAACATGTTCCAGTCTCAGGTAAAGTAACCAGGTTTTCTGATTTTATGGGAGAACTTTCTGCAATGAATACATAATATAAATTATGTATAAATATATATCAAAAGTTACATGAATCCAGAATTTTTCATTGCTTTCCTTCCTTTCATCCACTATTCAGATGTCATCAGATCTACATTGGTTTATGTTGGAATGTCGGAATGGGAAATTAAGAAAAATTACTTCCACTGGTAGAACAGTCTCTGTCAGTGGGATTACAGGTTAATTGACATTATTAATAATATTGATATTTATTAAAAATAGAAGTGACAATATTCCGTGTAGATGGCTTGAATAATGCATTTCTTTTCTATTGGTAACAATTTGGTTTTAAATTGAGTGAGTGAGAATGGTTACAACTTCTCACCCAGGCCTTTCTTTAAACAGTGAGGTTGGAAAGGTGGGGTATCAATTACTTGATTTCCAAATATAACTATACATGGACTTCAGAAAATCAAATTTTTATTTATCTGTCTTGCTTCAAGCTCTTTTCGTCTTCCTGATTTGTTTCTACCGCAGAATACAACTCTGCCCATTTCTCAGTCATTCACTGTAGGGCAGGGGTCTCCAACCTTGGCCACTTTAAGACTTGTGGACTTCAATTCTCAGAATTCCTCAGCCAGCAAAGCTGGCTGAGGAATTCTGGGAATTGAAGTCCACAAGTCTTAAAGTGGCCAAGGTTGGAGACCCCTGCTGTAGGGAGGCTCCCTAGGAACTTATTTATTACATTTATATGTCACCCATCTTACTGTTAAAGTGACTCTTCTTAGTCAAACACCACTGTTCGGATGAGAAAGGTGAGCTAGAGACTCAGAGATAGAGATCACCAATAGGTTTTTCAGACAGGTGAGCATGGTTTGGAAGAGATGTTACTGGTCCCATATTTCCTTTAAGTCACTAGGTTTTCCAGATTTTTGAATCTTTTCAAAGCTGCCAACCTGTTTAATCATCTGTCCACCAGACCTAGTATATTTTACTGTGGATGGCAGTGTTTTTCTAGGTGAAATTTTTCACAACAACTTTTTTTTCAATCCTTTAGACTAGAGATGCTAGGAAATAAAACTGCAAACCTTCTTCAAGTTAGTAATTTCTGTTGTAATGTTGTCCACTTTGGGGGAGTAAAATCATCATCAAATTTTGCCTGAGAATTTTTGGTCATGCAATCTGGGGATTTTTAGGTGACTACAAAAATTGAACTGGAGGCTACCAGTGAGCCATGAATTGTCTATCCCTAAGTAAGACGACCTCCTTCATCAAGAAACAAGTAGAAGATATAGTATTTAGCTTGTGATAAAATAGAAATGAATGTTCTCCTACAAGCATATATTGTTGTGAATCAGTAGTGGGTTCTAAAACTCTTTACTACCGGTTCGCTCGTGCGATGCACAGAAGCGTCCCGGGCGAGTGGGCGGAGCCTCCCACCGCCGCCGCTACCAGTTCTAAGAACCGGGCCAAACTGGGAGCAACCCACCGCTGTTGTGAATGTATCTGCAGGACTGATTTCTCCTGGTAGCATCTGCCTATCCATAAGATGAAGAAGGGAAGGCTCCCTGGAATTCAATTGGATTCTATATTGCTTGGATTTAGGGATAAATACCTGTGGCAGATGGAATGTTTGATTAATATTGTCCTGGTGTATGATGTATTATTACACTGTTATGCATGTTGGTTCTCTATTGTTTTAGTTCTGTTTACATATTTTAGTAAGCCACAATCTATCCAGCATATAAACTGAATAGTGTTTAAGCTGAATAAAATAAATCTATCTATTTAGATACATGGGTAATTAATGGAGCAGTCAATTATTTTAACCGGTATGTCTGTAGGACATGAAACTGAGGGCAAAGACCCCTGACATCCCTGAAGGATCAACTAAGAATGGCATTTTCTCTATTAGTCGCAAAATACTACTCTAAGAATTATAATTATAATTAGATTTTTATCCCACCCTTTAAAATAGCAATACATTCCATAGTGCTTTACAACCCTCTCTACATGGTTTACAGAGTCAACATATTGCCCCCAACAATCTGGGTTCTCATTTTACTGACCTCGGAAGGATAGAAGGCTGAGTCAACTAGGATCGAACTCCAGACAGTGGGCAGAGTTAGCCTGCAATACTGCATTCTAAGTACTGTGCTACCATGACTCTTTGAGCAAATATATTTTGGTCAACTCCTCATGTTTTCCCCACAGCAGCAATCCTGTGAGGGAAGTTGAGCTAAGAGATGGCTGGCCCAACCAGTCACCCAGCTGGCTTTGCTATGTGAACTTAAAAACTCAGGTTGTATCTTTCCCTTTTTCTTTTTATTCTCAATTGCTTTGAAACCAACTTTATGTTTCACTGATTGCATAATTAGTTTAAATAAAAGCTCAGGAGGGCTAAAACAGAACTTAATTCTTCCTTACATTTCATTCTCTTTCATTTCCACATGCTCAGGTATCACACCGACTGCCTTTTTGGATGACCAACTCTTTCCTGGTGTGACTATTTAATTTCTTATTTGAAGAAAAAAGTGCTAAGAAATCTAGGTGGTAAGAACTGAATGTTGCTGGCTCTTTCTTTTCTGGCTCATGACATCCTAATTGCTCAGGGAAATGGCTGTATTTAAAAAACTCTGTCTGGACCTCAGTTTTCAGACAGATGAAAGTCTTGAGAAAAGGTATTGTTTTTCATAATATAGACCTCATGAATTAATCAAAATGAAAAAAAAAATCTGGCCCTTCAGAAGAAAATGGATTTGCGGTCTGATGGTAGAAGACAGGGGTGGGTTCCTCCCGGTTCGGACTGGATCGCCCGAACCGTTAGTGACCCGCTGGTGATGTCATGGATCCGGTTCGGTCGGTGCCGGTCCGTGGGCGCCGCCATCTTTTTTTGGGAATTTTTAGTGAATTTTTTTACTGTTTGGAAGGTTTTTCCTGTTCTGCCGCTTGAAAAAGGGCCCTCCTGCCCGCCCCTGCGTTTAAACTGACCTTTATTCCTTCTGCCAGAAGCACAGCTGATCAGCTCCTCAGCTGTGTTTCGGGTTGATTGAAGCTACTGAGCATGTGCGGAAGCCAAATTGCCCGAGGGAACGCGCGCGCGCACAAAACATCGTGATGCGAACCGGTGAGGAAGGTAAGTGGAATCCACCCCTGGTAGAAGACTTCTGTATTTTATACGCTGAGCATCTTATTTGTCTACCTGAAGCACACTAATGATTTGTTTATTTAAATGTAGCTAAGACAATGCTAGTGTTATGTACTAACTGTCAGTACATGGTTTCACCCAGGTCCAACGTTTGAGCGGGAGAATGCTCAAACGCTATTGGCTGTTCTGTCTGACAGCTCCCTATAGAAGGGCAAACTGTCAGACCATTCTTTGCTGGTTGTTCTGAGCAGTTGCTGAATAAAGAGCTTTCTGAAGTCTGTCTCCTGTGATCATTCCCACTATTTAACAGCTAGTATGGTAGTCCCTACATTTTTTTTACTAAAAAGTATAGCCTGGAAAGACTGAAGGGCAGTTCTTGTTATGCTCATTTAGAGCAACTTTCAAAACTCTGAAGAAATGGTGACAATCAATAAAGACAATTTTTAGTCAGAAGGACCAATTCTCACTCAGATGGAGACAATTTTTAGAATTCTTTAGTCTGAGCAAACTTTCTTCATATTGAGTAATGGGGGAAAACATATGAATCAATGCTTATGGTCACAAATGAATGCCTGTTTTTTATTTCTTTATATTCCATAATCTGGGATCTAAATAGAAGAAGACCCTCAATAAGTTGCCAGAAAGTTAAGCCATATTCCATTACAACATCAGATAGTGAGTTACCTTCCAGTGTGCTTCTACTGCCAATTTTAATAACTGCAGATCTGTTAAGTACAGTGGATCACACTGACCTCCAAAGACTCCTCTTCTATCTTTGTATAAAATCTCATGGGAGGTCTTATGCCAGAGTAGGAGGAAAAAAACTTATTTCAGACTGGAGCACTTAAACTGACCTGAAGTTTCCTCAATGGCAGGTTGGTATCAAGAGGCAGGTGCATCTTGCGAATATGTCCTCTATGAATGGTAAGTGGAGCATCTTCATAACATGACAAACAGACATGAGGATGAACTCCCAGTGTCATCATTATCTGAGACCCTTTGGTGGACATGACAGATAATCTTTTCAGTAGAATTGCCCATGATAAGGATTCACTAAACTTGCCCTCCACCCTCTGTTGTCCTTCTGCTATCAGACAAATACTTTATTTTATTTAGATACATTTTTGGGCTAACTACTTGATTTGTTTTTTATACTGTATGTATGTTGTCCTAATAGTTCTAATGTGGACGTTGTCAATACTAATGCTTTGAATTTAGAATAACAGAATTGGAAAGGACCTTGGAGGTCTTCTAGTCCAACTCTCTGCTTCAGCAGGAGACCTATACCATTCTGGATAAATGGCTGTCCAGTCTCTTCTTAAAAACCTTTAGTGATACACTCCACAACTTCTGGAGGAAAGCCATTCCACTGAATTGTTCTCACTGTAAGGAAATTTCTCCTTCGTTTTAATTTGGATCTCTCTTTGATAATCTTCTATCAGTTACTTCTTGTCCTGCCCCTAAGTACTTTGGAGAATAGGTCGACCCCCTCTTCTCTGTGACAGCCCCTCAAATATTGGAAGACTGCTATCATGACAAGGATAGCCTAATCCTTCTCTTTGCTGGACTAGAAATACTTACTTCCCACAATTATTCATTGTACGATTTAGCCTCCAGTCCCCTAATCATCTTTGTTGCTCTTCTCTGCACTCTTTCTAGAGTCTCAACATCTTTTTTAATAATCATTTTAATGATTATTTTTCTTTGACTATTCTTTGATTATATATTGTTATAGATCTTCAAAATTCTTTGAAGAACAATACTAATCACTATATTAATCAAACATTCCAACTGCAAACGGAAGAATTCATACATATCTACCCTACCTACCTACCTCCAGATCTGCTGAAACAACCAAATCCTATTGACATTTTAAAATATTTTATATTTTTGAATATCATGGTTAAACATAAAGCTTTTTATAAATTTGGGTGATCTATGAAAAAAATTAGGGAAATAATATATAAAGATAACTATACATTATCAAAAAAATATATTATGAAGAAGGGAGACAAAAATTAGAGAAGGATCTTTGTCCAGATCTTCTGAATGTTCATACCTCAGAACCTAAGTAAGAAAAATAATAATAAAAAGAGCTGGTAGGTCCATTTGCTCCATCCTAAGAATTACGATGTGGCATCAATTGTTGGAAGATCAGTGACCAAAAATTAAGTTGACTTAATAAAAATATAGTTTCAGACTGATGTTGATTTTTTTTCTTCTTGACCAGCATGGCTGCTTTTCATTTTATAATAAATTTAGTTGTTCAGTTGCATTGAAGAGGAGATTTTCCTATAATCTATGCTGCTATAAAATATATAAAGGAGATATATATCATCCTAGATAATTCCTAGTTTGCTCTAACCGACATCTATAATTATATTTGAGTTTTTAAAATATCAACATAACTTCCATTTTCCACATATATCTGAATGACTGTCTCAAAGATGGAAATGGATTTAGATTTAGCATTTATTATTACCACATTCCTTCCCAGGCTGCAACTGAAACCAATATGCCTTGAATACTATGTTTAACCTCCTCCTTGCTTTTTTCTGATTTTCGTTTGCTTAATCAATGTCTCATAAGAAGAGTTTTTGAATGCATAAATACTTGCATGCAGTTTGGTAACTTGGCTTGGGTAGTAAAAATATTGCCTCAAGTGGATTTTGTAGTCCCCCCCTCCTCAATGACAATCAATAGTGATGCTTTGCTCATTGTTTCATTCACAAAATAGATGATATTTATTACAACCACGGTTAACTTGTAGGATTTTGCATATATTGTAGAAATGACAGTACGACAGAGAATTTAATCAGCCCACCTACGTAACTGGCTGCCCACCTGGAAGAAAGTTATATGTGCTTGTTGTAAATTGGGAGACAACCAGAAATCATAACAACCTCCAGCGTATTGTTTATTAGATGTCCACTTTTCATTCTGTCAGTCATGAACACGGTGATGTGTCTCTATCTTCACTAGATGGAGCTGTTGAATGGCTGTTCAGAGCATCAGGCTCATCTGCTCTTCTCTTCCCCCCCACCCCCATTGTCTGAAAGACAAATTTCCTTTGTTTGACAATTTACAAATCATCGGTGAAAATGACAATGGGAGAAGTTGAGGGCATCAGCAAAAGCTTTGGCACACGGAATCTGATTGCAGATTGCCAATTGTGTGAGCACCCATATTTTTCTCATTCTCCATCCTGCCAATTACTTTCCTAGATAGCAATAATTTGATCATTTGTGACTTAAATGATACACTCCCTTCCAATGCTACACTTGCCACCAGATTTGGCTGTGTTAAACTGCAAATCATTCTTTCCTTAATCAGGGGTTGGATTAAATAATGAATTTTACTCATTCCACAGCAGAGGAGAGGAAAGAAAAGTATCCCCCCCTCCTCAGGAGAGATGGGGTGCCATTATAATTAGTGTTTTTTTGTGGGGGGGAGTGTTATGTGGATCTGCCAACATTCTTTACTCCCCCCATCACTATTCAATCAACGTCAATGATTTGTAAATGATGTCGGGTTTTTTTTTTTAAATTTTTTTTTAATCTAAAATGTATAATCAATTTAGCTTGTATTAAGTTGGAAGCCTAATAACATCATAGAATTTAATAACTGTTAGTTTTTTAAAAAAAATTGTTACACGATTTTGTCTGAAATAAAAAAAAATGAAAGTCACTCATCTCATAGGCTGAAACCTGCCCAGTGCAAATGTTTTAAGATATCAAATTTTAATCCCCATTTCCAGTTTTTATTGCATTAAGTCAACTCTCTCTCTCTCTCTCTGAGAGAGAGAGAGAGAGAGAGAGAGAGAGAGAGAGAGAGAGAGAGAGAGAGAGAGAGAGAGAGAGAGAGAGAGAGAGAATATGTTAAAAGTATGAGCTTCCGTTCCATCTCTTCATTCCCCAACCATAGCATGTTTTCTGTTACTCCCCCCCCCCTCCTACACTCTAATGACATTTGGCAGGCTCAACTATGTAATGCTTGGCTGGTTTTATTGTTGCCTGCTCTCAGTGGGGAATAGTTGACACTGCTCTCTGTTTTCAATTGATATCCATTTTCAACAATATTGCTTTCTATTAGATTCCTGCACAGTTTGTGCCAGCCAAGCTGAATATGCAGAGTGTTGACCTCCAGGTTTTAAATGCAACAAACAGAGAAATAAGCAAGCCAAATAAATAAATAATGCAATGTACAACTGTTTAAAATGTGCCTTTTAAATTAAAATTAGCCTTCTGTATTTTTCTTCTTCTTCTTAGTCGAAGAACAAAAACGACGTGTGGATCAAAACCCACAGGATGACACGGGTTTCCATCTATTTTCCTATGCAGGAAGGTTAACCGAGTGGGATTTCTGGTAAAATAGAAATTCATTGTCTAAACTAAAGTGAGCTGCTACTACCTACACCCTGCTATTTCTCACATTTATGCAAATGCAGAGTACATGCTTACAAAATATTTTGCTAGAGAGTATTTTCTTGATATCAATTTTCATGTTTGCTCATCTATTCCATTCTACACGTGATTAGTAAGGGAGAGAAGTACCATGCAGAGACACCGAAAGAGAAAGTGAAATTTATGACAAAGGGAAACACAACACAGTCAATGCACTTGGCTGGGAGAGATCCATGTGTCTTTTCCCTTTTACAGACAAAGAAAAAAAAATTCCGACTCTTTTCTCCCCCCCCTCCCCCCAAGCAGGTCTTCCAGCAGATGTCTTTCAGTGCACCTCCCTAGATATTGATGAGTGATTGGTGAACCATTTAGAGAATGGCAAAAGTCAATAGCAATACACTCATTTTAACTGAAATAGAAATGAGATCATTACCATTGTGTCAGAAAGTGGCTTCTTAGTAATTAAAACTTCTGTGTCGGGAAGAAATGAAGGAAAGAGAAAGGTGAAAAGGGGAGGGGGAGGTTAGGAAGAAGGAGCCAGAAAAAAAAATGCATCAGTTGTTACAGTGAAGGGTCCTTGGTGTTCTTTGAGCTTGCTTGTTTTCTTGCAGACGTTTCATTACCCAAACTAGGTAACATCACCAGTGCTAGTAAGGGGTGCAGTTTGCTGTCAGTTTATATTCTGGTGGCTTGCCTGTCACTGTTGGTGGGAGTAGTCTTAGAGGTTTTTTGGTTGGGCTGTTTACTGTTGGCTCTTTGGCAGAAAACAAGCAAGCTTAGAGAGCACAAAGGACTCCTCATTTCAACCCTAAGCTACAAACATTCTCCTTTATTAGTTGTTATAGTATATATATATATATTCTTCCATTCTTCCGAGGTAGGTAAAATGAGGACCCAAATTGTTGGGGTCAATATGCTGACTCTGTAAACCGCTTAGAGAGGTTTGTAAAGCACTGTAAAGCGGTATATAAGTCTAAGTGCTATTGCTATTGTTGTGACCCAGCACGGCAAACCCCCAGGAAACGACACACACACACACTGTTTGCAAAAACAAAGAAGACTTTACCACTAATAATGCAGCTTAGTAGTAAGTTTGTTACAGGTTTTTCACCATAGTTCTTGTTGAAAATCACAGAACACTTTGGCCAGAATTCCAAATACAAAAATGCAAACAGGTCATTAAGTCCAGAATTATCCTCACTTACTGGAGTTGGCCAAGAGCCCGGACTGGAGTTATTCCAACTGAGATAACCAAAGTTCAAACAGCAGCCAGGAAAATAATTGTGTTGTCTTGTTGTCTGGTTTCAGCTTTGATGAAACCTTTAATAGTCTTAGGGCGTGGCCAGCCTGCAGGTTTACAGGTGAGGAGACCTCCTCCTGCAGAGCCACTCTTGCCTGCTAGCTGCCCTGCGTGCCCTAGCATCAATCAGAGGCTCCTCCTCTCCACCTGAGTCACTCAACTCCTGCTGGGGAGGTGCAGAAGGCCCTGGTTGATTATCGTCCTCTGCCCCTGCGTCCTCCTCGGTCTCGGACTCAGGTGCCGGAGATACAGAATGATCTTGCCACCCCATGGTCAGTTCTTGGTCTTCCGGATCCATGAGCAGCTGCGCAGGACTCGGGCAAGCCACAACAGCTATTGCTATATGCTTGATCCTACATCTCTCAGATGTTTCCATAGCTTGGAGCACAAAGAAGTATAGTGAGTATATTGTGGAAACAATGGATGACTATGGTTCTCCCAGTCACTTATACACATCACATTTGGGGAAAGTTCCTTATGTTCTGGCCTACATTTAAATATGTTGCCTACCTTCTGCCTGGTGGCAATACAGGTAGTCCTCACCTTACGAACATTTGAGCCCAAAATTTCTGTTGCTAAGTGAAACATTGGTTAAGTGAGTTTTGCCCCATTTTACGACTTTTCTTGCCACAGTTGCTAAGTAAATCACTGCACTTGTTAAATTAATAACAAAGTTGTTAAGTGAACCTGGCTTCCCCATTGACTTTGCTTATCACAAAAGGGGACCCCCTGACTCCGTGATACTGCTACCGTCATAAATATGAGTCGGTTGCCAAGCATCTGAATTTTGATCAAAATGACCATGAGGATGCTACAATGGTCGTAAACGTGAAAAACGGTCACAAATCACTTTTTCAGTGAGGTCGTAATTTTGAACTGTCACTAAACAAACTGTTGTAAGTTGAGGTCGTGTGATCATCTTTTGTGACCTTCTTACAAGCAAAGTCAATGGGAAACCAGATTCACTTAACTTAACCAACTTAACCACTACAGTGATCCACTTAACATCTCTGGCAAGAAAGATTGTAAATTGGCAAAACTCACTTAACAAATGTTTCACTTAGCAACAGAAATTTTGGGCTCAATTATTGTTATGTTCTAACTGTTTCAACTGTGTTGCATGGTTCCAACCAGGTCCAGCGTTTGAGCGGGAAAAAGCTCAAACGCTATTGGCTGGTCTGTCTGACAGCTCCCTATAAAAGGGCAAGCTGTCAGACTGCTCTTTGCTGGTTGCTTACACAAGAGCTGAAATAAAGAGCTGCTTTGGAAGTCTGTCTCCTGTCATCTCTACCCACTATCTAACAGTGGCGACGAAGGCTTGGGCCAGGAGAACTGTGACTAGCTTCTTCAGCACTTTCAACCAGCCAGGCAGACAGCTATTGGCTGGTCTGTCTGACAGCTCCCTATAAAAGGGCAAGCTGTCAGACTGCTCTTTGCTGGTTGCTTACACAAGAGCTGAAATAAAGAGCTGCTTTGGAAGTCTGTCTCCTGTCATCTCTACCCACTATCTAACAGTGGCGACGAAGGCTTGGGCCAGGAGAACTGTGACTAGCTTCTTCAGCACTTTCAACCAGCCAGGCAGA
>QLTV01000582.1:1507516-1578143 GCA_003457575.1 Thermophis baileyi
GGTCTGTGGAGATTCAAGATGTAGGAGGTAGTGCAGAGCCATATTAACGGCATCATCTGTTGATCTGTTTCCTCGGTATGCAAATTGCAGGGGGTCTAACAGTGGATCCGCGATGGTTTTCAAGTGGGCCAGCAGTAGCCTTTCAAAGGTTTTCATAACTACAGATGTTAAAGCAACTGTTCTGTAGTCGTTCATTTCCTTGATGGTGGGCTTCTTCGGCACTGGGATGGTAGTAGAGTGTTTGAAGGAAGGAGGAACATGGCATATCTCTAGTGATTTGTTGAAGATTCGGGTGAAGATGGGGGCCAATTGATCAGCACAGACTTTTAAGCAAGAAGGAGTTATCTTGTCTGGGCCTGGAGCTTTTCCTGGCTTTTGTCTGTGAAATAGGTCTTGCACTTCCTTTTCTGTTATCACTGGGAGTTGTGTACCAATGGGATGGGGTCAGTTGTAGGAGGCTTGGCTGTTGTTGGTGTGTCTGAGATGGGGGTTGTGGAGATAGGTGGCTGTAGTTTCCTTTCAAACCTGCAGTAAAACACATTCAGGTCATATGCCAGTTGTTGATTTCCTTCAGCTTGGGAAGGAGGTTTCCCGTAACCAGTGATATTTTTAAGAGTTTTCCACATGTTTGCTGGTTCATTTGTTGAGAACTGATTCTTTAGCTTTTCAGAGTAGCTTCTTTTTGCTCCTCTAAATAAATAAATAAAAGGATCCTCTAAAGCAGGGGTGTCAAACTCAAGGCCTGCGGGCCAGATGCGTCCCCGCAGGGTGCTTAGATCTGGCCCATGGGGCCACACTGGAAACAGCGAAGGACCAGCCCGCGGTGCCTCTGCCAGTGAAAACGGGCTCCCAATCTCCATTTTTGACTGGGATGGCCTCCTGCAACCCACTGCCAGTGAAAACGGAGGTTGGGAGGGTGGCCCTCCCGAGTTCCATTTTTGCTGGCAGAGGGTTGCAGGCAGAGGTGGGTTCTTACCGGTTCTATCCAGTTCTTTAGAACCATTAGTAACTCGGTGATGACGTCATGGAGCCGGTTCTGTCGGTATCTCCGTGGGCGCTGCCATCTTGGATTTTGCTTCTGCGCATGCGCAGAAGCTATTTTTTTGCTTCTGCGCATGCACAGAAGCTATTTTTGATTGCTGCAGGCATGTGCGCGTGTACGGCGTGAGTGAGCGAACCGGCAGCAAAAGGATCCAGAACCCACCCCTGGTTGCAGGAGGCCGTCCCAGTCGAAAACAGAGACTAGGAGCCTGTTTTCGCTGGCAGAGGCACCGCAGGCCACCACAGGCAAACCTGACACAAGTGACATCAAGCTGGCCATGCCCCCTGGCCACGCCCCCTGGCCATGCCCCCCACCCCCCTGAGGTCAAACACAACCCTGATGTGGCCCTCAATGAAATCAAGTTTGACACCCCTGCTTTAAAGTTTCAAGCTGAGGTGTTGCCCAACATCGGCCACTTTCTTCTTTTAACTAATAGTACCACTGATTTGACAATAGGGCTTTTTTTTTTGGCCAGCAATACTTATGTTTTATATACTCTTTTTTTGCCAGTAATATAAATGTTCTATTGCTGAACTGTAATCCCTCTCATTAAGTGAGGGTGATACTAAAGTCGGCAGAAGTGAAGCCTTGTGTTTCTGGGTCTGTGTGCTTTGATTTTTTTCAAAATCTAGTGAAGGTAGATAAGTAGTTGGGACATTCTCTACCACTTCTTTAGCTTCATTCCCAAGATATTACCTCTTCCCAGGTTTTGTCTTTTTTTTTTCTGGACAGATGGGCATAGTTAGACAGTTCTTTTGTGCAGCCACCCATCGTTTCTGTTTTCTAAGATGCGGTCTACATGGGCCATAGTGTCCACCCTTCAATGTACATCAGAACAAGAAACTGACTTCACAGGAAGATTCAAATTCTAGTTTTCTGAGTCCAGCTATAATTGCAGAATTATATCCCTCCCTCTTATATCTAAGGACTTAGGGAGGAAACTAGTCTGGGTCTCTTTGTAACATCATACCACTTTTTAAAAAAGATTTTTAAAAATTCCATCTTTATTACTTTATAAGTGACTCCTTCTCTTTATAAGCTTTATTCTCTTTATTCCTCTCATTCTCATCACAGCAATTCTATAGTTGAGCTGCTGAGAGAGAATGACTGCCCAGCTGGCTTTCATGAAACAGGTGAGACTAGAACTCATGACCTCCCAGTTCCTAGCCTGGTGTCTTAACCACTACATCAAACTGGTTCTCTTTCCTGATCTCAGTCCATAATTTCTTCTGCCTTTGGGGTTTCCCTAATAACTTCTCCATTCTTTCTCCATTCCTCCTCCCTCCTCTCTTCACCTAGAAATATTCTTGTAAATAACAACGATGCTGGACAATGAGCTTGATTTTGTGGCATGTCTGCTGGCTCTTTAATTTTATTTAGAATTAACAATCTTTTTAATACTGTGAAAGATAGGGAGAGCAAGGGAGAGCAATTTCCAAGAGAAAAAAAAATCCTGAATGTAATGTTGGAGACTGCAGAACCAGAAGGGGAAGGACTGAGATGAATGGTTAATATTCTTATTTTTTATAGGACAGTGCAGCCCTTTGGCTAGCCCTTTGGATATAAAAGGCAAAAGAAACTCTAGAACACAGGTGTCAAACTGGCGGCCTGCGAGCCGGATGCATCACACGCAGGCCATACCCACCCCAGCTCCGCAAATGGGAAAAATGTCGCGAAACGTCGCATGATGGACACCCATGCTCTAGAATATGCAAAGGCACATACAGTCTATAATGCCTTAAACTAAATGTGTCTTTTCCCATGAATATGCTGCAAGGGGTCAGCCACAAATGCTTTAAGGCAGGTAAATGTCTATGGAGATTCTCATTCATCCAGGTCATTGTTGTCCCAAAGGTGCTTTTTTCAGGAGGCAACTGGACTGTCTTGTTTTTCTTTGAAGACGTTTCGCTTCTCATCCAAGAAGCTTGTTCAGCTCTGACTGGATGATGGAGAATGGAAGGATTTATATTCCTTGCAGATGGCTGGTCATGTGTATTTTTTTAGAGAGTCGTTGAGGCCATTTGGAGGTTTATCTGTGTCCTCAGAGTCACCTGAGTAGCGCAAATGGGAACTGCTGAAAGGACTGTGTTATAGACTGGAGATAGATGATGTCATATCCCTCCCCCTCTGTTGAGAGTGGGCTGTTCAGTTTTGACATAGATGGCCTCTTTGACCCCTCTTTTAAACTAGTAGTCCTCTCTATCCAAAATATGGACTTTGCTGTCTTCAAAAGAGTGGCCTTTGTCTTTAAACGCAGATGGACTGCTGAATCTTGTCCTGATGGGTTTGTGCACCTATGTTTTAAGGCAGGTACTTTGTGAATACGCCTGCTTGCTCCAAAGCAAACTGAATCATTGTACAGTCTTGTATCTATTAGTTACAGATTTAATTATGAGTATCATGAAGAGCTTGGGTAAACGGATCAAACTCCTTGATCATTCATAATATTAAAACTCAGGGACAGGATCTAATGATGCTGATTGGCAATAATAAAGGATTATATATTAAAGATATATTAAATATATTTATAAATATATTAAATATATTTCATCACAGAGACCATGGAATTCATTGCCGTAAGATGTGGTGAATCCACTATCTTACATAACTCTAAAAAGCTTTAATGCTTAGATGGCTTAAAAAAAGGATTAGGGAAATTCTTGGACTACCAATGGCTACTAGCCAGATACAAAGGAGACAAAGAGTAGGAGAAAACGATTCCTCTTTTTCCTGTTCCTTTACAAGCAAACACTTCAAAGCCACTTGACTGGTGAAGTACCTGAAAAAGAAAACTGAGGTGGTCTGATCTACTGTATAAAGTATTTTGTTCAAGGGTGTCCACAGGGTGTGGTTAAAAAAAAAAAGTTAGCTGTCTTTTATGTCCTTTGTGATGCACATAAAAATAGGCAGAGCTTTGATAGTACTGTCACAACTGCCACACTGAGTTGTTTTTACCACATCCGACAGACTCCCTTGGTTTATGTTTGTAATACAAACACATGAATCCCTTTCTTGTAAAATTGTAACTGCTGCTGATGGTAGATATTTCTGTTTTTAAGAAATTGGGAAGGTCTTTTTCCTTAAAGATTACACAGCAGTATCTGAATATAGTCTAAACTAGGAAATTCTGTACCTGGATAAAATTAAGCCCTGTACATTAAGCCCTGTACAGAGATCCCTGCATGTGGATTTCTCTCTCTCTCTCTCTCTCTCTCTCTCTCTCTCTCTCTCTCTCTCTCTCCCTCCCTCCCTCCCTCCCTCCCTCCGTTTTCACTGGCAGAGGGTTGCAGGAGGCTGTCCCAACCGAAAACGGAGATTGGGAGGCTGTTTTCGCTGGCAGAGCACTTGGGCCACCACAGGTGCCCCCGACACGAGTGACATTGAGCTGGCCATGCCCCCTGGCCATGCCCCCCCAAGGTCAAACACAACCCTGATGCAGCCCTCAATGAAATCGAGTTTGACACCCCGGCTCTAGTGTAATTCTACTAGTGGAATGTAGAGTCCTTTATCACTATCTGTAAAAATCAATTTACACACCTATTTCTGACTTGGAAGATTCATCAATGGTCAAACATGAACATCCTGATTTTGGAAGGCTAAAATATTATCTTATGGTGAAATGTTCTTATAGAAGAGAATTTTATATTGCCATTAATTAAAAAAAAATTTTTTTTTTGCCTTTTCCAAGATGCAAGAAGCTACATTTCTAACTTTTCGGACCTTTTCATTACCCAATGAAGAAGCCAGGCAAACTTTTTAAAGACATGGAGATTACCTTAGAAGAGTTATATATTAATAATAGTAAATGTATTTCAGGTTGTTTAACAAAAAAATATATAATTCACAATCACAGCCTTACATTAAAAATAGTCTTTAAGAAAAGATGTGTTTGGAGCTGGAGAAAATAAATATGTAAAACCTATACAATCAGTGTGGGAACATTCATAAGGATTGATTTTAATTGCCAAGGTGAGATGGATTATATTAAGTTGGGAAAAAATAACGAAGCTAGAGACATAAACAGATCTGGATAAAATTTCTTTTCAGTTTATTTAAGTAAACACGAATTGGTTGACAGAAAGGAGAATAGAGTAGATTAGAAAGTGAAGTTATGATTGAAGACATGTAGACAGGGAGCAATTTAGAAACATTGATCATCATCTCATTAGGCCTGGGATTGCAGAAAAATGAATGATAAATAAGGAGAAGGGGGCCAAGTAGTGAGACTGGAATCAAACCAGGTCACCTGTCAAGAACATGACTCAAAGTGAAATAGGGAATAGGAGATAAACAAAATGTAAAGGAGACTGAATAAATAGAGCAGAAAACTATCAGCAAGTGAAAAACGTATCCCCAAATGCCTAGAGCAATGTTTAGTTCTCAGATTTAGATTCAGATTCAGTCCAGAATAACTTGAGGCCTTTATCAACTAATCAGAGTTTATTCAATAATGATCTCACAAATTTTCCTGATAGTTTACTACCCATCACCAACTTTCTCTGTGTTGGGATGCATTCATTGTTCATGTGAAATGGGAGTGATGCCGTTCAGGTATAGTACTGTACAACCCCGTTGTGAAATGCATTTAGAATTAAAATGCAAAGGTCAGGCACATGCATTCCCAAAAACAAAACTAAACATCTCTCATGGTTAAAGAATGTACACATTTTCTGGGTTTACACCAACTATAAATAATGCATATGGGCTGGCTTCATAGAGCACTATTGATACCATAGTGCAATTTGATCAGAACAGCATAGAGTGGCCTGTTTTAACACCAGTGTATTGAAGATAACACACAGTGACAATTCCACTCTATGCTGCACTGGTCAAACAATAGTAAAAATACAATGTTCTGATTGCCCCAGTGCAAGAAGGATGCTGAGAGAATGACAAGGGGGTTGGAGGTTAAATCATATGAAAAGCTGTTAAAAGAATTGGATTATTGTATGTTCAGCCTAAAGAGAATCAGGATAAGGGGAGACATGATAGATTTTTCAAGCATTTGAAAGGTTATTACAGGGAAGAGTGTAGGACAAGAACCAACAGGATGTACTGTAGCTGTACAGAGAGACACACAAACTCAAAATAAGTCGGGTGGATGGATTAGCCTAAGGACTATGAGTTATATCTTAGAGTTGGGTTCTTTATCTGTCCCATAAACTACGGCAAACTTCTTCAAGAGGGAATAGGAGGACCATCTAAGCTGAGAGCTATAGTAGTCCCTAACGATGTTAGGGAAATGGAAACTTAAATTAGTTACAACCTTTTCCATGGTTCTGCTCAGTACTATCAGGCTAATATTTAGACCTCTAAATATTTCTTTTGTGACTGAGCATCATGTACCTCCTGTCTATACACCAAATTCTTCTTTAAAATGAGCAGCAATGGGGTTCAGAGTTAGATATCAAATTTGATTGCTGTTGAAATAACACAATTAAGAATCTTACAATGCTGATGGAAGTCTGCTGGTGGATTTTTTTCCCCTAGGGTTGGATTCCGTCTGAAGATTGTAATAGTTTACCTTCTACAAACCTGTTTATGACACCAGTCCCAGCCCTGGCTCCTTGCAGATGGCTGTGACTGTGCATGGCATATAAAAAACTGCTGAAGCTTCAATTGGGTGTTCTGGCCACCATCTTGTTTCCTTTTACCATACCGTGCAGATGCCCCTGTATCCTGGAATACCATTCACATAACATGAGCCAGCTGTCCGTGCCAGAGTGTAGCATTTGCTATTGCTTTAATTATATTTTGCACCAGTTTTCTGATTCTGCTAATGATATGCAAGCTTCTGAAGCCTTTGAATTCAGCACTCCTTCTCTCTGGAAATGCATGTTCTGCCTCCAGAGTCCCTTTAACCTGGATGCTTCGATGTAAAGAAAATAAATGGGATGCCATTAAGGGAAAGAGCAGCTAAGACATTTAATGGGTGTGGAGGGATCTGGGAAAAACGAGACAAATCCAAGTAGAGTCATATATGAAATATAGCAAAAAGCGTACTAACCAGATGACAAGGAATTAAGAATATACCTTTCCTGTGGGGGAGTGGAAAATAAACACAGACACAGGCAAACTCACATTTAAGAGGTTAAATTACCTTTTTTCAGATTTGACTACTATATTCACCCATCCTTTGAAAAATGACAGACTGATCAATTGTGGAGATCTCTATTGCCTCATACTTAAATTTTCCCCATATTTTTCTCTTTGCATTTTCATACAAAAACTAGCAAATGATTTTTTCTTTGGGAAGAAACAGCATGATAGGTTGAAATACAAATTCTCTCCCATTGCAGTCCACATTTTATTGTGCTGCTTTCCAAAATAACTTTTTTTTTACAAACAACAATAACAACAAAACATATGGAGACTAAAATGGCATGAAAAATTATCGCAGGAATTAGATATGGCTAGTCTACAGAAAAGAAGGATTAGGGGTGATATGATAGCAGTGTTCTAATATTTGAGGGGCTGCCACAAAGAAGAGGGGGCAAAGCTATTCTCAAAAGCTGGACCACCAGAAGGCAAGACAAGAAACAATGGATGGAAACTAATCAAGGAGAGAAGCAACCTAGAAACTTTCTAATAGCAAGAACAATTAACCAGTGGAATGGCTTGCCTTCAGAAGTTGTGGGTGCTTCATCACTGGAGGCTTTTAAGAAGAGACTGGATAGCTACTGGTCTGAAATGGTATAGGGTCTCCTACTTGAGCAGGGGGTTGGACTAGAAGATCTCCAAGGTCCCTTCCAACTCTATTATTCTGTTACAACAACAACTTCTTTGGCATAAATAGAGTAGTAGCTTAAAATGAAAGCTGTGGCTGTGTTGAAGCTTCTTGCTTCTTGCTCCACTGCCTACAAAACCTGAAGAAATGAAACAATCTCATTCCTGCTGGTGTGAGATCATAGTCTTTGTAATGTCTTAATCTCTGGCCTTCCTTAATCAAACCCTAACGGTGCTGAATTGTGACTATTTCAGTTGGTATTTAGAATCATTTCATTCCGGCCCTCAAATTAGTTTCAAGCCATGTCTTTGAAATAAAATACCTTAGTCTAGAAAGTGCCGCTGCCTTATGCTTTTATTATGGTGTGACAGAAGAGTCTGTTGTTTAAAAACTTTCCTGGAGAGATGATGATGACGCTCTGTTTAGGTCCTTCAGTTCCTGCTGTGTCTGTCTACACACAGCTTTCATGGCAGTTCGATATTCCATTTTGGATAGATGCTGTCCTCAGGGGTGCTGTAAATATCTACAGTAAGCACATTCCAATATGAATACCATATATTTGTTTACATGGCCCAAATGTAGAAGGTTAACTTTGGTGTCAACTTACTTTACTGAGTGCAACAAGGGAGGATGACAATGACAATCAGATAGATACAAGATCTGATAGATACAAGCAAAATAGAGCGGGTCCCTTCTCAGTGCCAAATTTACAATGGCATCCATTGATGGAGATGATGTAAAGTGAAACTGCATTTTATGTACATGTGTACCAGTGAAAATTGTGCGTGCATATCTGTGTTGCATGAATGTAACTGCATATAAGTACATCCTCGCAAGTTTTCACCCACTGTTGAAAAGTGGAACCTACATGTTTGCTTGGAATTGCCTGCTGTGGTGGTGCTGGCTGAACATCTGGAGAGGAACTTAACCTTGGCAAGATGGTGTGGCTAAGGGATTTTGGCTCCCCAAGACTAGATAATACTTCATATATGACTCTGAATCAGATAGCACTTTCCCAGATTGAGATGGTGTGTAATTGGGGGGGGGGGTGGAGGTCTTCCTGGACTTACAGTTCCTGCTCAAGGAGAAGTGGCAGCTATAGCTAGGGGGGTCTTTTCTCAGATTCATCAAGTGAGTCAGTTATGTCCTTTGGTGGCCTTGGTCACCTGATTGCTGCAATGTGCTCTACATGGGGCTGCCCTCAAAGACCACCCAGAAACTTCTCCTGGTCCAGAATAGAGCAGCACACACAATAATGGGGACCTCTATGTTTGCCTATGTAACACCTGTGTTGCATGAGCTGCACTGACTTCGTCTGGGTGCAGTTCAAGGTGCTGCTCATCACCTTTAAAACCCTGTATTTGCTGGACTGCCTTTCCATAAGGACATCTACCTGTCCTATCAGGTGAGATAAGGTGGGCACACTCCTAAACTCTTCCCTTAAATATTGCCATCTGATAGAAGCTAGGAAGCATGTCTTTTCTGTGTCCGCCCCTGCCCTATGGAACATTCTGCCCCCTGGCATTTGGCAGGTTTCTACCTTCCTAGTCTTCCATACAGAGTAACAGAGTTGGAAGGGACCTTGTAGGTCATCTAGTCCAACCCCCTGCTCAAGCAGGAGTCCCTACATCATTTCCACAAACTTTTAAGACCTGGCTTTTCCCATAAGTTCTGGGATAAGAGTTAAAAGTGCCAGATTGTTTTTTTTGTTTGTTATTTTTAGTGCCTTTAATGTACTTAGTTTTATTACTGCATCCAGTTTTGGTCACCACACTATAAAAAGATGTTGAGACTTTAGAAAAAGTGCAGAGAAGAGCAACCAGGATGATTAGGGGACTGGAGTCTAAAACATATAAAGAATGGTTACAGGAACTGGGCATGGCTAGTCTAGTGAAGAGAAGGACCAGGGGAGACATGATAGCAGTCTTCCAATATTTGAGGGGCGGCCACAGAGAGGAAGGAGTCAAGCTATTTTCCAAAGCACCTGAAGGCCAGACAAGGAATAATGGATGGAAACTGAACAAGGAGAGATTCAACTTGGAAATAAGGAGAAACTTTCTGACAGTGCGAACAATCAACCAACGGAACAGCTTGCCTTCGGAAATTGTGGGAGCTTCATCACTTGAGACTTTCAAGAAGAGATTGGACTGCCATTTGTCAGAAATGGTGTAGGGTCTCCTGCTTGGGCGGGGGGTGGGGGTTGGACTAGATAACCTACAAGGTCCCTTCCAACTCTGTTAATCTGTAAACTTATTATTGTTTTAATGTTATTTTTACTTTTGACTAGGAGCTACCCAGAGTCTACTGTAATATGGGTGGCAATATAAGTGTTTTAAATAAAAATAATAAATAAATAAATAACTTCAGCCTTGGGGCTGAACTTAGTTCTTAACCTTCCTAATGAAGTAGGAGTTTCTGAACTGTATCTGTACCTGTACCAATTTCAAATCACAGCAAAAAATGACCAGTGCTCCTAATAGAAAATAACGAGTACAACTTAGTGGAGAAGCTAATTTATAAGGAAGAAAAGCTATTAATTATTCTAGAAAGCAGCAGTCCAGGTGGTGAGATCAAGAAGTATCACATCACCTCTGGACTGAAACAGCCACACTGGTTAACATTGGCTTTCTGGATTCAATTCTAAGTGCATTCTGTGGTGTATAAAGCTTACATATATTGAGCCCAGATTAAGTTCAGATCTCCTACATTCATGCCATTAGAGTATCTGCAGCGGAGTCTAAAAAGGTCAAGATGGCTGCTGTAAATGCTCGTTCAAAGCAGAGGTGGGTTTCATCAGGTTCTGACCAGTTCTGGAGAACCGGTAGCAGAAATTTTGAGTAGTTCAGAGAACCTGTAGCGGAAATTTTGAGTAGTTCGGAGAACCGGTAAATAACACCTCTGACTGGCCCCGCCCCCATCTATTCTCTACCTCCCGAGTCCCAGCTGATCAGGAGGAAATGGGGATTTTGCAGTAACCTTCCCCTGGAGTGGGGAGCGAATGGGGATTTTGCAGTAACCTTCCCCTGGAGTGGGGTGGGAATGGAGATTTTACAGTATCCTTCCCCTGCCATGCCCACCAAGCCAAGCCATGCCCACCAAGCCACGCCCACAGAACCGGTAGTAAAAAATGTTGAATCCCACCACTGGTTCAAAGCCCCATCCCTTTCCTTGGTGCAGGTAAAAAGGGGTGGGGTTTTGATCATTTGACTATGATTGCCATCTGGGCTGCTTTGAATGCTCTGGAGTCAGCTCCACACCTTTCAGTGGGACATTATTGACGGATTTACTTCAGAAATACTTAAGAATAATGATTTCTGCATTAAGCCTGCCTCTCCCTTTCCTTGTTCGCAGTTTAGGAAAGATCTTAGACAATTTTTTTCACGTTGGGTGTTTCAAGTTTTTTTAATGCATAATTTCTTAGAGAGATTATGTTGCTGGGTTACTCAATTGTTAGCTTGCATTGCACTAGATACGTATATTTGTAAGCCACCCAGAGGCACAAAACAGAAGTGGTGGTCTATAATTTTTAAATAAATACATAAACATGTAATAAGGGCTCTTGATAGATATCTACAGGAACCATTGCTTTGTGTGATTTGAACTAGCCCCAGTCAACCAGAAGCACTTTCATCCATTGATCCCTCATGCTAATCTTATACATTTGATTTTTGGAAAACAGCATCTGGTCTATCAGGCCATTTGACTTTCTGCAGCCTTTGTAATCATGCTCTTTCTGTTGGAAAAAGATGGTGTATGCGTGTGTATATGTGTGTGTGTTAATTCCCAGTTTAATTTGCACTCAGCACAATCCCAGTCAATTTCTATATCTGGATCAGAGCGCCTGCCCCACCCCAATTACAGATGACCAAAAATATAGCTTGATGTTTGTATTAGCAAACATGTCCTGAGAGCAGCACCTTCCACCATTGCCAAGACTGCCTACCAACTAGAAGTCAATGGCTGGTGACCTCACGGGCGCCCAAAACAGAGATGGCAAGACACCATCAACAAAGATATGCAAGCCGTAGGCCTGCACCCTGGAGATGCAGCTGACCATGCAAAGTGGTGCTCAATGATCCGAAAAGCGGATCCTGCAATTGAGAGAATACGCTACGAAGAAGAAGAAGGAGGAGGAGGAGGAGGAAGAAGAAGAAGACGTTTGTATTAGCAAACATTAAAAAAAAAATCCAGAACCACTGGAAACAAGAGTGTGGGTCCATTGCATGGACAATTGCAATGACAGTGGCCTGTGGTTATTCCAGCTTTAACCTTTTTATACATACAATGACAGCAGAGTAGAGAAGCAGTGTCAGATACCAGGTGATTTCCCCCTCTATTCTGCAACACAGTGGGAACAATATGGATCGGGTTGATGTATCCCTCACTTTCCTCCATCATCCTCTGCCTTGGTGAAATTATTTGGTGTTATGCCTCCCTCTTAATCAGCATAGGTCTGTGCTTTGTTGAAAGACCTGTCACTCCTTATTTATTCCTTTGTGCCCTTTTGATCTGTTCTTTCCTTTTTGTTTCATCTCATCCTCCTTTTTTTCTTCTTCCATGTTCAACCCAATGGCAGGAAAAGACTGTTAATTATTACTATCAATACCCTAGACTATGTTTGCAACAAAAGCTTGACAAGTTTGTTCAGTGCATCGTTCCTTTAGACTGCAGTGGGTGTGTCATGAAATGAAATTAGAAAATTAGCATAGTAGATTTTTTTTCTTAGAGGGGTTCTGATTTAATGCAAAAGTAAACTTCCAAAATACTTGGAGCCTCATTATTCCAGGAATTGGAATCATTCTAAGCAGTTTTTCTTTTTTTCAAACTCTTAAATTAAATTCCATACAGATACTCTCCAACCAACCCTATCCGGTGTTTCTCTTATCTTCCATCCACTTCTTTCCATATTTTTTTGCTACAGCACCCCATGTTCAATTTACCATCTACAAGACCATGTAGTCCCTGTATCTGAAAATACCTTCATTAAATTAAAACAACCACCATCAATACATAACATATGTTTGCAAACATAATAATACAAGTTATTCTACGATCAGCAGTCTTAATGGCAGAACATAATGTGACATTATTTTCTAATTTTACTTTCTTTGGATACTCACTTAATTTTGTAAATCTGGTGATGCAACATTTTTAGCTCCTGTGGGATTATAACTACATAGTGCCACACAGTTTGAACGCTCTTGAAACTTGTCCTGTCATATGGAAAGGTCAGAAATGGACATAAAAAGAAAAGAGGATATGATAAACTGCCATGCTTACAAAGTGTACCTTTAACTCTTTTACATGGCAGCCTGTTCCACTGATAACATATCCAGGCAGGAGAGTTGGGTAGATATTATGTGCAAAAGGTAGAATCATCAATGACAGATAGATGATTTTGCTGTCCTTATTGGTAAGAGTCACAATGTCTGAAAAAAGTCCCAAGCATTCTTCCTGATTCCAGATGAATATATTTGGCATTTTCCTACATATTTTAGGAACCCTTTTAGAGTTCCCAAACAGGCTGGCTTAATTGTGATTTTCCCAGCTGTGTTTCTTCTTTTATTAATGCTGACGATTTCTATTATTTTATGCTACAGTGTTTTTCATTGTATGTTTTTAAGAGATTTGTATACTACCCAATAATTTAGGTTGCTGGGAGGTTTAGAAATTGAATAAAAAGAGGAGAGAAACAAACAATAAATAATTAAATACCGTAACTAAATAATCTGGCATCTGAGAGTTTCTAAGTCAACTATTTTATCCTACCAAGCCCTTTGGGAGATTAAAAACAAAATTTGGTTCTCATTTCTAAAGGATGCCCAGCTTCTCACCCAGAAATGAAAAACATTGCGTTATTGATTTCTTGGTTTGTATGACCTGTGAACCACTTTTGGCGTTTCTGCTGACTGTAGAAAAACCTTCCAACTTAGCCATGTGTAGTATAGAAGCACTGATGTGTGTCTCCTTAATATTTCATTTGGGGTGCATGATAGCATGCTGTTTGGTTCTACTGACTCCTAATAAGCTTCAAGACAACTTTTTGAAACAATCTGAAATGTTTCCATGCCTTATTTTCTAAAACAGTTATTTGTAGGTTTTCCTTCGTTCCCATACTAAAATTATTTCTTTTTGTTACCCTGTGAATAGTAAAGTGATGATACTTCTTTCTGGCAGAAAAGTCTCTAAATCTGCAAAACTAAATACTATTGTATGAGTAATTTGTTAAATTGCAACGCTAGTATTCATTTAGTCTGAATATTCATTTAGTCTGAAATTGAGGCAGTGCATAGCTGTAATAGTGGCTTGAACTGTTCTCCTCCCATATTTCTCTTTTTTGCAACACTTAGCCTGGTGAAAAAGTTTGGGAAAACTTAAGAGTTTGCATACTTTTCACATCATTTTGTTCTTCCAAATCAAGACATTGTTCAAATTTGGATTTTGAATTTTTTGTTTTGTGGATCAGCATTCCTATCTGTATAATTTTAAAAAGTATATTAAGTGCCATTGTTGAAGAACAAACCAAATGAATATTTATTGAAAATTAAACTGGAGAACTTGACAATAGTGGAACACATTGCCTAAGGAAAGATATTTCCATTTTCATTTCAAACAATCAACTAAAATAATCTTTAATAGCATAATAACAGTAAGTGGATCCATTATCCCAATGTCAATCACTACGCTGTCATTGTGTAAAAGACTACAATGTCAGCACAGACATGATGAAATTGGGATTATCAAACAAGACATAACTGTAGATTCACTTGATTTAGCCTTTCCATGTATACCTTTTATCTTCACAACAATGACTCTGTGAGGTATTATTGGTATTTGGGTTAAGAAATAATATCCGAAGGTTGTTCACTCTATCTTCCTGCATTCTCTTTGTGAAGTTCCTAGGTATGTCAAACACAATATACTATACTTAGAGACAAGCCTAGTTGTAGCAAATGTATGGGTTTGGTTCTTTTTCAGTGTTCAGCTAAACTTTGGTTCCGGTTTGGACTCTTCAATTTTAGAAGACAAATGTACTTTTACTTACTACAGTTGATAACTCTGGGAATAAAGAAGTAAACACCAGTCCCATGTGTTACCTGGACTGGTTTTGAGAATCCCAGAACACAATCAGATATCATATCTGGGACTCATATTTCAACTCACACCTTCCCTATGTCACAGTGTTGAAAGCTCATTATGTTAACTTGATTTAATGTTCTTCCCTCAGTAAATCAGAGCAATCTCTCCCCCCTTAGGGGAGATTTTACCAATAAATCCTGCCTTTCTGTTCTGTCCATTTCCTAACTGTAGCAAGGAACATTTTGGTAGAATTATGGTTAATATTCTTATTTCCTGAATTGGCCAAACTTAGTGGCAGTTATCCATACTTCAGTTGCAATTAGTCTTGGCTGCTGCAGTGCTCTATACCTGGATCTTTTCTTGAAACATGTCCAAAAATATGGCTGTTGGGCTGCTAACCAATCATAGATTTCTGTGCTGATTACAAATTTCTACTATATATAATTCAAGATATTGGTATTGATTTTTAAAGCCCTAAATGGCTTATAGAGGAACTACTTCTGTTACTATAAACCTGCATGGGTTTATAGAAGACTAGTAGGAACCGTAGTGGCTCAGTGGTTAGAATGCTGTATTGCAGGTTAATTCTGGCTACAGCAGGGGTGGGTTCTAACTTACCTCGCTGCTGGTTCGCTTCCTACGCGCGCACACAAAAAAATAATAAAAATTTAAAAAAAAGAAAAAAAAAAGAAGAAGACAAAAACAAGATGGTGACGCATGCGCAGTGCTGGAAACTCGGCTTCTGCACATGCGCAGAAGAAAAAAAATCAAAAAAATTCAAAAAAAAAAAAAAAAAGAAATGGCGGCGCCCACGGACCGGCACTGACCGAACTGGATCCGTGACGTCATCATGACATCACCAGTGGGTCGCTACCGGTTCGGGAGAACCGGTCCGAACTGGGAGGAACCCACCTCTGGGCTACAGCCAGGAGTTTGATTCTGACCAGCTTACTTGGTCCAATCACTTGGTTCCTCAGCCCTAGGAAGGAGCCATTTCTGAAAACTGCAGGGATTTGTGCAGTGTCAGGAATTAACACTGACTCAAAGGAACCAATAAAATCCCAGATCCAAGATTATGCATCTATAGCAGCACCCAGCTTTATGCCAATATGCATCTCATATGTTATTTGTTTGTTGGCAAGAGTCCAGAGGACAACTTCGGGTAAAGGTTGGTATTCCCTTTTAAACTTTAAAAAAAAAAAAAGATTGGACAACCATTTGTCTGGGATATGGGGCAAGGGATGGTATAAGGGGCAAGGTCTCCTAGTCCAACTTCCTTGGGAAGGGAGTTGGACTTAAAGACCTCCAAGGTCCCTCCTAGCCTTATGATTCTATTCTGTTCTGTTCTGTTCCGTTCTGTTCCATTCCGTTCCACCCCGTTTCATTCCATTCCATTCCGTTCCGTTCCGTTCCATTCCATTCCGTTCCATTCCATTCCAAATTTGGGTTTAATTTTAGCCTATACACTGATTGTTTTATATACCTCTTTTATACGTCTTTTAAAAAATATTCTGGATCTTTTGTCCATAACAATAAAATAGCTAAATTAATTGTACATATATGATATATTTTTGAGAAAGGAGCAGGTTTTAAACAGCCACAAAGCAACAGATTATTGATAAAATGTATTTTCTCCACAACTAAAGTAATCCAGTGCTCTGCTCAGCCTAGAGCAATGACTCCGTTTTCCCTCTTATCTTATTACTTGTCTCACAGAAATAATTCCCCTGTTCCCACATGAAAGGAATTCATAGACTATGTGTCTGTGTGAATGCCCTTGACCAGAATTTTTTTTCAGTTGGAGCTCTAATGTTTCAGTTGCTGTTGCAAACACATCTATTTCATTTTATGAGACAGAGCTGAAATATTGCAGAAACTGCACTGACCATTCAGTTTGAAAAGGTATATACAGAACATTCTTATGGCACTTATTTACCAAAATCTCTCTGTGTATTTCTTGTAGTTTGAGAAAGGCACACTTTAGCTCTAGAGAGACAGCATTTGTTTTGTGTTTTGTTGATGTGAAACATAGGAAGCTTTATGCAATATCCAATGGCTAGTCCAGATATTTGGCAATACTTGATCTTTTGCGGCCAGTGGACATATTCAGAACATTGCAGAAAGGTTATTGAGTGCTGTCACAAAATGTTTACCCATTTACCAGAAGGAAAACTGAAAACTAAATTGGCCTTTACTAGAGATGTATAATTTCCGGAAATTTTGAAGCTCGGAAAAAACCCCGGTTTTTTTCCGTTTTTTTTTGGGGGGGGAAACGGAAATTTTCGGAAAAATTGAAAAAAATGCTACATTAGCACTTTTTTGTCTTTTTAAGATTGAAAGTCATTCTTTTACTTTAGGAACATAAAATATGACTATGGACAATTTGACTCTTTTGAGGCCTAGTGAAGAGTACAGAACAAACCAAACACACCCACTAACATGCAAAAGCAAAACTGAAACCTTTTTCTTGTTACAATAGCAGCACCTCCTAAAGGAAGAAATGCATACTGTTCTTGCAGTGGAGGGTTCAGTTTGTTACCTAGGACTTGCTTGTCCTCACTCAGTGCACAGAAATTAGAATAATCTGATATCATACATTTTTTTTTAGAAATGATTTGGAAAATATTTGACACCCTGTCTTAAAATATTTTATTCATCATGTTAAAATAAAATATTCCACAATGTTTTTTTTTTCTTTTTTCAATTTTTCCAATTTTTTGGAAAAAAACAAAAAAGCCTTCAGGAAAAAAACGGGAAAAAAAAATGATTTTTCCCGAATTTTTCCGGGCCTTCACATCTCTAGCCTTTACCATTCTAGCTCCCTTAAGGTGCTCTCTATTAGCTCAGCTTACCTTTGTGTAGGCGATGACCTGGCTGAGCCTGAAGGAGGGGTCAAGCGCATCATCAGCCTTGAGTCCCTTCATACCCATAAGAGATCTAAGTGCAGCCCTACTTGAATTCGGTTGACTCTTATGTACCTCCTATTTGCTTTGATCATTAGTAGTTCAGCTTCTTGTAGAGAGTGAGTTAGCATGCAATAAACCTATATTCATTTGAACTGCTTTGGCTCCTGATTTCCTGCGCTTGACATTTTGTGTGTTTATGTAATGGTATGTGGGAGTGATCTTGGGAGACAGGAGAGAGAGCCACAAACTAGACAATAGACAAGCTGAGGCCCACAGAAAGAATGGGGGCATGGCAAACATGTCAGAAGAGACATGCCCTAGTTTCTTGGACTGTAAAGGGAAGAACTGTTCTTGTAACATTCTCTTAATGTATTTATTTTGTTTATTTTTATTTATTATATTTATGTGCCACCTATCACATTTAGACCTTACAGTAAAGTTAGAGCTGGTACCTGTGGATGTGCTTCTTGTCCGGACTTGTAAGGTTGATAGTATGTGTTTCTGGGATTTTCCAAGGAAAAGAGAGGGTTTTATCTCCGTTTTTAATAATCATGCCTATGGGAACTCTGCAAGGCCAGAAGCATTCTTGCGAACAGCTTGAGGCTGTTATTTTGCTTTGCAGCATGCCCATTTATCTTTTGTTTTTCATTAAAAGAATCTGAAAGCAATAATGAAATCAAGCAGGGACTGAATTTGACAGGTACTAAAGTTTATATTGCTGGGGACTGGGTAGCTTGCAGAATATTGGCATTCAGGATCCAGTCTAACATTTATGCATTGTCTACCAGTGTCAAACCACATTTTCATATAGGGATCTTTTGCACTTCCTCAAGAAACTCCAGGATCTGCATCTCTGTGCATGAAAAGGATCCATTCTATCAAAACAGGATGATCCCATCTTTCCAATGTTGCTTTCAGAATAATGCTACAGTACAAGATGTTGCAGTAAAGCACAGTTAGGCTGGAATGTGAGAGTGTTATTAGCAAAAAAAGATGTTTCAATTTTTTTCCACATTTCCAATTAGCAAGGGTTAATCCAAGTTTAATTGCCTTGATACTTTTATGTACCATTTGTATCTGTGTCTCAACTTTACACACTCTAATTTATATTTACACCAAAGCAAACATTATATCTTCCTGCTTTTTACCCACACTTGGTTTGACGCTAGTATGTTAATCTACACTTTGCCGTTATATTCGAATCAGGAAACTATGGTTTAATTTGCATTATTTATTTGTTTGTTTGCCATATATATATAGACCAGCCATCTCTCTCATAGAGTGACTCTTGAGAATAACAATTCAAAATATAGATCTAGTTTAGATTAAATGACACTTTTGTGGTTGAAAATTCTATCTTCAAGTACTTGTATGTGAAAAGGAAGCAGGAAGAACTGATAGGAAGAAGAAGATATTTTACCACTTACGTAGCAGGAAGAGAACACGGATTTGAGTTAAGATGAGAGTGGGGTGCAAAAGAGACCTCCCCTTTTTCTATCCCTGTTTCCCACGTACTGGCAGCTTGTAGAAGAAAAACCCTGAAGGCAAGAGTCAACTGTGATATATAGTTTGACCTTGTAACCGGGAGCAAGAAATGCACGTCAAAGGAATGATGTTGTTGATAAACCTTAGTTCCATGCTTCCTCCCTTTTTACTTTAGAGCTTAATCATTGCTTATATATTGCTAGAGAATAACCATTCCTCACCCCTTTGCCGCTGAACAAAATTGGAGAACACTCTGCAGAGGATTCCCATGCTGTTCACTACACAACCATTTGCCTGAGGCTGATCACTGCCATGTCCTTTTTGCTCAAATTAATAACTTTGACCCCGGGGGGGAAAAGTCCACCAGATTTGACCCCAATGGCCATAAGTAACAAGTTTGTTGATAGAGCAGATATTTCACAGTCCCACCAGAAAAGGAAATCCTGACCATTGCCCAGTGATGTGATCTGTGGTTTATATATATATATTTCTTTCTAATGATGAAGGCATAATTAATTACAGTGCCTGCTCTGCCTTGTATCTCAGCTTACTTGTTTATTTTGGGCTTCTGAAGTCATTGGCCTGTTGTGTCCTGTTCCTGTCTTCTTGAAATGTTAAAGAACCAATCCTTTGCTGTGTATTTAGTCTGGACATTCTGTCTTTGAACTACCATCAGCGCAGGGAGTAATATTACCCACTCACTCTCACTCACTTGCTCCAATGATCTTTATAGCCATTGTGCCAGCAGGAGACCAGCATTGAAAATATTCATAAAGAAGATGATGAAGAAATCAAGCAATTATTTCAGTTCTTGGGGGACATAAGAGGGGAGCTTTCATTAGACTTGCCATCATCTCCACTTTTAATCACCTCTATTCTTATCAAATTAAAAAAGAAATTTTATGATCAAGGCTTTAGAAGTCCCAGAAGTGCCTTCTGGGGTTATCTGAGCCAGTCACCTGTTTGAAAGAGACAGCCTTTCAGCATCAGACAGAAATGCATTTTCAATAATTAACTATTTTTTTTGCGCGTAGCTTTAAGTGAAAAATTAATAAGACCCAGCAGTATGTCAGTCTTAGTAATAAGGCTGAAGAAGAATCCACAAAACTGCGGCAGCCCTACATACCTTCCACATTTTTTTCTTCTTCAAATGCATTTTCTGTCTGGAACAGATCCAGATTTTCACTAAAATATTCCAACCTCCCATTAGTTGTCCATTTTTAAAATATTTGCCACATTGGGATCTTTGTCCAATTACCTTCTCTACCTTCCTTCATTCCTCCTATATTTCCCCTCCCCTGTAATTTTTCTGAAAATGTTTGATACTCTCTTAGGAAACCAAGTGATGCTATATTGTTGCTGTGGGCTTTTTATTTATTTATTCACTTAAGAATTACCAGTGAAACCAGATAGCTTTTTTTGAAAAAGGTAAAAACATGGTGCAAAATGTCCTAGTAATAATCATTTGAGTTTGCTAGCTGGAGTATGAATGAATCAGAATGACCAATTGTGTTTGGAATAGTACAGATGGCCTGATATGGCATAGGTAATTCCTCAATACCTAAATATTCCTTTTCTTCAACCCCTGCCTGCTTTGCTTGAAGGACAGACCTAAAGGTGCTTTTTCAGGAGGCAATTGGACTTCCTTGTTTTTTCCTTTGAAGACATTTCACTTCTCATCCAAGAAGCTTCTTCAGCTCTGACAGGATAGTGGGGAATGGAAGGATTTATATTCCTTGCAGACAGCTGTACAACTGTTTTAGCTATACAATTTGGGATGAACACCTTTTGAATGGTGTGGGAGTAGGAATGGATTTCCAGATAAAAATTGCAGACTACAGGAACCAGGAGCACTACTCAGGTGACTCTGAGGACACAGATAAACCTCCAAGTGCTTCAATGACCCTCTAAAAGGATGCAAATGATCAGCTGTCTGCAAGGAATATAAATCCTTCCATTCCCCACTATCCTGCCAGAGCTGAAGAAGCTTCTTGGATGAGAAGTGAAATGTCCTCAAAGAAAAAACAAGAAAGTCCAGTTGCCTCCTGAAAAAGCACCTTTGGGACAACCATGACCTGGATGACTGAGAATCTCTACAGACTTGAAGGACAAAGTTCCAATGAAATGCAAACTTCTTTTCTCTATTGCCCACAATGTCATTTCCTACATACTTTAATTTATTTGAAATATTCCATGCTGCTTGTCACTGGCCAAACGAAACTGTCAAGGTCCTGGACCAGCACCAAGAGGTTACGAAGGCCTGGATAGGGAGGAACTGACTCTGATTCAATTTTATCAGGATTCAGTGGCTGTAGATTTTAAGGCATCCTGGATCTTAGGATTCCCACACATACTCTTCGATGGTGTAACACTGCCCAACTCAAGGTGCAGGGTCTTGGACTCATAGCTCCTGTTTGAAGAACAGGTAGCAACTGTGGTCAATGGGTAGCAACTGTGGTCAATTGCTCGGTTCATTCTGGTGTGCCAGTTGCACCTTTTCCCAGACTGGGCAGTCTCCCAAACAGTCACTCATGTCCTAGTCACTTCACAGCTTGTCTTCTGCAATGTGCTCTACTTGGGGCTGGTCTTGAAAACTACTAGGAAGCTCAATGTTTTGGCAGATGTTTTGAGATGACTCAAAGCTCTGGCCATTATTTTAAAGCCCCACATGGTGCAGCACCTGGATAAATCAGACAACACCTTGCAAGAATAAAATATGCCAATTGGGCCTGGTTGTCAAGAAATGGCCCCTCGTCTCAAGATATACATGATGCAAACAAGATATTGGGCCTTCTCCACATTAGCCCTCACTTTATAAAATTCTCTCCCCTAAATGTCCAGTGGCTCAAACCCACTAATTGCTTTTTCTAAGCAAGTTGCCTAGAATTCTCAAGATTGAGGTGTGCTGTAAGTTTTGCTAAAAAAAATAAAATAAAAAGAAAGATAAATGTGAATATAGTAATCCAACATATAATCATTTCTTTTGATTTATGGCTATATTGTGCTGTTACATTTTAAATAGCTTCCTTTTAATATGTTTTAGTATAGTCATGTTGTCAACTTTGGTTTGTAAGAAAAAAAAATCCCACCATCAAGATTTCCAATTTTTATGCTGCTTCCACAAAGAAGGAAATTACCACCAGTTACATCCTATTTAGAAATGTATTTATGACGGGAGCTTTGAGTCCTTGAAAGTTAAAGCCCTGACAGCTCAGATCAATTCTGCTTTCTGGAAGAGCTGACCTTTGTTGTATACAGAAGTGAGAGTTTAAAAGTCTTAGGGGATGCAAACTTTAGTGCCTGCCTGTTAATAATAGGAATTAAATTACCACAGTAGCAGCCACAACATCTCCCCTTCCCATCACTCAAAATGCAATGCACCAGAGGGATATGTTGGAGCCACTCCTGACATGTGGAAGACAAGATCACAGAGTTTCTCATACTCTTGAATTCTTTCTCAGAATGCTGAATACAAATTGCTGTTTTCCCACCCTTGATGAATTTATTCTGTGTGGGCAATCTGTGTGGGCAACGAATAATAAATTTGGGTTATGAAAATTTTGAACTCTCCAGCCATCTTTACTATTTCTACAGAAGCATAATCCTAAAGCAAATATTGAGTTGCTAATAAGATGTTGAACATACCATATGTGTGGGTATGCACAGACTCACAGAATACCAAGCAAGGGAAAAGCACATAAAGTTTAGTAATTTCTGTATTCCCTAGATTATTATTCATATAATATCCAGCCTGCACGGCTCACGAAAGCATCATTTGGTGGCTATCAAGCCTCTGTTTGAATATCTTCAATGAAAGAGGCCATTGCTTGCCAAAGCAGTTCGACCCACTGCCAAATAGTTCTGCTCTTTAGAAAATTTATCCTAACTTTAAGTCAAGATCTATCTCCCTGGGGCAGGTACTCAGCTATCTTGATGCTGACCGAGCAATGTTGTAATCAGAGGTTTGCAATTGTAGAAAATCTTGATACATCCCTATATTTTGTAAAAATCTGGAAATTCCATTTCAAGGCAACTTCTCTCTTTTAAACTAAAAAAAATAAAGAGAAAGGGGGGGGGAGAGAAGAAAAGAGGGAAGGAGGGAGGAATCTTAAAACAGAATTATAATATCTAAAGTAGGTTGGAACAACTAGTTAAACCAGGTCTGTTGCTAATAAACTGTAATCATTTTCATCTGTAGTCTTTTGTGTCTGGGCTATTCTATACAGGAAGATTTTCAAGGAAGAGAAGAAAGGGAAGAGACTCTTACAAACAGTCAAAACAGCTCAGATCAATCTCAGGAACATTTTATACAGGAATCAGAAAGGTTGGGAGACAGAAAGGCTGGTTGTTTGGAAGTGACCATAGTTTTTGTGTCTCATCTTCCATAGACTAATAAAGGAGATGATGGGTGTTCACATTCCTCCAAATTAGACTATCAGTATGAAGAAAAATACCACTAATCCAAATGAAATATTTATCCTGCAAAGGGATGTGGTTTCTTTCTAGAACTTTGTGTTGATAAGAAGCTTCTTTTATTTCTGTTTTATAAGCAATTATGGAGGTTACTTATAAAAGAGAGGAAATAATTATGTGATGTGGCTTTCTTTGCAAATTCTTTGAACTCCAAACATTTTATATTAAACCTATGTAGAGAAAAGAAAGACACACCCTGCTAACAACTGTATTTAGGTTAGGGAAAATGTGTTTTATGTATGAACTGGATGATTCATCTTATTTTAAGATCACTCCTTATTCTTGGATCCAGTAATCCCTTATTTTAACATTGCCAAAATGTTCTTTTCCTTTCTACTAAGGAATAAGTATGAAAAATTGGCAGCACTTGCAAATAATTACATATCCTAAAACTCAGACACATTCAATATTTTCCTTTTGTACTTAAGGTTTTGTTAGAAGTGTGTCAAAACTATTCATTCAGTCTCAGATATGGGCACCCTCCTCTAAAGTCTTCTTGCTTTATAGCCCATTAAGATTTTTTTGGAAGGAAGTATAGGGACTTAAATCCATGGTAGCATACCATCATACCTGTGCTAAACATAGCGGGCTGTTAATAGCAATTACATCAAAATAAGGAGACATCACATGTAACATTACAATGCAAGTTCTACCCACATAAAAATATTTTAAAAGAGTGAATTTGCCCCTTCTTGCAGGTGCCAGTGGCAACATTTTGCAGTCAGCTCCATATGGCTTCTTTTTGTGCCCAAACTTTGTCTTGACTCCTGACAATTGCCTGGTCTAGTCCCTGCAATTCTCTTGGCAGTATTTTCAGAAATGGTTAGTCAATGTTTGTTCTTGCTTACCATTTTTCTGGTAAACAAAACCTTTGAAATATAAGATAACTACATAAAGATCTATTCTCTTCAACATGATCGACACCATTCAACTTTCGATAAGCCATGGTTTAAAAAATGAATAGTTATTGTATGAACTTATATTACATCAGAAGTCCCACTTTTTCAAGCCAACTGACTGCCATGAGTAGTTGGTTGATTCCTAAGATGGCTGGGAGAATAGATATACCAATCAGGAAGAAGAAAAAATAGCAGAAGACACACCTGTAAATTGCGTTCTTGCTACAGTGTGTAAAAATGTTGGTTACAACAATGCAGTCAAAACCTCACCTCTTCTTATGTGTGCAATGCATGTGAAAAAAAAGTGCCAGGTCATATGACCATGGCTACCAACTTCTTTTGACTCTCCCGTGGATAGCACCCAAACACATTTTTTGACCTTCTCTAAGAATATTCAAGATCATCTCCAAATTTATCTATGTGAAATCCACGGGTGCACTTAAAAAATAAAAATAGTGCAATATTCCAGAACATATTCTGTTATTGCTGGGAAGGACAGACTGTTGATGGACACCAAAGGATATCTGTGGTCACATTGGATATCAGCGGTTGATCCCAGAGTTATAGTTTGTGGGCATCTTCCATTTAATCAATTTTACTTGAGAGCAGGGCTGTCAAACTCCCGGCCCACGGGCCGGATGCGTCAGGCATTGGCCACGCCCACGCCCGGTTTAACGAAGGGGAAAAAAGTCTCGATACCTCTCATGATGCCGCTGTGACGACGTGAGTTTGACACCCCTGCTTTAGAGGATATGTTCCAATTTGTTAGGGAAGTGCTATCATTTCTTCCCTTTGATCCTCCCGGGCTTCCTCATGCATTCAAAAATGTTTAAGTCAAGGTGAAGTTGCAAGATATTCATGCCTAACCTAGACTTGTCTTAATTTTCTTTTTTTTAAAAAAACACACCATTCTGATCAAAGAGTTTTAAAGCTAGAAATTATCTTAATGATGTTATTTACACCACATTTATCATGCTAGCTTGCACTGTTCCCCACCCCCACTAGCTTTACTGGATGCTATTCAAGTGCTGACATTTATAGTCCATTTTGCAGAGTCGAACTGTGCTAAGGAATGTGGACCTGTATTGTAACTCAGGGCTAAAACAGCAGGGCTGTTATTTCGTACAAAAGGAGCTTCCAGAGTCTGCATTCCCTGTAATCTAGGAGTAAATGATTTGCAGTTTGGAGCTGTGGGCTCACATACTGGGGCCCAGGTTAATGTGTGTCTGTAACTTGGACAATGGCTTCCAAAGAGTCATTAGGTAGCTACTGCTTTCAGTCAAAACAGAAATTGTATAGAGAGCCGCAGCATAATAGTGTGCATAAGGGTTCAGCTATGATGTATTTATGTGCTTCTCCATTTTGGGGCCAGAGAAGGAGAGAGGAAAATCTCTTGCATATTGAATTTTTTCAGTGTGCGAGATATGGTGTAAATATTGTGATTTCTTCATAGGGTGCAAGAAAAGAGGAAGGATGGGTAGAATACAGCAGATCAATGAAGGCAGAACTTTTGGACAGAAGAAAATGATCGAAACATCTTCTACGCACCACCATAACTGAGGTGAAAGAGCCGAGGTGGCGCAGTGGTTAGAGTGCAGTACTGCAGGCTACTTCAGCTGACTGTTCAGCAGTTCAGCGGTTCAAATCTCACCGGCTCAAGGTTGACTCAGCCTTCCATCCTTCTGAGGTGGGTAAAATGAGGACCCAGATTGTTGGGGGCAATATGCTGACTCTGTGAACCGCTTAGAGAGTGCTGTAAAGCACTGTAAAGCGGTATATAAGTCTAAGTGCTATTGCTATTGCTATAACTGCTTCCCCTGATGTGACTGTGATGAAAAGAAACAATGGATGAGACGAGCAAAGACCTGGGCCTAAGCCAAAGCAGCCCTTTCATTGCATCATTTTGATTCTGGGGAAAAAAAACCCCTTCTGATGGTTTACCTTCAAAAGTTGTGGGTGCTCCATCACTAGAGATTTTTAAGATGCCATTTGTCTGGAATGGTATAGGGTGTCCTGGTCAAACAGGGTGTTGGACTAGAAGACCTCCAAGGTCCCTTTCAAATCTGTTATTCTGTTACTCTTCTAGCTGTGCTATAGGGATTGCTCAGAAGAAGTCCTCAGACTGGTGCTGTGAGGCCATTTATAATGGATCCCCCAAAAGCTTCTTATGAGCTGATTTTGAAGTTAAGATGGCCATCCCTCCTCACAGTCATGTGATCACATTTTGAATGCTTGGCAACCGGTTTACCTTTATTTATTTATTAAATTTATGTGCCATCCATATTGTCAGAGACAACTCTGGGCGGCTTACCAATACCGTATTAAAACTAGTACACATTAAAATAATAAAACAAAAAATAACAATAAATAAACAATAATAATGTCCGTTAGCAGCATCCCACTGACATACGACTGAAATTTTTGACATTTTTTCTGCCGGTTACCAGCATTTACTTCTGGTTTCTGACAAAAAACACACATTGGACAAAATGGAATCACTTAATAGGCCGTATTAAAATCATTGTATGAAATTTAACATGTACCATTTTTTCTGCAGCCTTTTTAACCTCTGAAAAAGCTCCCATGAAAAAATTATGTCAAATATTTTCTCCTAGACCTTAATAGGAATATTCACATATTTATTTATTTAATTTACATCCCCATTTCCCACTGAACTGAGCATTCAAAATGGCTAAAAATTAAAACACAGAATGGAAAATTGAAATAACAGACATAAATGAAACCTTAGATAAATATCAGCATTTGCACCTGAAGCCAGAGAGGAGAGGACAAATGCCACTTTCAAAAAAGGGATGGAGCAGTCAGCTTTAAGCTAGCAAAAATAAGAGCCGAGGTGGCGCAGTGGTTAGAGTGCAGCACTGCAGGCTACTTCAGCTGACTGCTAGCTGCAGTTCGGCGGTTCAAATCTCACCGGCTCAAGGTTGACTCAGCCTTCCATCCTTCCGAGGTGGGTAAAATGAGGACCCAGATTGTTGGGGGCAATATGCTGACTCTGTGAACCGCTTAGAGAGGGCTGTAAAGCACTATGAAGCGGTATATAAGTCTAAGTGCTAAGTGCTAAGTGCTAAAAAGCACATTTTTATAATGACTAACACGATTTCTCACATGCCATTCGGTTAGCTCATAACTCAGTTTATATGAAGTGCAAGAATCTAACACATTCATAAGAATTTCATCAAAATGTTGTTTTGCTTTGGAAAAACAATCTACTCCAAAGCAAATACTTTTTCATCAGTGGAAATAGGGACTTTTTTGGTGTGTGTGTGTGTGTGTGTGTGTGCAGCATTAATTTTCTATAGGTTGACTTGCAAGTATGCAAGTCTTCCAAAGACTTTGGAAGACCTGTTACAAGTAGATTGTCAATTTCTTTCATATCATCCCAGCACATAGTGTTCACACAATATATTATTTACCCAGAATTAACAGAAGCAAATTTTTCTCAATTAACCCAATTTTCTAGAAGAACATCACGTCAACATGGAGAACTTCATCACCCTCTGTGTCATATTTTGCCTCGCTGAGGTAAATAAAATCTGAATAACTTTATATGTTTATTGTATTTGCATGTGAAAAAAAGATCAACGGAAATACCTTCAAATTGGAGTTAGTCTTTTGTGCCATCATATAACCGTCCTATAAACCATCAAGAGAACAACTTTCTGAATAGGCAGAGGAGATATTTTCAGATCTATTTTCATCATTATAAAGTGTTTTTCAATCTGTGCCAAAGAGAAAGAAAAAAAAAAGAAGGAGCAGGAGGAATGGAAAAGGTGTAAATGTGTTTCTGTATAATGATTTGTGGGGAGGAAAGGAGAGGAGGTTTGTTTATTACACTTTTACTTCATTAATATTTGAGTCTCAGGTGCAGAACTCCAAGTCTCACTGAAATTGAGGGGTCTGTGACAGAGCCATGGGGCATTTGCATTATTTATCCCAGACTGCACTAACCATACAGCTTTCAGGGAATATTTTCAGACAGAATCTCTAATTTGCACATATGTGGAATCTTCTTCTTTAAAAAAAAAAAAAAAGCAGTTGGGAACTCTCCTCATTATTTTTTAATTTTTTTTCTTCTATTTGCAGAATGTTATGTCAAAAGATGGAAATGAAAAAAGATGGCTGGGAGAATTTTGCATTTTAAGTAGATGGGGTAAAAAGAAAGGTAAATTGTAGCAGCTGGATGAGGAGTTTCACCCAGTTCTTTCTTGTCTTGGGTTATTTCAAAGATACTGAGGTCAAATCTGTCTTAAAATATAGAATTACCAGATGCTATAAGCAGGTAAGTTCACGCACCTTCAGAATATGCAAACCAGAGGAATTGTGAGCCAATACAGATTTTCTTGATCCAGATGTGACAAAGATTATTAGTATTTTCTATCCTAACCTGGTATTGTGAATGCAGGACTTGTCTTCTATACTTTTAATTATTGCTGCAGTTGTGAATTTCTGTGGGAGTATCAAAAAAGTTAAGATAGCATCTGTATGATTGAAACCTTGCCACTTTTTTATGTACATCAAATGTAAAAAGGTGAGACTTTCATTGTGTAGTCCCAAACACACATACATCTGAAAACTATTGATGGAGTTAGAGACCAGTCATTGCAGGATGCCAAGATGTCTGACTGCCTTCGCAGTGTTTATTGCTTATATACAGTTTTACAAGCAGCAAAAGGTAACAAAGAGCAACAGCATTTTCATTGGTGAATTCTCCTTGCCAATCCTTAAGAACATTCTACATCCTGTTAATACAACCTAGATGAGATCATGTACCAGCCAGAGATAGTGCCCTGCTTCATCCAGGCAATATGAACAGGGTGAAATCATGGGAACTAGGTGAGATCATGTAGGTACTTGAGGCCCTTCTGAGGTAGGCAGTTTGCTGCACATAACCTCCAAATGACCTCCATCTCTACACTCTATAAATAGCAATAGCACTTAGACTTATATACCGCTTTACAGTGCTTTACAGCCCTCTCTAAGCAGCCAACAATCTGGGTCCTCATTTTACCCACCTCAGAAGGATGGAAGCCTGAGTCAACCTTGAGCCTGGTGAGATTTGAACTGCCAAATTGCAGTCAGCTGGCAGTCAGCAGTAGTAGCCTGCAGTACTGCACTCTAACCACTGCACCACCACGGCTCTTATCTGGATAAGGAGAAGCAAGCTAAAATGGACTCATTGTTCAAACTCACAAGCCTACTGAGTTGACACAATACCAGATCTGGATGAAGTTGTGCCTCCCCAGAAACTGCTGATGGCACAATCATTCCCAGTCTGGTCCTTTCCAGATGCATCAGATCACATGCTGGTTAAGAATTATTCAGTTGAAATTTTAACTTCAGGAAGACATGAGTCCAGGGGTGGGTTCTAACTTACCTCGCCGCCGGTTCACTTCCTCCTGCGCTGCGTGACCGCGCCGCGTGGGCACGCGTGCATGCGCACTGCCAAAAATTCACCAAAAATTCACCCCCCCCAAAAGCCAAAAACAAGATGGCGGCGCATGCGCAGGGCCGGGAACTCGGCTTGTGCGCATACGCAGAAAAAAAAAAAAAAAAAAAAATTAAAAAAAAAAATAAAAAAAAAAAATAAAAAAAAAAAAAAAAAAGAGATGGCGGCATCCACGGACCGGCACCTACAGAACCGGCTCTGTGACATCACCAGCGGTTTGCTACCGGTTCTATAGAACCGGTACGAACCGGGAGAAACCCACCTCTGCATGAGTCTGAAGACAGCTGCTCTAATATTATGCTGCAATAACTGAGGGGAATTCTTTTGTTGTTCTAGTAATTGCAAACACCTCATAGTATTATTTATTTTTATTTATTTTGGGTGCATTTATGCCACTTAATTCCATACAAATTTACACAAAATATGAAGAACATCAGAAGTGCAGTATATAAATGAACCTGTACAAATAAATCAATGATCGTATCTCAATAATATAAATTTCATCTTAGCCTCATCTGCTGATAATTACATACCATATTAATCACATCAGCAGCCACCTCCATTACAATTATTCCCTACTCCACAGTCCCAAATATTCTTTAAAAGTTCTTCATAATAATTGTCTAAATATTAGGTGTGAAGGTGCGGATCTTTGGCCTAGTGAAAGGGTATTTCACAAGAGGGAGGTCCTGAAGAAAATGGCCATATATTACCTCATACAGGGTGAGAACACAAGGATTCTCTACAAACACTTCTGGGATATAAGTAAGCAAACCTGGAAGGCTCTAAGCCCCAGGAAGGGGATAAACAGCACATTGAATTGCACCCAGAGACAGTGTACAGCAATGCCATTTGCATTATGTTAGTACTATATGGTTACACAGATAAATAGATACTCCCAGTTAGCCTGTGAACTGCCGTATTTTGCCTCTGTTATAGTTCCTGGATGGACTTGGTAGAATGTTGTGAAGTAAAAAAGACATAAGTGACGGTGTTGCAGTGGTTCCAGAAATTGTTGCAACTGGTCAACCCTCCACAATCAGAGAAAGAGCTTCTTGGCTACAGCTTCCACTTGCTGCTTCAGTCAAAGTTGAGGGTCCATGATGACCCCTAATTGTGCATCAGCAGTTTCTGGGGAGGCCCAACTTCATCCAGATCTGGTATCAGGTCAACTCAGTAGGCTTGTGAGTTTAAACAATGAGTCCATTTTAGCTTGTTTCTCCTTATCCAGATCTTTATAGTTTTTAGATATGAGGGAAGAACTAGACTGCTTTACTTCCATTGAAATCAGTGGGAGTTATTTCTCACAGCAGCCAGATGACAATTCAGGGAAAACATTAACCAAGTCTATAAACAACAACAACAAAACCCCTTAAAAATATAATAACAAGATCTGTAAAGGCAAGAGAGAAGCACTCTGCATAGAGGCAGGCTCCAAAACAGTATTAGCCTTGAGAGCAGAAGGGCTGAAATAAACATCCTTTGTGTCTAGCAAATGGGTCACTTTCCTTTCTGCCTTTTTGAGGCCTCTGGGGTCCTGTCCCTCCTTGGTTCAGTTGGTGTCTTTTAATGCAAAGACACCTCTCTTTCCCCAGCTGCCTCTGCCTTTAGCCTGTTATTTAGGGCCCAGGATCTGATGTTCAATTTGCTGAATTTATGGAAGATGGATCCCCCAATCACTTTGAACTTGATACTTCAACAGGGGCTGTGAAAAAATAGCAGCAACGGAACACTTTTCAGATTTTGTATTATGTAAAGTGTTCAATGAAGTGCTATTCTATGACATTTTGATGGGAAACCAGTTATTACACCATCTGCACAACTATATTCAAAGGGTTACTAATGTCTTCTGTCTCCATTAGAAATAATAACAGAACAGAATAATAACAAAATAATAGAGTTGGAAGGGACCTTGGAGGTCTTCTAGTCCAACCCCCTGCTCAGGCAGGAAACCCTATACCATTTCAGACAAATGGTTGTCCAATCTCTTCTTTAAAACTTCCAGTGTTGGAGCATTCACAATTTCTGGAGGCAAGTTGTTCCACTGATTAATTGTTCTTGCAAGATTATTTTTAAAAAATTGCACAATGTTGGGAATGAAAGAATATGCACTCCAATTCCATTTTCTACACTACTGCTTTTTATGGTTCTCTTTGACCCTGCCAAACTGCCTGTGTAGACAAATGTACTTAAGTCCGGGAAGGCCTGAATCAGATTAGTCTGGTTGGACAGAATGGGATGAAGCAGGGGTGAAATCCATCAGGTACTGACAGGTTCTGGAGAACCGGTAGCGGAAATTTTGAGTAGTTTGGAGAACCAGTAGCGGAAATTTTGAGTAGTTTGGAAAACCGGGAAATACCACCTCTGGCTGGCCCCAGAGTGGAGTGGGAATGGAGATTTTGCAATATCCTTCCCCCAGGAGTGGGGAGGGAATGGGGATTTTGCAGTATCCTTCCCCTGCCACGCCCACCAAGCCACACCACGCCCACCAAGCCACGCCCACAGAACCGGTAGTAAAAAAATTTGGATTTCACCACTGGGATGAAGCCACCATTCTGAAGCATGTGAGCAGCTCCTGGTAACATTCCATAAAATGAAATCAATCATTTTGGGCAATTATCATTGTGTTTTAAACTTGTAGTTTCTCTTAGTCACACTAACCTGTTATAGCTACTTTTACTAGTGTTTCATTTGCTCATGTTTAATTATGTGGTGTGTCTCTGTGTATACGATTCACCTAGGTTACTTGAGAATTGCTTTGGAAATGTGTTAAAATTACAGATATTGTGAAATCACGTTGGCATTTGGAAAAATAAAAAACTGCTGCCTGTTGCTGCTTCACAGAGAGATCCAACTAAAGCTTGCCTTGTTATATGTGGCTTGTTTTGCCAAAAGTAGACTTGACCCTTGCACCTTCAGGAAAGGGAGATTATACAAGAAAATTATGGATTTGTTTAATTCATTAAATACACCTTTTCTTCCTGTATGAAAGGAAAAGGTGCTGCATGGTAGCATGAGCTAATCTGGGACTTATAAAGGGATGCAATTTACTCACTAATACAGAATGAAAAGGATTTAAAGTATTTGTCCAATTCTATAATTGTATCCAATAATATGAATACACCCAGTGAGAATGCTTTACTAAAACCCTCACATAATTAAAACTGCTTTGCATTAATCGATGTAACCATGATGGACCCTAGATTCCTTTTAGACAATCATGGGTCTCTTTTGTAACTTAGCTGCTGCAGCCCTCAGTGTGTATGAGCTATGCCTTGGCCTACACGCAGTCATCACACAAAAATGGCTTTATAAAACAGTTATGAACTTTCCTTAGGTTTATGGCACACTTGGCACAGATACAATTTTTATGGCATTTGAATCTATAAATCATTATTAATGATGAGCCTCTTCTATGAAATACACCAACAGTACAATCTTCAGGTCAGGTCTGCCTTTCTGCCACAAGTCTCAGCACCCCTCCCCAAAGTTGCGTTTTTTCTCCCGTATGTAATTGCTGCTTGAATACAGGTAATTCTTAACTTACGACTATTCACTTAATGACCATTCAGAGTCATGATGGATCTCCCCAGAACTACTTACAGTAGCATTTCCCCCACCCCAAAAATCACATGATCACATTTTAGACAATTGGCAACCAGCTCACTTTTGTGGCCATTTGTGGTGTCCTGAAGGTCACATGAACATGATTTGTGACTTTTTTTTTTGCTGTGTTTGACCGCTGTCATAAAATCAGTTTCGGTCACATGATGCCTCAATTTACTTACAACCATAATTCCAGGCTGAATTACAGTTGTGAGCTGAAGATTACCTGTAGGTAATTGTTGCATGGGCATTTAAAGCTGTTAAGACCTGGCTTTTCCGGCAGGCCTGGGGCCAATAATGGACTGATTGGCCCATGTATGTTTGTGTGAATGTTTTATTTTAATATTGATGTATTTTTAAATTGTTTCTATTGCTGTCTTTTTTTATTTACTGTGAGCCGCCCAGAGTCCTTCCGGAGTTGGGCGGCATACAAATTTTGCTAAAATAAAATAAATAAATAAATAAATTTCCTTAGGTGGTCTCTTAAATTAGTGAGGCCGATTAGAAAGGTCAGTTGATTAACTATGAGATTGCCAATAGTCCAATTGCTACATTTCACTTAACTATTCTTTAATCATGGAGAGTCCTTAATCTCATCGAGTTCTTCTGCTGGATACCAGTTGATAGAAGCCTCTGTCATTTTGGCCTCCTTTCCTGAAGTGCCTGGGGTGAATATAACTCGATGAATTTGCCTGAGGGGCTTTACTGTAAAATTCCCAACCACATTTAAACAAGGAAAAAGAACAGTGGCAGAGTCCCAGATTGAAGCAGATGTTTCCTTTTAATGATGTTCAGGTCTTCATATTCCCAGGAAAACCATTTTGAACTTTAATATTTTTCATCAAGTTACTTCAGGTGTGCATTTGAAATCTCTCATGTGCACTCAGTAGAGTAGACAATGCTGGCTGAAGGAAAATCAAGGCCAGTCTCTAAGTATACAGTATGTGTAAGGAAGGAAAATCTTGGAAGGAAAATCTCACGGCCTGTGTTGATTGCTTTTTGTTGGCTTTTTGTTTGTTTTGGATCAAATTCAGTTTAGAACGTTATAGTGTTCTCTCTCTCCCTCCCTCCCTCCCTCTCTCTCCTTCAGACTACCTGGACTCAAATGTGATGTACAGTATCTAAAAGAATATAAAATGACAAATAAAATTGTATGAAAGCAATAAAACTGTGTGTGTGTGTGTGTGTGTAGTAAAACTAAGGTAATGAATGAAACAAACAAACACAGAAGCATATGGATAAATGCCTTCAAGACTTAGTTGATCGTCAACAACTATATCAACGTTAATGGGAACATTTTTGGGGATGATTTTCTATCTTCTTCTTATTGCCTTATGTCACACCCAGTTGATTTTTGTATCTAAGACAGGACTAGAAGTAGGTTTCCCTAGTCCTACTTCACCCTTCCCATACTCCTTACTCCAACTATCCTACTACAGTTAACCACCAGGCCACACTAACTCTAATTAATTATTAGACAAACAAAAATATTTTGATCTGATGCTAGAAATATTGTGATCTCTTAAACTTCATCAGGAAAGATGAGTCCAGTTAAGGGCACCAATCTCAAAAAGGCTCTATTTTTATATCTAGATATGCTTTTTAAAAATAAGATAGGGGCCTAATTTGAAATGTTTAATGCATAATCAGATTAGTAAGGGAAGAGACATTCAATTTAATAAATTAAAAATTCTATCTTTCTCTGCAAGAAAACTGCTTTTTCCCAGAAAGCTTAAAGAAGATGGAAGATCTGGAATAACCTTCTGAAGTATCTCTCACTAATTTTTGGTTGCAAGTATTTTTGTCTACTGTTGCTCAGGAACAGTCCTAGTTTTGGTTTGTATTCTTTCCCTAACTATCCCTGGATCTTTCAAGTTCCTTCTTTGGTGCTGTCTAGATCACAGGATCTAAGCCAAGAAGAAGGCAAATTCAACTCCAAATATTAAATGCTTTGTGCATCTTAAAGTTGTGTGATTTTTTTTCCAGGTTGCACATGTTTGTGTTAGTAAGCACAGCATTGTTTCTAACGTGGAAAAGATTCCAGTATCTTGCTGACCCTATTTCAAATACTGTGTCTTAAACTGTGCTAAAATTCAAAGTCAAGGCATCTGTATCTGCAGTGTGTAATAGCAATACCTGCAATGAGCAGTAGCAATGAAACTAGTTTTTATTTATGGAAAAGATGGGAAATCCACGACTTTCCTATGTTGCTGAACTACATTTCTCAGCTTCCCTTGCTAAGCTAGTTGGGAATGCTAGGAGTTGTTATTCAGCAAGATTTGGAGGTCTACCAGTTTCCTATCTTTGCATATTGGGATCGTAAGAATGATTATTCCCTTCACTTATTATTAGGAGGCCTATTTGATAACGGGGAAAACCCCAAGTTAATAAATTGCATGGTCATTTTACAAGCTAGCATTCACACATTCCTATTGGCATTTTCTTTCCCCAGGATGAACAGTTCTTACTGCAGAAACAATGGGACATGACAAAGCATGCATTTTGGGGTCATTAAGACACTTCCTTTGGCCTTCTGCCTCAGAGGACTCCAGGGGATTACATTAATGGTTTAAGTAATACGACACGCCCTGTAAGTCGCTTAATTGGACTCCAGACAAATTCAGTTAAGTCACATATGCTGTTCACTTTATTGCAACTACTATGCAGCTTTTTAAATAATTTCCTACATTCTCTGCTGCTTTCAGAGGCATCTGAGTTACACTGAATGTATCTCCTGAGGATGCAGATTGTGAAGGCGGAGGTTTCACCGTGCCTCGCAGGCATTCACCATAAAACTAGGAATATGTTCTTCTCAAAAGTTTAAGATCGGACCAAAGCCACCCTCAACAAGGATATTGAGTAAAACAGCACTAAGGAATATCAAAAAAAAAAAAAGGTGTCGGGAAGATCTTGACAAACCTGACATGTTTCTCTTGTAAGTGGAAGAATTTTGTACTTATGTTTATAAATGGAAGAATTTTATACTAATATTTCTTTTTTTTTTTAAAAAAAAAACACCCTTCAGTATGCCAACATCTTTTGTCCTGAGTGTTGTGTTATGTACTATAAGAAGACTAGCCCAGAAATCTCTGCAGTGTAACCAGATTCTCTGTTTGCATACAGAGTCATTGTTAACTTCATTTCTACAACCAACTAATGCCGAGCAATGCATAATAATTCAAGGGAAAAAGACAGACCAGAATTTGACAACATATGCATAATAGTTTCATGTCCGCTCCAGGAAACACTTTTTTTTTAATCCCTTCTCCCACCACCATCTTATTTCTCCATCTTCTCCATCATCTTTATTAAAATATTCTAATTCTTGTATATTTTTCTTCTTCTTAAGGCCAATAGCCTAGTAAGTGTGTCTATGGAATATATAGGTGATGAAAACCTGCATCAGCCACAAATTATGCTTATTGTTTAATCTCAGAACAACAAAATTTAGGCTGATATCAACCAAGCCTGTATAATCTCTACATGAGAATTACAATATCAGTAAACCAATGTCACAAATAAATAAATAAATAACAAAACGTTTTGTGAATCGATGATCTCCATTGAGATTTCCAATATATACAACATTGCAAGCAAGGGCATTTTTCCAAAACGTATTTACATGTCAAATTTAGAGACTGCCCATCGTACTCACAGAGTGACTCTCAGCAATGTACAATGTTCTCCTGAACTCAAGGATAAGGGAGGAAGCTGTCTGTCTGTCTGTCTGTCTGTCTGTCTGTCTGTCTGTCTGTCTGTCTGTGTGAGAGAGAGAGAGAGAGAGAGGGAGAGAGAGAGACTTTTATAGCCCCCAAACTAGGTATTTGGAGAACAATGTTTTCTGTCCAAGCAAGAGAGAGCTATTAATATTTATAATTCCAAATGTCGATTCTTGGCTTGAAATTGGTTGCAAAGCCGTGCCTCCAGTACTTAACAGAATTTTCTGCAAGGAAAGTGAGATGCTCAGGGATGAAAAAGAGTGGGAGGGTAAGGGCACTATTTCTTCTACAGAAAAGGAGAAGTAGCGGTGTAGGAGAAGCAAGGAACAAATTACACACATCCAGAAGAAAAGCTTATGGGATTGTTATTGGTTCCATGAAATTTCGTGGCTGGAAAGAAACAATGTATCTTTTATTATGCAATTTTCTCTTTTGCTTCCTCTCCCCCCATTCTTTGTTGTATCCTCTCCATATAGTCTTGCCAAGATTGATAGAGGAGGCACAAGTGTCACACAGTCAGCCCAGCCTCAACCATTTTAAATCTCTGTATACTCTGTATGTAGCTTGACACATCAAGTAATTTGAAATGCTTTGTATAAGCTAGAGTTGCTAAATGATCTCAATCAATCTGCATTTCAAAGCAAAGGCAGACCAGATTCCTGGATAATGTGAATCAAATATGTGAATTATGCACTTTTCATAATTTTGCCATATGAATGAACAAAGCAGCATATTTTAGGGCTCAAAATATTAGACTATTATTTTAGAATAAAATGCTTTCAAATGCTTAAATATGAACTGTTCTGCCTTTTTAAATAAAAAATGCAGATGGATGCAGAAAGAGAATAGAACAGATTTGTAAATAAGAATATGAGAAGCTGACAAGGACCAGACTCCCAATGAGCTTTTAAAAGCCTCTTATCCTTCCCTAATATACCCCCTATATATGTACCTCTTATCCTCATCCCTATACATCCTCTTCACAATCTGTTTTCCTTGTTACTTTGTGGTATCTAAAAGAAGAACATCTACCTTCAGTCACACTTTTGTTCCATATAGAATCAACCTTGTGAACTCTCAAGTTTAAATTTCCTCTTTCCGCTATGTATTCAAAATTTTCTCTTCTTCTCTTCTCTTCTCTTCTCTTCTCTTCTCTTCTCTTCTCTTCTCTTCTCTTCTCTTCTCTTCTCTTCTCTTCTCTTCTCTTCTCTTCTCTTCTCTTCTCTTCTCCTCTCCTCTCCTCTCCTCTCCTCTCCTCTCCTCTTCTCTTCTCTTCTCTTCTCTTCTCTTCTCTTCTTACCTCACCTCACCTCACCTCACCTCAATGTGAGAGCCAGTTTGTTATGGTGGCTAAGGACACTGAGCTAGAAACCAAGAGACTCTTTGTACTAGTCCCAGCTTAGGCACAAAGGGGTGACCTTGTACCTGTCACTCTCCCCCACCCCTACAGAAAGAAAAAGATGGCAGACCACTTCCAAAAAATGTTGCAAATTTCCAGAAATCAAGATTGCCTTGAAGTCACACATAAATAAACAAATACATTCTAAAACTAAATGGCTCAACTTAGATATTCCAGTAAAGCATGGTAGATGCAGTTTGTTCATATGTTATTCTATATATTAGGGCCTGTTAAAGATAATAGATTTGGTTGATGTGGATGGAAACATTCATCTTTATCCAGCATCATGAATGTCATTCAACAGAGTCATACTGGAACATGGCTATGTCCTTCATGAGCCTGTCCATTGGTAAAATGCTGTGGGCAAAAAGTATACTTCCATAACAATTTATGAAAACACAAAATCCTCTTTTGAAATCTTCTCTGTAAAATTAGAAATACATAAGAAGGAGAGCATGGAAAATTGTATCCTTGTTTCTTCTGATCCCCATATATAAGATGGGCAAATTTCACAGCAGAGAGTTTATGCTATATATTATAAGTAAGCTATTCCCATGATTTGGAACCCAAATCTGTCATAAGCCCTACTGATAGATGGAGTCATGTGATGGTCCAAGGTGATCAATGAACTGGAAGCCTGCTTAGCTGGATCAGCTAAGGTATCTGATTGGGCTTGTCCCAGGCCATTCTGTTGGCAGTAATCTTAAGTGGTCCTCAGAGGAACACATTGTGTAGTGGCTGTTGTGATTGCCAACTCAAGCAACTACCACTGCCACCTCATTAGGCATCACTCCAAGAATGCCCTCAAAGCAACATTTAGGAATTGACTAGCCTGCTTCTTGCTGGTGGATGAATTCTCACAGCTGCTGCTTAAAGAGGATAGACAGCAAGGATAGTGGATGGGAGAGAAAGATAAGAGAGGAATCACTGATTCTCTCTACATGTTTGTACAAAGGGAGAAATCTTATTCCTATCTCTTGCAACTGCCTCTACCCACATTAGAAAGTGCCAGATAATGGTAGAAGGATGAAGGTGAAAGATGAACTTGTCAAGGGAAGGGAAATGAATTCATGATTGCTTCTAATTATTAGTAGTGGGGAGAACATCCGAATAGGGCCACAAAGACAACAGTGTGTGTCCTCAGTATATTCTATGAATAGAACATATTCTCCAAACCTTGTATATATAATTGGATTTCTGACACCTCCCATAAGTGATGAAAGAAAGAGAATTTATGAGCGGAGATATAAATAAAGGCACATCGTTTATGTGTTTGTGTTCCAGTCTACTTGCAGATATTTGTTTCATCATGTCTCTGGATGCTCTCTGTGCAAATGGTTGAGGCTATTTTGTTTGATGTAAAATGCAGCGCAACATGTTACTTTCTAAAAGTCATGTTCTTTATTTTATCAGTTTGAAGAGAAATTTATTGCCTTGGAAACAATCACTGGAGAGCCCAGAATATTGAAATGTTACTAGGATGCTTTCATAATATTTTTTCACCTGTAGTTTTAGGCATGACGTAAAGCTATACTGTATCTCTGGTTGCTTTGGTACTATTGGAAAGAGTCCTATTTCCACTTGAGAGGAACTGCATGATGATACATTCTGTACAAAAGGATCAATTTAACACATCTGCAGTGGAAGGCATGTGAGCCTTTGTGCCAGAAGTTGATTAATCATATAATTCTGAAAGACCTTCCGGAGCATTTCACATGAGGAAAATTTCTCCAGGTTTTTGCCATTCCATGATGTCATCAGGGTTCAAAACTTGAGCAGTAATGGATGAAAGAATGGACGTTGCTGAGAAACAGAAAACTTTTGGAATTAGAAGCATGTGAGTTGAGATTTGGATGGCATGGATACTTATGCTACAACAGGGGTATCAAACTCAAGGCCTGGGGGCCAGAACCGGCCTGTGGGGTGGCTTAGATCTGTCCCACGGGGCCACACTGGAAACAGCAAAGGACCGGCCCACGGTGCCTCTGCCAGCAAAAATGGAGCTTGGGAGGGCCTCCGGTTTTGGCTGCAACGGCCTCCTGCAACCCTCTGCTAGCAAAAACGGAGCTCGGGAGGGCCGCACACAGCCCACCCAAGCTCCGTTTTCACTGACTGAGAGCTTGGATCACCACAGGCACCCCTAACATGAGTGAAATTGAGCTGGCCATGCCCATCCTGGCCACTCCCACCCCGGCCCCCCAAGATCAAACACAACCCTGAAGCGGCCCTCAATGAAATCAAGTTTGACACCCCTGTGCTACAACAAAGCTAAGTTTAAGATTGATTTTGAAAATCATTTTGTTAGACGTGAAATATTGAGAATACTGTATGGAACCGATACAAACATGCCTGAAAAATCCTTTGTACCTTTCTGCACAAAAAGGATTTTTTAGAAGAGAAATAATACATAAACAGTTAAATTATTCTGATAGGCTAAAATTTTGCCAAAAGGAATGTAAAATAAAATGAAGAAAGGAGTTGGTCATAGAAGGATACACATGTCGATTATTAGAAAGATTTATAGTAGATAAAAGAACTTATGGTTTTGAACATTGTACGACTGAGTTTGAAACAGAACTGTGTACAAATAATTATCATATTGCTAAAATATATAAATTTTTATTGAAATTTGAAACAGAAGAACAAGTAAAAGAATGTATGATAAAATGGGCTAAAATTTGGATTACAATACCCAGATGGAACAGTGGGAGACTATGTGGTTGAAAGGACTAAAATTTATATTATGTTATAATCTTTAAAAGATTAATAAAATGATGCATACCTCACAAAAAAATTGTCTAGTATGTATAATAATACTTTAAATTGTAAACAAGAGGGGATATTTTATCATGCTTGATTTACATGAAAAAAGCTAGAAAATTTTGTAGTCAATTATATATATTAATACAGAAGATTTTAAAGATTAGTATACAATTGAAACCAGAGACTTCTTTTGGGACTGATGGATAAACAGTTGGAAAAACAATCATTTGTTTTTATATATGATAACTACAGCAAGATTATTATATATACAAAAAGATAGAAAGATTCTATTTTAGCCACAATGGAGGAATGGATGCAGTAATGGGTTTCACTTACCTTTGCTACCGGTTTGGAGATGTGTGCGCGCGCGCTCGCTTCGCTCGTTCACATACGCGCAACTTCTGTGCAGATCGTCCGTGATGATGTCCGGGCAAGTGGGCGGAGCCTCCTGCCGCCGCTGCTACCAGTTCGCCCGAACCGGGGTGAACTGGTAGCAACCCACCACTGAATGGATGGTGAAGATGATGGAACTTGCTGAGGTGACCAAATTGAGAACTTTGATTACAGAAAAGATATTGTCTAACTTTAATGTTGATTAGTATCCTCTTACTGACTTTTTGCATGAAACAGAAAAAAATGAAATGATGTGGTTTTGAAGATTAGGAAAAAATTGATTGTAGAAAAAATGTAAAGAATGCTGTAGCCATAGAGTAAGACATTTACATTTGTACTATTGTAAAAAAAAAAATTAGAAGTCACTTTTTTATATTTTCTTTTTTTTTGCACTTTTGTTTTTGTCTTTTTCTTATATCTTTTCTTTCCACCTCTTTGTTATAAATATTAGTTCTTGTTAGTTTTTATTTTGCGTCTTTAAAAGTTATATATTGCAATAAAATTAATCTTTGAGCATGTTGTTACTCTGAAGCACTTCAGGGAGGGCTGTAGGACACCATGCCTGACTATATCTCCTAGCTCCTGAATGTCAGGGTTTTTTTTTTAAGAAACAAAAGCTTAATGCTTTTTAAACTTCTCTTATAAGAATTACTGAGAGGTTATTTTGTTTTGTTTTTTGCATAAATCAGGTACTTGTCAAAGTGGACACCTGAAGTTTCCCATTCTATTAGCGCTTTTAAGCATATATAATTCAGCTCTATAGTTAGATCATATATGAAAGCATTTGAATGCAAAGTCTATTATCTACCAGAAGAAAATGAGTAATTATCCTCCATGTTGACTGAATAAATAAACAAATATATTTTTAATGAACAGTGGAGATGATTGGTTTATTGGAAGTAATCACCAAAATTATATTCATAGTTATTATCTCTCTTTACCCAAACATGGTAATAAAATTAAGACCCTTGTGCACTATATTCTGTTAACATGATTAATGGGAATAAGGAAATGCTCATATCTAAAATGAGAAATATTACGGGAATCATTCATTTCTGTGATTGGAATGCTGCAATGCAATTTCCCCCAAGGGGCATAGAATTACTCCTATCTGAGATGTTTATTGTACAGTTAGTAATAAAAATGTGGTTTAAGTTTGAAAATTGTCAAATGTTGCATTTAAGCTACAAGAAATACAGCAGAGAATCCAGACTATACAAAGTGATTGTATAGCCAATTGAAATAAATGGTCCTTAAATAAGATACAATATACCATACAATCCTATATGTATTCAGTAGAAAATTCTTTCCTACTGAGCATGCTTCGGATCACAGACAGAAAATATGTAGATATTTTCTGGGAATATATCGTAAGAAGGCAGTGAGGCATTCTAAGTAAATTTCATTTAGATTTGCATCCATTCAATTGTGTCCAAGTCTAGAGACTCCCTGCAGAAGTCCCTGCAGTTTTCTTGGCAAGGTTTTTCAGAAGTGGTTTGCCACTGAAAATCCTCACTGGTCTGCTGCTAGACCCCTTGCAGTTTGCCTACCATGCAAATAGATCAGTGATGGCGAACCTTTTTTTGCTCGAGTGCCAAAAGGGTGCGTGCACGTGCGCCAGCACATGCATGCCCACACCCATAATGCAATGCCCTCCCCCCACCTGGCTGCAGACGTCCGCCTGCCCGAAGCAACCTCCCGAAGCAACCCCGCCGCCGTTCGCTTTCTTCCTTCTCCCACCATGAAACGAAAGTGAACAGTGGCGGGGTTGCTTCGGGAGGTTGCTTCTAGCAGGTGGACGTCTGCAGACAGGTGGGGAAGGAAGATGGTGAGAGCGGTGGCGGTGGCCCCTTCCATGCACAGCGCATGGAGGCAGTGAAGGTGGGCAAGGCGGCCCCAGCGCGCCTGTTGCTGGGGAGGTGCGGCGATCACTCGGCCAGGGTGGCCTCGGTGGAGGCTGCATCGGCCTCTCTGCCTGCACCATGTTCTGCTCCAGCCGGCCACGCGACTACAAGTGTGGTGACCTGGTGAAGATGAAGGGCTACCCGCACTGGCCTGCCTGGGTAAGCGCCGCCGCCCAGGCTGAAGGGAAAGCTCCGCGGTGGCGCGGCCGGGCCTGGCCCTCTCCCCGCATGGGGGGCTGCCATCCCGCTGGCTGGCAGTAGCTTCTGCCCCTCTTGCTCCGCTTCTTGGGCGGCAGGAAGCGGTGGCACAGTTGAGCCTCCTTCCCCTGGAGCGCCGGACTCCACAAGCCGAGTTCTCCACAAGCCAAGTGCGCGGCCCTCCGGGATGGAGAGCGGGGCAAGAGAAGGCTCCGAGGTTCGCTTGGGCAGTCAAGCCAGATGGTGGAGGGAAACTCAAAGCGTTGGGGGCTTCAGAAGGGCAGAATGTGCTTCAGAATGTGCAGCTCCTGGCTCTAACAGTGAGTGATGTGAGTGACATCAAGTTGGCCACGCCCACCCAGTCATATGCCCACCAAGCCATGCCCACAGAACCGGTAGGGGAAATTTTTAGATTTCACCACTGCCCCCGCGCATGCGCGCACAACTCCCCGTGCTGTCCCCCCGCGCATGGGCACAGGGCTCACTGAAGCCTCCTGAAGCCTGGGGAGGGTGAAAAACGGCCAAACGGCCCAACTGGAAGTTCGTTTCCAAACTTCCGGTTGGGCCGTTGGGTCCGTTTTTTGCCATCCACAGACTCTGGAGGCTTTCCTGAAGCCTGGGGAAGGCGAAAATGACCTCCCCCCGCTCTCCGGAAGGCCGAAAATCAGCTGACGTAGGGCAAAACCTCGCGTGCCCTCAGATATGGCTCCGTGTGTCACCTGTGGCACGCGTGCCATAGGTTCGCCATCACGGAAATAGATCATCAGATGATGCTGTCAATAGGGCACTACACTACATCGTGCAACATCTTGAAACCCCAGGGACCTATGCATGGGTTCTTTTCATGGACTTCAGCTTGGCATCCAATACCACCATTCCATAAATTATTCACTCTATATTGATTCAGCTAGCTGTGCCTGTCCACGCTTGTAGGTCATGGGTGTCAAACTCGCAACGTCACGTGACGTATCATGACTTTTTTCCGCTTCGCTAAACCGGGGGTGGGCGTGGCCAGTGCGTGATGCATTCGGCCCACGGGCTGCGAGTTTGACACCCCTGTTGTAGGTGGATTATAAGTTTTCTGACTGATAGAATGCAACAGATGAATCTTGGGGAAATCACATTGAATACTAAAACAACTAGCACAGGTGTCCCCCAGGGCTGTATGCCTTCTCTGTTTCTCTTTTCTCTCTATACCAGTGTCTACATCTCTAAGTTTCCTCTGTTAAAGTATGGAAATTTGCAAAGGATACGACAGTGATTGGTTTCATTTGAGATGGTGATGAGTCTGCATATAGACGGATAGTTGAACAACTGGCCCTGTGGTAGTGCAACTGGAACAATTTGGAGCTAAACATGCTTAAAACTTTAGAGATGATACTGGATTTTAGGAGGAGCTCTCCTATTCTATCACTTCTTACTGTATTATACAACACAGTATCAACAGCAGAGTCCTTCAAATTTTAGGGTTCTATAACCTCCCAGGATTTGAAATTAACATCAGAACCATCATTAAAAAGACACAACAAAGAATGTTCTTGCTGCATCAACTCAGAAAGTTCAGATTGATACAGGTCTACAGAGGAATTATTGAGTCTGTCATTTGTTCTTCTATAACTGTCTGGTTTGGTACGACAAGCAAACAGGACAGATACAGACTTCAACAGATAGTTTGGACTGCAGGAAAAAAAAAACAGTTGCAACCAACCTGCCTTCCACTGACGACTTGTATATTGCATGGGTCAGAAGGAGGGCTGAGAAAATATCTACAGACCAGGGGTGAAATTCAGCAGGTTCTGACAGGTTCTGGAGAACCGGTAGCGGAAATTTTGAGTAGTTTGGAGAACCAGCAAATACCACCTCTGGCTGCCCCCAGAGTGGGGTGGGAATGGAGTTTTTGCAGTATCCTTCTCCTGCCACGCCCACCAAGCCACGTCCATTTTGACTTTCACCCCTGCTACAGACCCCTTATATCCTGGACATAAATTGTTTCATCTTCTCCCTTCAGGATGCCCAGACAACCAGAAACAGAGTCAGTTTTTCCCCTTGTGCCATCACTCTGCTGAACAACTATTTCCTGCAGTACTGTCTGATGTCTAAGTATATTTAGCCATGTAGTACGGCTAATATAGTACTATTATCCTCCTCATCTTTTCTACTAGTTTCTCTTATTGGTATCATTGTTATGATTATTATTACTCTGTTGTTTTGCATGTACACTGAGAGCTTATGCATCAAAAACAAATTCCTTGCATTTCTAATCAAACTAAATAAAATAAATATTCCTATTCTGTTCTGTTCTGTTCTGTTCTGTTCTGTTCTGTTCTGTTCTGTTCTGTTCTGCTCTGCTCTGCTCTGCTCTGCTCTGCTCTGCTCTGCTCTGCTCTGCTCTGCTCTACTCTACTCTACTCTACTCTACTCTACTCTACTCTATTCTATTCTATTCTATTCTATTCTATTCTATTCTATTCTATTCTATTCTAGTCCAGTCCAGTCCAGTCCAGTCCACCCCATCCCCTATCCCCCATCCCCCATCCCCCAGACTCTTTCTTGAGTGTTTTTTAACAAAAGTTTTATAACATGGAAAAAAAATCCTATCCTGATGTGGAATAATGTTGCCTTTTTTGTCAGGCCAGAACACTAACAGCTTTTAAATTATAATTTTAATTAATCCATAGGTGAAATAGAAGTAAATAAGTGGTGTTTGGGGCATAGGGAACTAGCAGCCAGCCTGCCCAGATCACAGTGACAAGAAGAGAGAAAGGAAGACAAGGGCCAAGCAGATTTTAAAAATGGCAGTGACTATATCATTGTTTTCATTAAAATATTATCTTGTTGCAGAAGGTTTTATTTCAAAACATTTTATTGATATATTTACGTGTATATCTGAGTTAATTATGTTTATTTTTATTTTATATACCTGCAATAACATATAATACAATCACCAAATAACTGTACATAGTAAAAGTCTATCTGAATATTGGCTAACCTTACACATAGATGGTCCTTGACCTATGACTACAATTGAGTCCAAAATTTCTGTTGCAAAACAAGGCACTTTTTATATTTTGTGACCTTTTTTGCCACAATTGTTAAGCATATCCCTGTAGTTCAGGGGTGAAATTCAAAATTTTTCCCTACCGGTTCTGTGGGCGTGGCTTGGTGGGCGTGGCAGGGGAAGGATACTGCAAAATATCCTTCCCCTGCCACTCTGGGGCCAGCCAGAGGTGGTATTTGCCGGTTCTCCGAACTACTCAAAATTTCCGCTACCGGTTCTCCAGAACCTGTCAGAACCTGCTGGATTTCACCCCTGCTGTAGTTGTTACGTAAATCATGCAGTCATTAAATGAATCCAGCTTCACCCATTGGCATTGCTTGTCAGAAGACAACTAGGAAGGTTACAAATGTTGATCACATGAACTTGGGACAGTGCAACTGTTATAAATACATGCCAGTTGCCAAGCCCCTGAATTTTGACACATGACCATGGGGATGCCACAATGGTGGTAAGTGTGAAAACCAGTCATCAGTCATTTTTTTCAGTGCCGTTGTAACTTCAAACGGTCACTAAATGAATGGTTGTAAGCTGAAGGTTATCTGTATTGCATTTAACAAATTCAATGCAGAAAAAAATATGAAAAAAGTAAGGTGATTAATTCTTAATAGCATGTATGTTTTTATGTAATGAAAACAGAGGTGGGTTCCTACCGATTCAGACCGGTTCGCCTGAACTGGTAGCAACCCATTGGTCGATGGCGGTCCGTGGACGCCGGCATCTTTTTTTTGGATTTTTTTTTGGATTTTTTTTTAAAATTTATATATATATTTTTTCTTCTGCGCATGTGCAGAAGCCGAGTTGCTGGCACAGCACATGTGCCGCCATATTGTTTTCAGCTTTTTTTGGGGGGGTGTAATTTTTTTGGAATTTTTGGCACTGCGCATGCGCGCACCCACGAGGCGTGGCCACACGGCACGGGAGGAAGCGAACCGGCAGCGAGGTAAGTTAGAACCCACCCCTGAATGAAAATACTTCATGTTTCATTGAATTAAATTTGCATCAAACATATTATGATGAAGAAAACAATGCCAATTAATTCTTAACTTTCATATCTATTCAAATACATCCACAGATAAGCCCATCCTAGAATTTTTAAAGCAAAATACTGTGAAATATGTGCCACCATGGGTAAACTATCCTTCAAAACGATTGCATGTTTTACTTTTCAGAATTGTCTTATCCACGGGTAATCCAAAGATTCTCAATTTTTATAGTATTGTGATAAAAAAAAATCAAGGGTTGGTTTATTTGTGGATGTTCTTATACATGAGTTTATATGTGAGGTATAGCTACATTAAAAAGTATTGTCATATACTGTATGTTCACAAACCCTGGTATGTTGAACCCTATTCTTTGGATATATTGGGGCACCTAAAATTCTTGGCTTATTCATGAGCATATATCATAATACATAGATATGCTGAAAAAGCATCACTCAACCAAGTCTGCCTAGAACCGTGATGGCGAACCTATGGCACGCGTGCCCAAAGTGGCATGCGAAGCCATGTCGCCCGTCACGCGCGGCCTTCCCTGTCTGTCTTCTGGGTTTCTGGCATGCATGCGCACGCGACAATCAGCTGTCCTTCATGCATGCGGCAGTGCCGAAAACCGGTGAGCGCATGCGCACCGGCCAGCTGATTGTCGGGTGCGCATGTGTGCCAGAACCCAGAAGTTCGGCTTTTCTGGAGCGTGATCCCTTTGCGCGTACAGCAGTGCTGAAAACCGGCCTGCGCATGCACGCCAGCCAGCTGATCGTTGGGCGCGCAAGCACGCTAGAACCTGGAAGTTTGGCTTTTCATGAGCGCGGCCCCAATGAGCGCGCGCACGACGTTTCCGCGCGACCTTTTCGGCACTCAGTGCCAAAAAGGTTCGCCATCACTGGCCTAGAAGATGTGTTGTACAAGGAATAAGAGCAAGCAGTTAATTCAGGTATCAATAAAAGAGTATGTTTATGGTTTTGGGTTGACATGAGAGGTCCTTGGTTTTCTCTCAGCTTGGTTGTTTTCTTCCAAACTAGATAATTAAATTAGTTAGCACTGATGGTGATTTCAAAGGTGCTTTTTCCAAAAGGCAACTGGACTGTGTTTTTTTCTTGAGGAAGAAGACTGTTTCTTCCTCAAGGAAAAATAAACAGTCTAGTTGCCTTTTTAAAAAGCATCTTTGAGACAACTATGACCTAGATGACTGAGAAGCTCCATAGACATTTAGCACTGATAATGTTATCTAGTTTGGGTAATGAAATGTCTGGAAGACAACCAAGCTCAGAGAACATCATGTATCACTCACAATATAATTTATCAATGGGTTGAAATGCTCCAGTGATGAAACTCCAAATGCTGGCTGCAACCAAGAAGAGCAATTAATCAGAATAGAACTGGAAGGGACTTTGGAGGTCTTCTAGTCCAGCCCCCTGCTCAAGCAGGAGACCCTATACCATTTCAGACAAGTGACTGTCCAGTCTCTTTTTAAAACCCTCCAGTGATGAAGCACCCACAACTTCTGAAGGCAAGCTGTTCCACTGGTTAATTGTTCTCATTGTCAGGAAGTTTCTCCTTAATTCCAGGTTGCTTCTCTCCTTGAATGGTTTCCATTCATTGTTTCTTGTCCTGCCCTTTGGTGCTTTGAGCTCCTCTTTGTGGCAGCCTCTCAAATACTGGAATACTGCTATCATGTCACATGTAGTCCTTCTTTTCTCTAGTCTAGCCAAACCCAAATTCTGCAACTGTTCTTCATATGTTTTAGTCTCCAGGCCTCACCCCTCCCCTCCCCTCCTTACTGGGGAGTCTCCCCACCCCACCCCACTCCACTCCACTCCACTCCACTCCACTCCACTCCACTCCACTCCACTCCACTCCACTCCACTCCACACCACTCTCCTTCTACATTTTGACCCTATTCCACAGATGCAACCTATCCCAAGTATGCTGTTGTGTCAGGTTCCCAAAACCAAGAAAGATAAGTTGTGATTCTTTGAAGCATATTTCTTTATTGTTCCTCACCCATAGACAGAGTCTTGCCAAACTAAAGCATGCTAAAACTCTCACAAAGCAAAAATACTCTGGGAAATATTAGGGAGGGACCATCTTCACCCTTTTTCTGTCACACCAATTATCTGAACTGAGTTGTCTCTTGCTCCTTTGGAATGCACTTCCTTCTTCTTGGGAATCTGGACTACATTCCATCATATGTTGCTATTCTATATATGCAAGCTAGGATATCTAATCTAAAGCCTTCCTTTCAAACCCACATCTTGTCTGCTTCCTATCAGCTTGGAGACAGATGCTCTGTGTTAATTCATTGATGCAAGTAGTCAAAGAGTTGTTCTCCAGTTTCCCTTTAAGTCACGAGCTTAAAAAAGTGTGGGAATATGGTAGCCTTCCAACGACAGCATATAGATGTCCTTGGGTGTAGGACTATGAATGTGCAAAGCCATTAGTGAGGGCCTCTTTCCTAGTGATTATACAGACATAATTTCGTGTGATCAAGGTATGAAACGGATTCAAGTCTTTCCATTTCTTTTAATTTGCCTTTGGAGGATGAAATCCTTGCCTGCCGTTACCAGCTTAAAAACCAACACAATTATTCTGCTATATCATACTCGCATAGACAAAATTCTAAAGCAGAGGAAGGCAAAACAACAAAAACCGAAACCAAATAACCAAACAAAAACAAACGGGACATGTCAACATCCTACTGATGCTTGCTGACTGATCTTGTTAGCACACATCATTGTCATCAAGGCATGGTGACCTAATACAAGAACTGCAGCCTGAAGAACTACCAGCCCTCCCTGCCCCCCCAAAAAGTGTTATGATAATGTGCTTTAGTCAGACCTCCCCCACCCCTTCTCCCACTCTGGGTCTCTTTGAACGGAATTTGATTGTCAGCATTATACACAAGTCCAGACAATGCTTTCAATGGAAGCCTTTTTGGAAGACAATTAAAGAAAGCATGATAACGGGATTTGTCACCATGATGTGGCTGCTATTTGAGCAGGCATTATAATAATGAAAGAAAGTTTTACTAATTGAAAATGTGAATCAAATTCAGCTGTCTTTCTCCCCCTCTCTCTAATTTCTCTTGGATGAAAGCCAATTAAGCTCATCTGTCTAATGCATCTATTCACCCCTCAGTGCAACAATGTGTCAATTGTAATGGATGTCTAATAAACTCAGACTTTTTAGGACAGAATGCTGAGTACATAAAAGAATCAGTGAGAAACATGGGCATATACCTTAAAAATGTTTTGGTAAGAGAAACATTTGACCTTGGAAAAGGTCTCTGTCTGGGTTTTTTCTTCCCCCTCCACAATGAGACATGCATAAATTAGGAGAATGTGATTTTCTTCCAAACCACTGCTCAGTTTTTCAATCTTGAATGCACTTTGATTGCACATACAGAGCTCAGCAGACTTTTATATTAGCAACAATTGTGTGTGTGCACAGCGAGACAGCAAGCTAGTGGATTTTTTTCCCCATTTTTTTTTTAAAATTTGCCTTTGAGACAAACTTGACTCCTAGCAATTGCTTGTACAAGTTCCTGCAGTTTTCTTGGCAAGATTTTCAGTGGTTTTCCATTGCCCACTTTTTAGGGCGGAGAAAGTGTAAGGCAAACATATGTGTCCCAGGATAATGTTGCAGGATCCAATCTGGGTTGGTCACCAGGACCAGAGATTTAATTTTCCAAGCCTTTGGACTTATGCTGGGAACAAATATATGCACACAATAATAGCCCCAAGTACACATTCTGGTAGAGAGACATTCCCTGACGATGAGTCCAGCATGAGTCCGAAAGCTCGGAAGACTAAACCTTTGGTCGCGGTGACCGACCCAGATTGGATCCCGAGAAAGCGTGAGTGCCCAAACTAACCCACCTGGCTTTGTGGCTAAGGCAAGGAATGAAACTCACAATCTCCCCATTTCTAGCCTGGTGCCCTAATAACTACACCCGCCTGGCTCTCAGAGTGGTTTAAAATTGGAGAGTATAAAAGACTCACTTTGCCATACAGTACAATAAAGTGACCTTCATCTGTTGGTCTTACTAAGCTCATATTATTGACAGTAAGGAAGAAGAAGTGGATGAGTCTGCAGTATAATTATATCTCCAATGCTCTTCAGCCTTCTTGGCTTGCCTTGTTTCAATGATAGCTCAAGAGCAGGGGTGTCAAACTGGATTTCTTCGAGGGCTGGATCAGCATTGCAGTTCTCCTCTGTGGCCCTGCTGGGGAGGGGGAGATGGGACAGACACCTCCTGAAGCACTCTGCCGGCCAAAACGGGGCATGGCGAGGCCGTGTGCTGCCCCTCTAACCCAGTTTTGGCCAGCAGGGTGCTGCAGGAGGCCATCCAGGCTGAAAATGGGGCACGGGGGGGGGAATGGTCCTTTGCTATTTCCAGGCCAGTCCTACGGGCCAGATTTAAGCACCTGAATCCGGCCCACGGGCCTTGATTTTGACACTCCTGTTCAAGAGAATGGAAAGCAATGAGAAGGATCTCTTCCTATTGAGCTTCTTAAGTTTTTGGAAGCGTGGAGAAGCTTCAGAGTGATGGAGAATAGTGAAACTACAGTGGGAGTTAGCATCTCCAACCATTCAATGAACTCAAATCCATCCCCAAGAAAAATCTGAAAGAAAAAGATGGTTAAACCAAAGCTCCTTTAACAGAGGAAGAGAAGTTTTGAGAAACTCAACCACCGATTTCAGCACATTTTATATTCTTACATTGGATCTGAGTAACTCTTATTCTCAAGATGCAATAGATCACCTACCTTTATTTTAATGCAGGGTTGTAGAAGCCACAGCCTGACCCTGCATTTCAGGTCTCTCCTTTCACATGGTCAGAGCCATGGGGGCGCAGTGGTTAGAGTGCAGTACTGCAGGCTACTTCAGCTGACTGCTAGCTGCAGTTCGGCAGTTCAAATCTCACCGGCTCAAGGTTGACTCAGCCTTCCATCCTTCCGAGGTGGGTAAAATGAGGACCCAGATTGTTGGGGGCAATATGCTGACTCTGTGAACCGCTTAGAGACGGCTGTAAAGCACTGTAAAGCGGTATATAAATCTAAGTGCTATTGCTATTGCTATTGCAGGCTAACTCTTCCCACTGTCTGGAGTTCGATCCTAGTTGACTCAGCCTTCCATCCTTTCAAGGTTGGTAAAATGAGGACCCAGATTGTTGGGGGCAATATGCTGACATTTGTAAGCCGTTGACTCTGTGAACCGCTTAGAGAGGGCTGTAAAGCACTATAAAGCAGTATATAAGTCTAAGTGCTATTGCTATTGCTATTGCTATTGCTATTGCTATTGCTATTGCTATTGCTATTGCTATTGCTATTGCTATGGTCACAGGGATGAAGGAAGTTTCAGTCCAGTAACATCTGAAAGGCAGAGGCTCACCATTTCCGCTTTTAAACCAGAGCTTCTGCCTTTCTGACCCATATTTATTTATTTAAGATGCTTATGCTGGTTTCCTGAAGCTACCTGTTCACAAACAGAATTGAGGGAAATATGTCAAATCTGGTATTATCATGAGAGAAATTCACAGACATGTATATACTAACAATTAAGTTTGCTTTTTATGCCATGCCTTCTACCCTCTTTCCCCCAAAATAAGACATCCCCTGATAATAAGCCCAATCAGGCTTTTGAGTGCATGGCAATAAGGCCAAGCGCTTATTTCAGGGTTCAAAAAAATATAAGACAGGGTCTTATTTTCGGGGAAACACGGTAGTATAAAACAAATGACAGAAAAAAGTTTCATAAAGCAGAAGCCATAGTGGGAAAACCCTGTTCCAGATACTTACTGATCTAGCTAGTATTCTGGAGTCAGCATAAGAGAATAAGGTGTAGCTGTATCTGCATAAGAAAGTAAAATTGCATAAACATACAAGTCCATTTTTGCTTTATTTATTTAGCGTGTGGTATATTACACATGGACTATCAATATGTATTAACGTTTCACCTAGATGAGTAAAACACAATAAAATATAAATGTTTGAAATATCTATGTTCAAATACCTATGTCTAGGCCATCTAAGCATTGAAGCACAGCATCGTTTATGTTAAAAAATATCAGATACTGGACCAGTATATGCCCTCAGCTTACAGCCAGTCATGATTGATCTACTGTTTGATGTGGGACCCTGCAGTCACACAATGCCCCATTTATACAGAGAGTCCTGGCAGACGTCATGTGAGGTGCGAATCCTATTCAGGATTGTCCATTGCTGATGTGGTAGTTGAAAGCCTGGCACCTTTTATACATAAGTCATTTTATGTCTTCCTATGTCTGACCCATTTGGTTTTCCATTGGGAATCAATGTTTAAGTTGTTGGGCAGATGTCGTGCAAGTCCCAATTGGGGCTTCCTGGATTTGAATCTTCCAGCTGATAAATGTGGAAGGTCGGTGTGCACCGGTAGGAGTGAGTTGTTCATAATTTTTCTGTATTCTCTCACTAGTGCATCGGGTTGTGAAGCTAGTTCGCCTCCTTGTGGTGCACCCTGGATAGCGTGACAGTGTGAACTAAACAAACTAGCAACTGCTGGCAGCCAGACTTCTCTGTAGACTTTCCTGGTTCTCAAAATACATGGCAACAAAAATGAAAAGAAAAAACAGACCTTTTCAGACCCAAATGACAAGAGAGATTATTCAAGTGTATCAAATCAATGTTGAGGGGTTCAGAAGATCCAAGCTTTGCTATTGAATACAGATAACAGACTTTAGATTTTCTGCCTTTCATGGATTTTCTATATTTCTCACCAGTGGTTCCCAAATTACTGTATGCAAAAAGATGGCCAGCTTAAAGCATTTTGCAGTAAATCTGGTTAGAGATAACGTGAGCATCAACTAGAAGACATAAGCACACCATAGTTACTGAACCTGCGATAACTGAAGCAGCATGATGGCTTATACAGCAACTTGTTCCTTCACCTGGGTTTACTGATCTAGTTTTTGCAATATTTCTGAAGCTACAAATGATCAACAAACTCTTTAGTCCAAGCCAGATGGCTCACCTGCACCTTTGCACAGATGTCTTGTGAATGTAGACTGGTCAACAATTGATTCATAATTTCACAGTGTACCCATCTGTTTGTAGAATCCACATGCTGAGAGGCATTTCATAGCATTGCAGAACACTCGTGCTCATATATAGCTTGCTACTGACTGCCCTGTTTATTCTGAAAGTAAATGGTACATTCTGCAGATTGTTGCTATTAAAAGAGCCATGAGTTTAAACAACATATTAAAAAAACCCCACACATGGTTTTCACCCTACTTTTTTTTTTTTTTACTATCCTTCTTGCTTGGCTTAAATGCCTGTTAAAGCAGCAGTTATCAATTCATTTTCCAAGTCATCAGACTCGCCCAATTTAATATATATATATATATTTACAACTTCCTTTTGAGACAGGAAGAGAAAAAAAAAACCCTGCCACATTAATTGCAGCAGTAGAAAGTTGCATTCCTGAAAAACTGCCTGTTGTCAGAGCTATAGGGCAGTGATGGTGAACCTTTTTTTCCTCGGGTGCCGAAAGCGCGCGCACGTGCGCTGTAGCACACACGTGCGTGCCCACATCCATAATTCAATGCCCCCCCTGCGCCCCACCCTCCTGTGCATGCGCGCACGACCCCCCTCCCACTTCCCCATTTCCCGACTTCCAGTGGGCCCGGTAGGCCTGTTTTTTGCCCTCCCCAGGCTCCAGAGGCTTCCCTGGAGCCTTGGGAAGGCGAAAACGCCCTCCCCTGCCCCCTTGAGGCCCTCCAGAGGCTGAAAACACCCTCCCAGAGCCTCCGTGTGAGCCAAAAATCAGCTGGCTGGCGCGCACATGCGCGCTGGAGCTGAGCTAGGGCAACAGCTCGCGTGCCGGCAGATATGGCTCTGCATGCCGCCTGTGGCACGCGTGCCAGATGTTCGCCATCACGGCTATAGGGCATAACACTAAAGTTGTAGGACCTCTAGCTCAATGGAAGTAAATTTCATTCATATGAGGAAATGTACATCAGGTATATTAAGAAGAAAAGTAGTGGAAAAGCCTTCCCCCCCATTTCCTTGTATTGAATAAAAATATAGAAAGGGGGGGGCGCACATACAGTCTTTATATGCAGAAGCACTGGAATTTTTATCCTGTATTAGCAACAGGTATCCTAGGAGAATATTTTATAAAACCACTAATACACTACCAAAAATGGTAAGCGTGATGGGAGTGCATAACAATAAATAAAACAGCAAAGAATTTTAGATTTCTTGCTAGTAAGGAACAAACTCAACGAGATAGTAAATGTATGGGGGAGCAGGGGTTATCAGAATTAGGATACTGCTGTATAAACTCTTAAAAAAAAAAGACTTTTTTTGAACATTTTCTCCATTTCACAGTGATACTGGAAACCTTGCTGTTGCTGCGTATCCCACAGCCATTCGCATATGCTACCTAATAAGTGTAATATATCTGGCTAAACATCAGAATGATGGAACTTTTCACAGCAGTGTGGTATTTACACAGGAGATTTATGATGGATGTTTTATTAATGTGAGGAATAGCTATGTCTAATTTTTAATCTGAGAATTACTAGCTACGACTTATTATGCTATACATGCGATGAGAAACTGAATTCCTGCTTACAAGCAATGGGAAATAATGAGTCCAGGCACTAAAATGAAGAATAATTCAAAAGTTATCACTCACATCTCATATATGCATGAGGAGACAATCATTTCTGTGATGGAAGAGAAAATGGCTTGTTTTTATAGCCAGCCATACTACCTTGATCTGGAACATCCATTTCAGGAGGGGTTCTATGGCTCAGTAACACTTTCCTGCAGAGGTTTAAATTTCTGACATCTTCAGAAATGGCTAGAAAAAATTCCTGTTGGATAACTTGAAGAAAGGATATTGGTCAGGGTAGGCCATACTGGTGGAACAAATCAATATTTGGATTCAGTATAAGGCAACTATAGGGAACCAGTTTAGTGTAATAGTGAAGGCATCAGGCTAAAAACTGGGAGACTGTGAGTTCTAGTCCCGTCTTGGGCACAAAGTCAGCTGGGTGACCTTGAGCCAGTCACTTTCAATCCTAGAATAACAGAATAACAGAGTTGGAAGGGACCTTGGAGGTCTTCTAGTCCAACCCCCTGCTCAAGCAGGAGATCCTATACCATTTCAGACACATGGCTGTTCAGTCTCTTTTTAAAAGTCCCCAGTGATGGAGCATAGGAAGGAGGCACTGGCAAATCACTTCTGAAAAACCTTGCCAAGAAAACTGCAGTGACTTTTTCAAGCAATCTCTGAAGATCATACAGAACTGAATGGGGGGGGGGGGGGATCACAGGGGGGGAATACAGCAACTACTGATATTACAATTGCTAAATAAATTAATCTAAAGATATTGTAGAAAATACAGGGAGAAAGGGCAAGTGAGAAGCAGTTCTTATCAAATGTAGCCTGGAGGAGGCTTTAGGAAGAAGTGGTATTAGCAATAGCAATAGCATTTAGACTTATATACCGCTTCATAGTGCTTTACAGCCCTCTCTAAGCAGTTTACAGAGTTAGCATATTGCCCCCAACAATCTGGGTCCTCATTTTACCCACCTCAGAAGGATGGAAGGCTGAGTCAACCTTGAGCCTGGTGGGATTTGAACCACCGAACTGCAGCTAGCAGTCAGCTGAAGTAGCCTGCAGTGCTGCACTCTAACCACTGCACCACCTCGGCTCTTATTGGGCAATTTCAGAGAAGAGGACCATCAAGGGCTTCATTTATGGCTTATTTAAAAAAAAATAAAGATATGTGCAGTGCACAGACTTGATTTGTAAGTTGGCAATTAAACAATATCAAATTTCTTATTTTTTTGGTGAAGGCATAATGTAGGGGAGTATTAACTTGAAAAAGGTAATAAATACAAATATTTAAAACAATGTATTATTCAGATAAACCCTGCCAACAAAAGTGCATATAGTCAAGGCTATGGTTTTCCCAGTTGCAATGTATGGCTGTGAAAGTTGGACCATAAGGAAGGCTGAGCGCCAAAGAATTAAGGCTTTTGAACTATGGTGCTGGAGAAGACTCCTGCGAGTCCCTTGGACTGCAAGGCGATCTAACCGATCAGTCCTAGAGGAGATCAACCCTGACTGCTCTTTAGAAGGCCAGATCCTGAAGATGAAACTCAAATACTTTGGCCACCTAATGAGAAGGAAGGACTCACTGGAGAAGAGCCTAATGGTGGGAAAGATTGAGGGCAAAAGAAGAAGGGGACGGCAGAGAATGAGGTGGCTGGCTGGAGTCACTGAAGCAGTCAGCGTGAGCTTAAATGGACTCCAGAGGATGGTACAGGAAGGCCTGAAGGAACGTTGTCTATGGGGTCGCGATGGGTCGGACATGACTTCGCAACTAACAACAACAATTATTCAGAAATATTTCCAGAAAAATGTAGATAGGACAATTAAATAGACAGTTAGAAATTACAACAGTTTGCTTAAAATAGATTAAACAATAGACGTGTCAATGAATGATAATTATCTGAATCTAATCTAATCTAATCTAATCTAATCTAATCTAATCTAATCTTCATTATCTGCTTTACCTTCATCTTAAATCTAAAAACCTTGCACAAAAGACATAGTTTGCAGCAAACATTGATGCATATTGATCACTATAACAGTACTATGTACAGAACTGACCTCAGACTTACTGTAATTGTACTGTATTGGACTGCACAAGGAAGTGAGCTCTCGTTACTTGCCCCAGCTCCTGCCCACCTAGCAGCTCAAAATCATGCAAATGCAAGTAGATAATTAGGTACCACTTTGGTGAGAAGGTAACAGCACAGTGTGTGCCTCAGTGTATAGTCATACTGGCGACATGGCCATGGAAATGTCTTCAGACAACATTGGCTCCTTCGGCTAAGAAATGGAGAAGAGCACCAGCCCCTAGAGTCAGACACAACTGGACAGGGGAAAGCTTTACCTTTACCTTTATAATGTGAAATGAAGACTAAAACCTGAGAGTTAGGGGGAAAATCCCTGTTTACTACTCTTATCTATTAACCACCTGTGGCTTCCATTAAACCTTCATATATCAATGTGGCTTCATTACACTAAATTTAGTAAGGAAACATATATATGCAGGAGTTTTCTTCGTGATCCACAACATGCATAGGGCTTTGCATTTCTGATTTCATCTGCAGATTGAGTTACATAAACCAGTTGTGCCATTAATTAAATATGTAAGGCATTGCTTCTTAAATTGGTGCCCTCAAATTGTGTTGTACATCAATGGTCATAATCCTCACCCAACCTAGGTTGATGGAATGTAGTTCAGCACACAACTGGAGGGCACGAGGCCAGGGAAGACATATATAAAGGTATAATAAATGTCTTTACACAATCATATCTACTTTAAAAAATAATGTCTCCTTAAGATTTTCCATAATAATTAAAGATATTGTTTCTAATTGCTTCTTACTGTTTCTTTAAAAAAAAACCTTGACCATTTCCAAGTGATTCTAAGCATATGTTGTAGGATATAAAAAGGGAGCCTATTAGCATAGAAATAAATTTTATGCTCTGTAAATTTTTGTATCATTCATAATCTTGAGGAAGAAACATTTAAAAAAAAAATACCACCCACGTTGTCTTTGGAAACATTTAAGTTTATGTCTTTAGTGTAGGTGGTTAAAACGATGCTTTTTTTTACTCATTTCAACTGGATTCATAGGGATGACGAAAATCCTGCCTATTTTTTTTTTTTAATGCTGTACAGTTGGCACCATCAAATTGGAGTTTTATTTTAAATGGCACCCTTGGAAAATAGACTATAAATGGCAATATATTCAGTGCAGGAATTCAAGATGATTCCAATTGCAGTGATTTTTATTGGTTCTATATACACCAATATCTCCCCCACACACTTAAGCAGATATGGACAGACAATGAAAGGATAGAAGACTGGCCGGGGGGGGGCGGGGAAAGAAATAGATAGACTTAGTTTTCATTTCGTTGGGGTTAAGAGTTCATAGATATGTTTTCCTGCCTTCTTAGAACACAATGCAAATTGTTACCTTCTCTCCAATCATTAAGACTTTTTACCTGTGAGAGACTCACCTAGGGATTTTAGTGAATTTAGTACTGACCTTAGGACTGGAGTGATTGTTTCTTTTGCTGAGTAGATAAAAATGCAAAGCTATAAAGGACAGTTGTTATGACTGGCAAATGAAAGGCGAATCTGTTGGCAAAAGAAGCCAGATTCTTGAGGATACTGCTTGAGCAAATGTAATCAGGTTTATCTCTCTATAAACCTAATTCATTACTGACGCACAGTTAGCTTGATAAGCAGTTCCGTAGGAGTATGTGAATTCATTGTGTGTGTAGCTTCAAAAGTGGCAAAAAATATTTTTCTTCACCAATCAATGCATGTCGACATCAATAGAGATATGTTGACTAATACATACACACTTCAAAGGGGAACTCGATAATCTTCCATTGTATAGAACAATCTGCTAAAAGCTCTATGATTTTAAACAACGGGGAGAAATTTGTCTCAGTGGTACCAAGAAGATAAGTACCATATGCCCGTTCTTTATAAAATAGCCTGGTACTTTCAGTTAAACAATAGTAACCTAGTTTATTTACAATAATGTATTTATGGAAATCTAGACATAAGTCTGCCTTTCTAAGAAGAAATCAAATACCCAGATACATCCTTCTTCTATTCTTCCAGGGTTTTTGCTTACCGATGGAGGTTTTGGCTTCTCTTGCTCTTGTTCTCAGATTAGAATCTCATTTCACAATTTCTTATGCATTAATGTCGCTATGTAACTTTCAGCAGAATTATGTGCTGCCAGTAGAAGAGATATTGCTTATTTTAAGAGCTTATGTGCTTTGAGGACATATTCATTCAGTACAACTGAGTAACTCCTGGACTCAACTAGAGGCAAGTCCCTTTAAGGATATATGCTATGGATATTAGTCATTGTTCTTTTACAGGTTTCCATCATCCACCCTCTATCTGGTGCCTTTCAGATTGCTTGGACTATAATTCTCAGAATTCATGGCCAGCAACATTGTTGGGCAGCAGTTTAAGGAAAGCTGAGCTCTCTGAACATGCAACAAGCTGCCATTTGTGTATCTTTGGGTACCAAATACTATTGCAAATATCTCTCTTTCTTGATGCAACAGCCGTAACTGTGTCTACTGTGTAACTGGTGGTCTAATTTTCCATTGCCTCAAAATAGCTGACTGCCAGGAAATATCCCATTGTAGTGTATGGATCTATCAGTACTGAAATGATAAAAAAAGGGGATGATTTTTCTATGTTTGGGGAAAGGATGAACATTGATTCTGGCAGGTACTGGAACTCTTGTTGGTTTTAAATATTGGATTAGAACTAGGGATACCAAAACTCAAATCCGTTCTCAATCATGGGGATTACTGGGTGACCTTTCACCAGATGAAAGATACCAGATAAATTTGGAATATCAAATTTTTTAAATAAGATTTTGGAGTAATGGATAAGGATTTTCCATTGGATATGAGTCCTTTTCCAGAGTCCTTCGGGAGTTGGGCGGCATATAAATTTTATAAAATAAATAAAATAAATAAATACAAAGGAGGTCTGCTAAAACCTCGAAGAAGCCCCTGCAATGGGAAGAAGAAAGAAAACATCTGAATAAATTAAAGATCAAGATTGTTAGAAGTAACATTTTTTGCTTATTTTTAAACACTTGATATTTGTATTTTTGACTTTTGTTTCTTCTGTTTTTTCCCCTTTTTCTTGTTACTTGTTACTTTTTCTGTTTCCTTTTTCATGATACTTGTTTTGAAGGAAGCATATTGGTATACTCAGCCTGATATTTTCATTTTTTTAAAAAATGATATAATCCACAAAACATATTAATCTCACTCCACATCTTATCACAACTTGCCCATGTCATAGAAATCAGAACTATAATGTACATGCAGTACGCATTCTGTTATTAACTAATCAGAAGGTACATGGTTGCCTGCAGCTTTTGCAAGAAAATGTGGGATCACAAATTGTTTGGAAAAAGAAATAAAATTCTTTCCAAATTAGCTGCAAGGCTTCTTTGCTGACATTTAGAAATAACAGAATTGTTTACCCAAGATTCCTTTCCTCTCTCCTCCATGCAAATAACTGCAAAGCTCCAGTAGAGCTTTAATTTCAGAACCACGATCTGGGATGCTATTTTTGCTAGTAATAATAATATTTAATGGGTGTTGAATAAATTGTTAAAATTCCAAAAGCTTCTTGAGCTGAATAAATATATTTTGAAGATGCATTGCAAAGAGAAGGTTTTCTCCCCCCTCCTTTTCTGATCAATTATCTATTGAAGGTTTATTTATTTATAATATTTGTATTTGTAATAACCTATCTTTTAGCATACCAGGGAGTTTCCAGGTAGTTTCAGCTATCATTATTCCACCTATTGGTGAGTAGAATTTGTTTTACCGACAAAGAAATAAAGAGAGACTAGTATAGATCTATTTCAAACTATTTAGCTCTCATCAGCTAGCCATACCCTTCTGGGATTCAAAACCGGGCTACTTACTTATTTAGGTACATGTATTAACCTCTAAGCCTCTCCTCCTTTTGTTCGCTATACCAGGGGAATGATTAAGTGTTTTTTGTCAGGGCAACCTGGTCTACCCAATTATGGGATGGGGCATACTGCTTCCGTTTTCGCCTTTCGCCTTTATTTCTTTGTCGGTAAAACATAAATTCAACACCTATTGGTGAGTTTCTGGCTCTGAGTGCCAAATGCTTTTGCAGATAAAACAGCTCAACCTATTTCTCAAGGAAAGTTAGTGGTAGAGTTTGGGGGAGAAAATTAAAAGCATGAGGTAAGTCAATGGAAATTGAGAATACTTAATAGCTTTAGATGTGTGATTGGATGTTGATGGTGAAGGAATGAAATGAAAGGTTGGGCAGAAGAGTGGACTGGCGGCAATTCTGAACAAGGTTAATGAATACTACAATATTTTACTGCTGACTTCCCTTATAAAATAATAAAATATCAACACAGTGCTGTGTGCATATAAGTGGGATGGAATGTTGTTTGGATTCCCAGAAGGGATTTCAGAGGAGCAAGAGACAGCACGATTTAGATAGTTTGTGTGGGAGAAAGGGTGAAGACAGCTCCTCCACAATAGTTTCTGGAGTATATGTGTTGTGGTTCAAGTAGTCTATTTTAGTTTGCCAAAAAAAAAAAAATTGTCCATAGGTGAGGAACAATTAAGGAAACTGCCTAGAGAACCTCATCGTGTCATCAGCCTCTCAAAACCCTCCACCATTTTATGTTAACAGAAAATGTGCTCCAGGAATTAATTTCACTAAATTTTTCTATTAGGAGGAGACATTCATTGGTATAGTAATGGTTTGGGAGTGGGTTTCATGCCAACCATCCCATTTTCCCCCACTAGCAGCAATAGATAAAATACTAGATTTTTTTCTCTAGAAAATAATGAGAAAATGAAAATAATAGGAAATTCTCTTTGTCTCTGTCTCTGTCCCTGTCTCTCTTTCTCTTTCTCTCTCTCTCTCTCTCTCACACACACACACGAATGTTGGCTGAGTTGTATAATAAAGTGTAGGAAGACCTGAAGAATTAGTTTGGGGACAGATCCTTCTGGATATCTTGTGGTCATTAAAAATTAGCACTGACTTAATGGTACATGATCAATTAATTGATCAGCTTTATAATGAAATAATAATCAACATAGAGCCAGACTCTGTCCTTCTCAAACATTATTAATTCATAAATACAATAGAAAAATGCACCACATTAGCAGTAGTGTCCCATTGAGCAGATTGGCTCCATTGCATTAATTACTTGATTCTCAGATAAAACAAGCTAGTAGAAACAGTTTTTCATCTGAATCCTACCGAAATCATCAGCATCTTACATAAAAATGAAATCTCCTTTGAGAAAAACTCAACTCTGCTAATGTCATGGATAAAGTGATCATGGTCACTTCATGGTCAAAGTGACTTCTCTCTCCATCCATTTATCCAGCTATCATTTCTAAATGAATCCTAGCAATTAGAAATGAGATAAAGCAGGTTTTGTATGGAATTTGTATGATGCTGAAGGTTGGCTACTTAAAGTCCTTAAAGTTAAGGACCTGGCAAAGATGGCAAAATTGGTGGAGATGGCAAATTGATCTCCCTATTGAGATAGAAATCTACAGATATTTTTTATTAAAGACTGGAGACCATTTATGTATTATATCAAAAATAAGCAGAGACAGATAACTTGATGATAAAGGATTTTGCAAATTAAATAAAAGGAGATAAGGGAAAATTTCAATTGTGATTATTTATAATGGTATAAAAGAAAAAGAAATGGTTGATGAATTCATGAAGAGAATGAAGAGCAGAAAGAGATTGTAGGGTTTTTCAGACAGATGTTTAATTTTGTACAGTATTTGTATGTACAGATAGTCCCCACTTTAAGAACAAGTTCTGTTCCCAAGTTGAATTTGTATGTAAGCCAGAAGAGTATTATTGTATAATAAGGTATAAGTAGCATTGTGTAATAAATTCAAACCATACAAATGCAAACTTGAATCATTGTGTATTTAACTCGAATTTTGCTACCATAGGCTCCGTTCTTAACTATGGGTCATCCTTAAAATGGGGTGTTCTTAATCTGGAGATTTGCTATATATCTTTTTGTACATGTCTTGTGTATTTTGTGATTAGCAAAGTTTATATTTTTAAAAAAGCATCATGTTTTCCTATTGATTTTCCGTGGAAAGGAAACATTCCAGTTTTTGTTGATATGTTCTGGTGACTGATGATATACATTGGATCAGAGATCTGTAGAAGCGAGGTGTGTTTGGATCACCCTCCGGTAAAAACACATAAAAGAATATCCTTTTAGTTTTATCTCCTGAACCTTGAAGTGGTGTAAAGCATTGAATTCAGCACAAAAATGCTAAAAGTTGAAGCAAAGAAAGAAAAAGCAGGGAATCCAATTTATTCCAAATAAAACTACTCTGTTCTCTTGTGACAGATTCCAGAGTCAAACACCAGAGGGGAACTGACAGCAGATGTTTTAGAGCCGGGACACAGAGAGGCTGAGTAATAGTATAGAAAAGAAATTGCTTTGAACTTCACCCCTGCTTTAAATACTTCAAATCAATAGGGTCACAGAGCTCTTTAATAGAGTGATGAGGTCCTGGCCCAGCAGATCTTCACAGTGACAAGTTGATGTGCTTCCTAGCAGCCAGGTCATAAAAATTTCAGGCTTCCTTCTGAAAGAGAGCTTTGTGTTTCTGAGGTCCATGCGAAGTAAGTCCCTTGTATGGCCATTCTCAAAAGCAGAACTCTAATAGTCTACATCTAAATGGGACTGACCTCATGAATTACCTCCCAAAACTTCATCTATAAACTGGCTCCTTCTTATACAGACTGATGAATTCTTGTTTATTCCTAAATGGCTGTCACAAAACCTATTCATCAAACTCTTAAAGGGAGGGGGGGGGACAAGAAGTCTCACATAATCCAGCGTCAAACGCGGCACCATTAAATAATCATTAGACCTATTGCTGGTCTTGAGATCACTCCAAATCCACAAAGCAAGCTTTTTTCCCCCCATTCATCTGAACTGCATCTAGATGAGATTTTGATCTAACTTTAAAAAAAAAAAAGTGGTGGGGTTTTTTTTTTTTTTTTATATTTTTAGGTGGGATTTCCACCCCCCTTCCAATTCTCCTTCTTAACAAAAGTAAGAGAAAATAAAGGCAGATGGCCAACTCTTTTCAATATCCATTTGCTTTATTTGAGCAGTTTAATGTAGTGAAACAGAGTGAAATGTTGCCACTTGCTAAATGGTAAACAACCCCATTACCCAGAATTCTGTAGCAGAGCGGCAACAAAACCGAGTGCAGGTAATTAATCAAACTGTTGTTGTAATTGTAATGCACGATACATAAGAGATAGTGTGCGGTGTTGCTTATTACTGGTTTTTTTTTGCTGCAAATTAGCAAATAATAACTTCAACACAGAGTACATATCCATTCCATGCAGCTAATGCACCAATCATATAAATATAAATAAAGAAAGTACAGGCCATTACGGCTAGCCATTATGCCTGTATGATTTTTCTTTAAGCTGCTACAAGTACTATTACAGTTGGACACATCAGCGCACCAAATCACTCATGCCTGGGGTAAGGGAAGTGCTATTCGCTCTGTGTTCTGACTTACACAAATGTGCAACGCTGATTTTGAATGGCTTCAAAGGTTGGGTTTTTCTTTTTGAAGACACATCTGTACTACCACTTAACTCTGATGATGAAGAAGTAAAAACACCTTTCTGCTTCCATGTGTATATTCATGTGTGTGTGTGTGTGGATAAAAATCTATTTGATTGATTTTTTTTACCTTCCAGCATCTTCCCAAAGGAGCAGTTCCCATTTAGGCATATAATGTTCATGCTTAGTTCTCACAGGCTCCCTTATGTTTGCTTGGTTCTCTTGCTAGCCTTGAGACCATCATTCTCATTGATTCTACAAAGTATCTTAGTTCCAGAAATCAGTACATGTCTTGTCTAGGAGCTTTTATTTTCCAAATGTATTTCCTAGTTCTGGGGTGCCAAAGATGGTGGGGGTACAAATGTGCCCACAGATACTTCCCTTTGTGCCTGCTTCCAGCTCTATCTCTTTAAAAATGCTAAAAATAATGCTAATAATAATGCTAATAATTCTAATTCTAACTGATGATGATGATGATGATGATGATGATGATGATGATGATAATAATAATAATAATAATCATAATCATAATGTAGAAAGGGAAGTTGGCATATTGCAGTGGTGGTATTCAGCCGGTTCTCTTTGGATCACGTGAACCAGTAGTGGTGACTGCAGGAGGCTCCGCCCACCCACCCCATAATGTGTGAGCACTGCACATGTGCAGACGTCCATGCGCATGCGCAGATGAGCGCGCTCACATTTGAGAACCGGTAGGGAAAGTAAGTGAATCCCACCTCTGGCATATTGCCACACAAAGCACCAACTGCCAGGATCGTCTTTATTTCTAATCAGGGGTGAAATGCTCCCGGTTCGGGTGTGTCTGCCGGTGGTCGGAGAGCCGGTAGCGATGGCAGCGTGAGGCTTTGCCCTCCCGCCCGGAGGCCGCCATTTGGATTCTTTTACCCTCTGCGCATGCGCAAAGCGTTCTGTGCATGCGCAGAGGGTAAAAGAACCCAAATGGCGGCATCCAGGCAGGTGGACGAAGCCTCGCGCTGCCGTCACTACCGGTTCTCCAACCACCGGCAGGCACACCCGAACCGGGAGCATTTCACCCCTGTTTCTAATGCCTATGGGCCCTGCATGGATGCCCTAGGCCTCTTTAGAAAATTAAAAATATGTATAGCTACAACCCAATGCTTTGTTTGAAGCAGAGCTCCCTGCCCAAATAAAGGGAAGAAAGGGAAGGAGTAGACTAGGGAATGTCTTGCTTCAGGAAGTAGCAGGTAGAATTCTGGGAAATCCGTAGGGTGTCCCCAATGTTTAGTTCATAGGTAAACCCCTTTTGGCTGTTTTGTGACAGTAACTACTATACATTTTCTAAATTTTGAATTTGTTGTCTTGCTCCTGTACTAGCTTGTCAAACTGCTTCTTCTTCTTCTTGAAGCTCCAAGGTTGTTTAATTGAAAATATGATCATGCTCTTTTGCCCTACCCTAGCTATGAGAAAGATAACATGAAATAGATGAAAAGCCACTGCATGAAAGTTTGTTTAGAATAGAAAATCCTGAGACTTTTATTGAACGAAGTTTAACTATCATCTATGACAATACAATCTAGCAAATGTCTAGCAGCAAGTTTGGAAAGATACTTTAACTGCTTGCTTGTTGTCAGGGGATCATATAAACCTGGTGCAATAAACTTGTCTACCTAGGCACATCTCACTCTATCAGAAGCTTTTAAGGCTAAATTTGCACATTGTTCCTGGAAAAATTGTTGAAGGGATCTTCTTTATTCATTAATTATGATCTTCTTGCTTATTTACTTGGCACCTGGCATGTATGGTGTCACACTCCGAAAAACAGCTATAAGAAGATTATCTGAGAATTGTAGCTTGTTCAAAATGTGCTATCGCAACTGAAGAATGGTACTTCCTGAAAGTGCCACAGAGTCCTCATGTTGGAAAAAAAAATGCTTCTAAATTCAATTCGGTCCGCTCATAGAGATATATAAAGATTTACATGACTTACCACCAAGATATGTATAGAACCACTTATTCCCATGCCTTTGGCTCACATTCTTAGATTATCAGCAGAGCATCTTCTACTATATGGATCAAGTTACAGTATGTATTTGATACCTAGAAGTACTTCTGTTCATTTTATGGCAGGACCAGAGGTGGGTTCTAACTTACCTCGCTGCCGGTTCGCTTCCTCCCGTGTCGCATGCACAGTGCAATAAATAAATAAATAAATAAATAAATAAATAAATAAATAAATAAATAAATAAATAAATAAATAAATAAAAATCACCCCCCCAAAAAGCCAAAAACAAGATGGCAACGCATGCGCAGTGCCGGAAACTCAGCTTCTGTGCATGCGCAGAAGAAAAAAACCTGAAAAAAATTCAAAAATAAAAAATAAAAAAAATAAAAATAAAAATAAAAAAACATTCAAAAAAAAAGATGGCGGCGTCCACGGACTGGCACCAATCGAACTGGATCCGTGACATCATTGTGATGTCACCAGCGGGTCGCTACTGGTTCGGGCGAACCGGTCCAAACCGGGAGGAACCCACCTCTGGGCAGGACCCTATCTATTGGAACCAATTCCCATTCTTACTACAAATTAGGAAGAGGCTGAAAATATACATGTTTTCCCAATATTGTGTCCCAATGTGGGACAAATATATATAAATCACATTGGTTTGTGTTGGAATGTCACTATGTGATGTATGCGTGCTTTGTCATTCATCTCCTCTGTGGACACTTATGTGTTTTGGAGATCTTTTTGTGAACTTAGGCTAATATAGCAGCTCCAGCCTTATGTGGAGACAGATAACATTTTAAAATTTACTTCTCCTTTGGCAATGTTGTATTTGTATTATTGCAATGATTTTCTGTGGGGTTGCCTTTGGAAATGTTCTAGTGAATTCAATTAGTTCTGAAAAAAGCATCTAGATTCCTGTCTAGGACTTGCTAGACATTGTCTACCAATTTATTTCTTGGTCCAATTCAAAGTGCTATAATGCTATATAAATCTTCACATGACTTAATGTCAGACTTCTTGAAAGAGTAACTTAGGGGCACCTATGCTGCCCCTAAAGTTTTCATCTGATGACCTTTGTTAAATGTGGTTGTTAGAACAGAATAGCTATTCAGCATGGCAGACTGTTGGTGAAATACTCTCCCAGAGAAATTGGCTTAGCACCTACATTCATCAGATGGAGACTTCTTAAAATATCTAAAAGGTTTTTTTTAAGTCTTAAACAGTATTTTGCTTCTGGATTTTTAGTTTGCTGTTGTTTTAGAAGGATCGGTTTTTAACAAATTGGTAGGTTGGATAATTTAAAATGTAATAATTAAGGAAATAAGCTTGAAAATTAGAAAGGGAATCCTTCCATGTGGACATTACTAGACATTACATGATTAAAAGAAAAATAACAACAGCAACAACAACGCATTATGACCTTCATCCTAATCTTTGACTTCTATTAACCTGTTAAGTGAAAGGTCTCTTTGGGGATCTTCTGGATGTCTTCACAGCATAACTAAGTTCTCCCAGCCACTTCAGTCTCTCCATTCCACTTCCATAGATAATGGAAAACACTCTAATATCTCTAGCTGAATCCACTTTGAGCCTCTCTAAACTAAACCTCTTAATTATTATCAACTACTACAGTCTTTCAGTTACTCCGATCTCCTTTTTCTCATTCACTTCTCCAGTGCTATTTCAGATCTCATCTGTTTCTCCCTCCCTCCCTCTCACTTTGGATCATAGCAATAGCACTTAAGACTTATATACTGCTTCACAGTGCTTTACAGCCCTCTTGAAGCGGTTTATAAAGTCAACATATTGCCCCCAAAAATCTGGGTCCTCATTTTACCGACCTTGGAAGGATGGAAGGCTGAGTCAACCTTAAGCCTGGTGAGATTCAATCTGCCAAACTGCTGGCAGCCAGTGATCAGCAGAAGTAGCCTGCAGTACTGCACTCTAACCACTGAGCCACCACAGCCCTCATACTGGTTGTTTGGATAAAGAACCTTCACATACTGTATAGCCAGACAAGTTCTGAACTGAGAAAAAATATAAAACATTGCACAAAAATATGGGATTGTATTTTCCCTCCCCGCTTTGGATCTGACTTTTTATAGAAATATGTGACAAAGACATGCCTTAATTACGTACAGCCGGTTTGTGCAAAGTTCAATCAGCCACATACCATCATGTTTTATAGATAGAGATACTGGTAGATAGAGGGAGAGGGAGAGGGAGGAAGGGAGGGAGTGGGAGGAAGGGAGGGAAAGGGAGA